>CM045492.1:17733871-17919269 GCA_024704745.1 Rosa lucieae | reverse complement strand
GGATGAATCACTATTTTTTATTTTTATCGCTGATGTCGGTGGATTATGAGATGGGGATTTCGATTTTGATAGAGATTTCCGGAAAAGTATGAGGTCGGTTGCAACGCTTGGTTTAATAGGATCGACTTCTGGAAACGACTTCTGGAAAAGTATGAGTCGGTTGCCTCATATAGAGACTTCTGGAAAAGTATGAGGTCGGTTGCCTCATATAGAGACGTCTGGAAACGTATAGAAGCATGGCAACCCGTAATTAGACACAGAAGAGAAGGGCAAAAGCGTCATTCAATTGGGGCTTTAATGAACAGTAACGCCCGAATGAACAGTAGAACAGTGTATCCTCCTTTTACTAGAAATTATACCCGCGCTTTGCTGCGGGTTTTGAAATTACAACGATAATATTTAGGGACTAAATTTACATATAACTTAGTGAAGAATGCTGATCCCCTATTTGCATACCATATTGCTTTAGAGGTGCATCATACTCATAGCTAGTTGCAACGAAGGGATCGCCAGCAAATTTTCCATGGATCAATGATGGTATCTCCACATGTCTTTCGCCTTTGACCATGGTATGGTCTTTCTCCATGGATCACAGATTTTCCTTCTCGATGCCCGAGCATCCATCCATTGCATTCTTTTCGATCTTGTTGTATCAATATCTAATGCAACGTATATATTTCATTTTATAAATTTTGTAAAACATCTTTATAGACAATATTTTTAGTATATTTGTTTGGTATATCATTGCTATTATTTATCAAAATTTTTAAACCATTTATTGATGTAACTCTTGAAAGTGCAACATATAATTGTCCGTGAGTAAAAACAGGCTCAAGCAAATATACCAACTTGATTTAATGATTGACCTTGACTTTTGTTGATTGTCATGGCATAACATGGTCTAATTGGAAATTGACGTCTTTTAAAAATGAATGGCCATTTATTTTCAGTTGCGTAAGTACAATTCTAGGTATTAAAATTTTTTTACCTATATTATTCCTGTTAATATTTTTGCTTCTATAATCGATCAAAAAATTTGTAACTATTAATCTTGTTCCATTACATAAACCAGACCAGATTTTTGATTTAAATTTCTTAATAACATGATTGGCATTCCAACATTTAGTGTCAATTTATGTGATGGTAATCCAGTAAATTCAAGTTTATTTAAGAATTCTATAGTATAAAAGATCGATATTTTCATTGCTTTTGGAATTAGATGAAATAGTGTCTGAACTCAGATAAGTCGTCGTGTCACCTGGTAATAAACTTATAGCATAATCATTTATATCACGTACTATAGCATTTCGTGGTGTAACTATTGCGCGTTCCCTTAAATAATCAAATTTATTGTAATTAGTGCTAAAATTTGAATATGTTGCAGAAAAAATTGCTTCTATTGGATCTGTATAATTATGGATAAGTAAATTATTTGGGATTTCAACCCAAGATGTATCTCTATCATTTTCATAGTTAATTGATTGTATTTTACCTTCTCCAATTTGTAATAACCAATTTGCAAAAGCCGAAATAGTTTTTTTATCTTCATCAGTTAAATTTTTTTTTGATAATCTCATATTTTCTGTTAAATGAAATTTTTAAATGATTGCCAAAGATATGAGTAATTTAATGAAGCTTCAATTACTTCTTCTTTAGTTCCTCCTGCAACAACAGGTAAAATTTGTCTAAAATCTCCACCTAATAAAATAGGTTTACCGCCAAATGGTTTATCAATTTCTGTATTATTTGGTTTTGTTTAAAATATCGCGTAAACATTTATCTAATGATTCAAAACAACATTTGTGACACATTGGAGCTTCATCCCAAATAATTAATTCTGTTTTATCAATTAGTTTTTGCAAGATGAGTCCCTTTTTTTATTGGACATATCGATAATTATTTACTGTAAGAGGTATTTAAATCTAGAATGAGCTGTTCTACCATTTGGAAGTAATATTGAAGCAATTCCTGATGAAGCAACATCTAGAACTATTTTTCCTTCAGATCTTAATTTGCTTTTATTGTATGCCATAAAAAAGTTTTACCAGTTCCTCCATGACCATGAACAAAAAAAGTATTACATGTTTTTTCTTCAATTGCTTTAATAACTTCATCATAAACAATTCTTGACATGTATTTAATTGAGTAACTAAAATTCATGTGTTGACGTTTTAATTCGAAACAATCATAATCTAACTCTTCTTGTAACAATTTATTATTTAATTGTAGCATTCTATCTATATCAGGCATTGGTAATTGATGATCTTTTAATGAGCTTGATGATTGATTAAATATTTGTTCCAACTCAAATAACAACCTGTTTTTTAGTTCAGACTCAGGTAAGTTTAGATTTGGGTTCCCGATTTCACTTCTAGCTTTATATAAAATATCATCACACATGTTGAACCAATGCGATTCTAATAACATTTTAGGATTTGCAACATCACAAAATAAGATTATTGACAAAAAGTTGACGCATTTCAGATGCTGTTGCTATATGTGAGGAATATGTTAATGCCTCAATCCATTCTTTATCATCACCTAACAAACCTAAAGATTGGCATGCTTCTTGATAAGTAGAATGTACAATACCATTAACTGTTTTTATTGAATTAAAATCGCAGCAACCTTTTTGAACATTTAATAACATTCTCATAAAATATATTCAACACCGAATGTAGGATGTACATATCTTAGTCGACCGATTGTTTGACATTGTTTTCTTGGTGCCCAATATTTTTTGTCATTATGCCAAACGAATTTAGTTGGAAATTCTAGATAAGTTAATTGACGTGCTTCTGGATATATTTTATTAGCTTTGAACCACGCAGTAAGCATAGTATCTTCTGTACTTTTATGTTTAATTATTGATTCAAGCGATTGAAATTCATTAAAAACAACATTTTGTTCTAAAGGCATATGAATTTTTAAATGCTGAACAGCAGGATGTCGATGATGAATTTCATATTCAAATAATCTCCAGACAGATTCATGAGGAGTTAAATAACAACAATTAAGATAAGTTTGAATTTCATCATTACAATCTTCATGTAGTAAAGCTCGAACTCGATCTGGTCCTTTATTAATATATTTAAATAAATATTTAATTAACATGGATTGAGAGCATGATTCAACATTAATGTACGTGAGCATTATATTTTAATAATAAATGTGAATTATAGGGTACGACAAAATTATTACCAATATGCATACCATTTTTTATCACATATTTTGTATGGTCATCACGACGTCTATAAGTTGTAGGTAAACCTGCTTCGAACACAGTTTTTGTATTATATGATTTTGGAAAAAATTTAGAACATTTTCCATCTCTCATGCATGGGGAGCCTAAATTTATTTGTCCGCAAGGTCCATGTATCATAAATTGACTAACAATTTCAAAAAGTTCTGGATTAGCATTTTTATCCGGTAATTCCTGAAATAATAGAATCTATATCATCTGCTGTGTAACATTTGTAATGTTTTTTCAACCAAAATAACATATGAGCATGGGGAAGTCCTCTTTTTTGAAATTCTATTGTACAAACATCTGTATTTAAAAAGAAATTGTTATTAGTCAGTTTTAGATATTTTTAAAATTTATACAACAAAAAACAACAAACAAAATAATGCAATATAAAAGAAATTGTTATCAGTTTTAAATATTTTCAAAATTTATACAAAAAAAAAATAATACAATATAATAATGTGTTGAAACTTACCTGCTTCAACTTCTCCAAAAGGTTCTCCCGACTTGATATAAGCAATCATATTTTGTAATTTTATTTTAAAAATTCTTGAAATTATATCAGGTCTATCTTCAACTCTACATGTAGGATTTTTTTCAAAATATTTTGATATTTCTCTCCACTTAACATTGCAAGTAAAAGTAATGAATAAATCAGGATTCCCATATTGTCTGCAAATTGCCATAGCATCCTGATAATTATTGATCATATATCTAGGACTTCCAGTATGAGAGCTTGGTAAAATAATTCTTTGTCCCAAGTCATGACCTTTATTAATTCCAGCTGACGCTGCAATATAAAGATCTTTATAAATCTCTGTTCTAAGATTTTTTTGATTTCTTCTGATCCAATCTAAACGATATTCTTCAATAGTTGCATATGAATCTACTAAAAATTGTTGAAATAATCGTCCACCTTGCAATAAAGTATTTGTTTCGTAATTTCTATCTTGTATTTGATATGCAATATAACTTCGCATTGACATCTTCTCTCTTTTTTGCTCACGATTTTTTCCTATTTGTTCCATTTGTAAATCTGGTGTATATCCATCTTCACCGTATGGAAAAAGAATTGGATATTGCAATGACATATATTTCGGATGTATTTTAGAAACTCGTTGTAAGGATCCACTATTTGATTCAATAATTATATCTTTATTTGAATTATATTCACCAATATCACCAACAATTAAACCACCAATTTCATCATTTACTGGCTTTTCATATTGTTTATCATCGGTAGAGCGGCGATCAAGTATACTCATCTTAAATGAAGGTAAAGAACAGTTTTCAAATTTATCTCTCATAATGCGAAATTGGTTTGCTAATTCATTAATTTCATCGAACATCTTAATAAGTCCTTCAACGATATCTGATCTAATATTTTGATTAACATGAGCAGGATCAATAGCATTAATACGATTTGAAATTTCATTTCTAGTATCATATACATATAATTGAGCATATTTAGGAGACTCACCTTCAGAAGGCAACACAGAACCCATTAAATGATGTACTTGTCCATTAATTTTGAATATATAAGGACCTGATCCAACATTTATTTTATGATCAATTTTTGCTCCCATTGATGTGAAACAGAACATTGAATTATAAATTCGAATATTTTCTTTAAACTGTTTGTCATTCAATAATGTTCTAAGAAAATTAGGAGTTGGTTTAGGTTGTGAAAGCTTAATCTGTCCTTTTCTACAGCAATTTGTATATATGAGTTGCGCATTTATAGATGATTGTTTTATAGCTTCTTCGTGCCAAAAGTATGCACCGCAATAAATACAATTATAGACGTTGTCTCCAGAGTCCTCATATTTCACAATTAGTCCTGCCACCAGAATTTTTCTTTTGTCAAGCATTTGCTATGATTATTAACTGTTGAAATGATTCATAAATTTCAAAAAAAAAAAAAAATACCTTCTTTAGTTTTTTGATAGGCTGCTTGACCAATTGAATAAGAAGATTCACCTGTTATTCAAAAGTGGCCACATTGTTCATTAAAAAAAAACAAAAACAACTATAGTATCCTGATGCAGAAATAATTACATTTTCAGTTTCAACAGTTCGTACAAATGACTAAAAAAAAAATAGTGTGGTCATGTTGAAAAACAATGACTAAGAAGTATCCAACATTATTACACTTACCTATCATATATGTACTATAAGCAGCTGAATTTTTTTGTCGATCATTTCTACTTCCCTGATTATTTTCATCATGACTCTCAGATGTCTGATTCTTTTCGAGTAGCACTGGCTCAGATGCTGCAAACAAAATTTAAATGATATCAACTACATTAAATATGTGAATACAACGGATGACTACAAAAAGGAACTTTATGAAAGTAATTCATCTATACAAACTTTAAAGTTAATAATATATGGTTACCTTCTCTCCACCTTCTTGATTTTCTTCGACAATCCATGCTCATATTAGCAAGATCACTTCCCGAAACTCTCCTTAGTTTACTTTTTCCACTGTTTGTTGTCATCCCTGTATTTAAAGGACGATCATTTATCAATGAAGTTGTATATGATTCTAGCTGGAAGTAAGAAATCATTCTTGGTCAAAATGTATTACCATTTTGATTATTGCTGCTGCCAGTCTGACTCTGACTCTCTTTGGTGATCAATGTCTCAGAAGCTACAAACAGAAGTTTTAATAATGACGGAAGTTTTAATAATGTCAACTATCTTAAAACTATGGACATTAAATGAAATTCTATGAAAATTAATCTACACAATAATTCCTAATCTACACAATCGTTCTAAAGTTAATAATGCATAGTTACCTTCTCTCCATCTTTTTGATTTTCTTCTACAATCCATGGTCATGTTAGGAAGAGTAGTTAGATTCTGATCATTAAGTATTCTTTGTCCTCTCTTTGGACTGTTATTATCGCCTCCTAAAAATTTGTTCTTCTTTCCACTTTCTGTTGACATCACTGCTTTCAATGAATTTTGTTATACACTTGTAAGATCATAGACTAAATTAAAAAAGCAAAGACCAAATTCAAACACTCAGTTGACAAATAAACTTCATAGAGATATCAGAGAATCTAGTCTATATCTCATGAATGGAAAAGAATTAACCTCAACACCTCCAATAACAAAAATTATAAGGACATCCATAATTGAAAGAAACACATAAAATAAAATTAAAATAAAAAAATAAAAAAACCCTATAGTTCTGTATATGGTATGAAGGAAAATATACTCAACTAATCCATATTAGGGTTCATGTGCTTTAAGTATATATTTGTATAGCTTTGTCTGATATATTTGTCTGAGAGCTGTTTTTATGTATTAATAGGTACGTGTTTGATGAATCATAATCTGAAGCATGTGGCCTAGCTAGGTCTAAACAATGGGGTGCTTCTACCTAATTGCATAATGGAGTAGTCCTGTAATCCTCACATAAATTCCTACTCAAAACTATTATATCAAATTCCCAACACAGTGACAGAAACTGCAAAAGCAAAAATACTAAAAATAAGAACCTGAGAACTATATGACTGACAAAGATGGACCTTACGTGTTTCAAATTTGCAACCTTAGACCCTAAGATGATGGTTTGAATTATTTCATGCAATCCTGCATTTAGGTTGATATGAGAACAGTTCTTGATTAGTTTGCAATGCTACTTTGAAAGAAAACTCTTGGCTATACATGGTCAAATTTTGTGTGATGGATAGCACGCAGAAGGACAAACTGAGGCAAAATGTATCAACAAACTACTACAGCAAGCATTTCTAAGGTTTATACTATGCTTTCCAAAAAATTAGGACATAAGTCATATGAGGAAGTTAGAAAAGAGATTTGCATTCGATGATAGGCAACATGTAAATATGCTAAATAAGAGTGCATATGTTGCAGGTTATAACCAAACTGATAAAGTAAGCATTTTCAATGTTTATGCCATAGCTGACGTCTGCTATTAGATTGAAGTCGAAACAATTTTCACTCTGCATTATACCTAAGCAGCTTCTTTCATCTTGTTTCAATTATTATAAATAATCAATCCCATGTACAATTGATCTAGGATTAAACTAAGGACATAAGAATCCTTCTATCATTATTGCCTTGACTTCAAAATTATACATATAAATATAAACAACCAACCTGAGAAAGATGATATTGGAATGTCAGCAGCAGCAGCAGCTTCACAATTGACAACACCTCAAATGCTATCTAATCTGCATAAATTAAATCCAATTGACAAAATGAAAATAGAAAGCTAAAACATTGAGATTGATTGATCAATTCAATTGAAAAAATATATTGGGCAGCCTACTCCCTAAAATCCACTACAACCTACGACGACATTACATCAAAAATTCAACAGATCCTGAACAATATTTGAATCTCTATCTTCCCTTTTCCAAAATCTCTTGATAATTAAAAACCGGACGCCAAGCATAATATGGAACAGTTAGCATGATGACGGAAAAAGCAGTAAACATCTCATTTGCCGGGTTGAGGTCAACAATCCATAATTTAATTTCAAAATTTATTTTAGCTGTTTTAGCAGTTAATTTCAAAATTTAATCGATTATACTATGAACCATTATGAAAAAAGGAAAAACTGAAATCGATATGGAGGGAGTACCTTTTTCAGAATTGAGAAACAGGACAGCTTCAGTGGGGGACGTGGTAGGATCGTTCAAATTGTAGAGAGAATCTGCCAATCAAACCCAAAACCAACAAACTACCCATAAGCAAGTTACCTCAATTTACTTCATTACTTCAGACATTACCCATAAACATGCAAGAAAACAAATAACCCACACCTGAAACACAGATCTTCTGACAAATAAATCACTTCAATACAAAACTCATAAACAGCTTCAATCAGAAAATTTGAGGAGATTAAAAAAAAAAAAATACCGTCCACTTGTTTTCTCTCAAGCAAGCAAGAGTTTCTAATCTCTATTTTTCTTCTTCTTTTCCTTCTTCCCCCGTTCTCTTATCCCTCTCTTTATCTGTGTGCTCAATGAACAACAAAATCCCAAAAAGAAAACGATTTTATCAGGTCTAATGGGAAATAGAAACCCAAACTCCATCAAAAGAGACCCAAACTCTATCAAGCTTTCATCAATAACCATACCTGATAATCTAGAAGAGGTAACGGTATCAAGAAGAACCCAAACTCTATCAGGATTTGATCAATCACCGAATCTGCTAATTTGGAGGACTGAACGTTATGAAACTCTATGACAGCTTTGATTGACAACTAAACCCGATAACCAGAGACTGCGAATTTTGGTATATATAGAGGCTTCGGTCGGTGTGAGGCTTCCAGATATGTAGATTGATGATTTTGTCGGTGTGAATAGGTCGGTTTTGGTATATATAGAGGCTTCGGTCGGTGTGAGGCTTCCAGATATGTAGATTGATGATTTTGTCGGTGTGAATAGGTCGGTGTAAACAGAGGCTTCGAGATTTCTAGATAGAGGCTTCCAGATTTCTAGATAGGTCGGTGTATATAGGAATCGGCTCAGCTCCAGCCGACACACCAAAACAGCTTACAAAATAGAAAACGGCTTATGAACAGTGAAACGGCTTATGAACAGTTAACTGAACGGCTTATGAACAGTTAACTGACGTTTTATATATAGTAAATATGTACTAGCAATGGCGCGCGCGCTTTGCTGCGGAATTTTTTGTTGTTAACAAATCACAACCATGAAAATCTGAAAGTGACTTCATTCTTGATGAAAGTGAGAAATAAAGAAAGACTAAGTTGGCTATTCCCAAAAATCATCGAAGGTTACTAATATATAATGCAGGCTTGGTTCAAAGCACTGTTGAAATTGAATTGAAAACTATGAATCTTAATGATAGTTAAGTATTCTACTTTTGAAAATTTTGAATCTTGTTTGGGAAGAGCAAACAGCTTATCAATCTCTGAAGCCTCCTCAGCAGCCGGAGGATATATTCTGCAAAAGCAAATAGGAAAAGCGACATTAACCCAGGGCTTCAATCTGGACATATGCACACAACTAAGCGAAAAAGAAGATGAAGAAGAAAAGAATGGAATGTGGTCTACAATGTTCAGTAAGCAAAAGGTTAAAGATGTTTCTGATCAAGTGGAACTGAAATTTCTAAATAATTCGCTTATAGAGAAGCAAGTTTCTTGTATCACTCAAATAAGTCGTTGCATGCACGAAACAATTCAATATCTTCACTGACACATCAGCATTTTCACCATATTGAAAGTGAGCAGAATTTTAATGTTTGCTGTAAATGAAATGTGTGATTATGAACAAAATTGCAGATATGTACAGTAAAAAAATGAGGCCTTTACTGGCAAATTGACTTCAAATGAAAATAATAGTGTTATTTATATGCAAAGAGGTTGGTGTATTGCACAGTCTAGTATGGCACTTACTTTGACTTGAATCACAACGGAAGGAAAATTAAAAGGTTAAAGTTTTACATATATCCACTTAAGTGTGAAAGAGGCTGCTAGAGATGGATCAAGTTGTAAAGCTGCGAGCTAAAGCCACCAAGTCCATGCAGTTAAAAAAAAATGAAATCACAGAAAACATTACACTCTATCAACTTCAACCAATTACAAATTACAAATGAGTGCCAAAAATTTGCAACATTTTTTTTTTCTTTTTGAATATGTCATGAATAACTGCTGGTCTCAAATTCCTCTAGCAAAAGTAATTTCATAGCACACAATAGATCAAAATGCATAGTAATTGGAGGTAAAAAAAAAAAATTCAATGTATATGAGCAATTTCAAATCAGCCCTGAACTGATCTTAAGATTTTCTCCTCTTGCTTAATCATCTATGCATGCAATTAATAGGCATAGTTTCCTCTATATGATGGACAAACTTACCAGATGTGTCCAAGGTCTTAATTTCAAGTTCTTAATGCAGAACACTTCATCCCAAAGATTGCTCCATAAGCTGTCAAAGGTGCACAAATTTAGAAGACTGATGAATTCATGAAATTTTGAAATGACTAAAACTGAAAACATTGTAAACTGAACTCAGAAACCTATCAAATGACCTTTGCTGTATTTTTTGAGGTTGAAATAAAATAAAACATAATCTTTGAAACATAGCCCAAAAGTGCATTGACTTGAAACAAATGAAACAAAGATCATTCTAATCAGAACTACAGGTTGATTATTAAATCACAACTATAAACAAATGAAACAACTGCAGAATGATACTATATTACTCAATGGAAAGCAGACAACAAAGAAGTGGATTTCAGGCCTGTGTATGAAATCAAAACCTGTAACTAAGTGAGGTTTGCAGTGCAGACCAAGTATTTATGATCAGTGATGCTATTCATTAATTGTGGTCCACCATTTCCTCACTTCTTATGATTACAATACAGTTCGCTTCTCATCTAGATGAGCGAACAATTACATGGAACATAAGATCATCCAAATCAACCCTTCACAAATAAATGGTTCAAGTGACGAAGAAAGTAGGCATCTTCACAAAATGACCACTGAACATATAAAAAAAGGAAATTGCATAGAACTGGAACTTACTCGGTCCGCAGCTGCCTGTAGGGTCAGCTGATCTCCCCACTCCCCTTTTCTAGTAACATTTACATATTTAAAAAAAAATATATATAATTAGTTTAGCTTTAAGTATCAGTTAGATACAAATGCAAGTGTCCCATACTTTGCAGTAAAAATCAATAGGCATGAAAGAAGATATCTAACTTTTTCATCTTCCACAGGTAACTTTTGCACTTCATCAGGAGATAAGCTTAATTTTCAAATGTCTAATGTTTAAAACACTAATATCTAAAGCTGCCACGAAATTTAGATTAAGCAGATTATGCCTAAAGCTTTAAAATTAGATTATTCAATCAGATTGGTTAACATCGATTGGTATTGATTCTCAAATATCTAATATTTAAAACACTAATGTCTAAGCTGCCATAAAATTTACAGTAAGCAAGTTATGCCTAAACCTTTAAAATGACTATGATTCAAAACGTTTCAAGCTATGTCTCTGGTGTTTACCAATTTCAAAATTTTAATTAGATGACGGCTCATTTTTGATTTGGGTAACAACAATCTTCTCAAATAAAAGCACAAATAATTCTCAATCTCTATTAAAGTCTTAAAACAAAACCCAACTTTAAAATCATAAACTCACAAATCAAGGAAATTCAATGAACTGCTAAACACCAAAAACATGACTTAAAACCTCTCCAATCAATCATCAACAACCCAAACACCCTTATCACCAAAACCATGAACAATGAAGCAAAAAACCAAACCCTTAATTCTCAATTTCCACAATCAACGATCAAACAAAGCAAACCCGAAACCCAATTTCACCAAAAAAAACAAAACAATGGGAAACCCACAAATCAGAAACCCCCAATTTCCATCCAAAGACCACAACTTGGAAACAATATTCACTTCCAAATACAACCAGACCTGAGAATTAGGCGAGACAATTACCGGATCAAAGGTTCAAACTTTGCCTCTGATCTGTCTCTCGATCAAACACAGCCGATTTCTCTCTCTCTCTCTCTCTCTCTCTGCGTATCTCTCTATCGCTCTGAATTGATAAAGATGGTCACAGGACTGCAGAAGAAAGAGGAAAACAACGCGCAGACACAAATATATCCAGATCCGTGGTAGAGCCGCAAAAAAAAAAAAATAAATAAAAAAAATTAAAAAAAAAAGTAGCGAGGGCAAATATATCCAGATCCCGTGGTAGAGACGGGATAAAACTACAAAACTGTTATTAACTAATTTATTGCTATTCCTATAAATCAGTCTATGTACATCTTTTTATCCTTGTCTGCATCTTTGGTCGCTAAGTTCTTATCTTCCTTATCTATTCTTAATTGAAATTGATCACATAACGTTACCAAGCAACTACTTAATTTTAATTTCTAGCATAATTCAAGATGCAATTTGAAACTGAAAACAGTTAGCCTAAGAAACCATGGACTAAATTAGTCTAAGAAATACACATAAAAATAGAGCATGATACTATAGTGTGCATTCGATGAGTAAAAAGAAATTAATTATATTTTAACTGGAAACCAATTTGTAAAGTAATCTGAAAAGATATCCTAATCATTTTTAGAACTGTGAGCAAAGATGCAGAGTATTGTTTGTCCATCTTCTTAATAAGTCTATATGATTCTCTCCTCTCCCAAATCAATTTTACTGATACAGACTTTTACCTGAACAGGAACAGTAGCAGAAGATGTAATGTTATTGAATGTGAACCTCTCGTTCTCAAAGGGATTGACAGAACAGTAAGTAATTTCTGTACCTACTATACAAATCAATGTCGTTGATAAAGGAAAAAGAGGGAGAGCCATTCAAACATATAAAATAACAAACTCTATATGCGTATCTTATAGCAACAACAGAAAACAAAGACAAAAGGCATCCATTTTTTGCATCAAAACCATATCAGTAAAGAAAACCAGTGAAACGGAAATCAATAGAGGCCAAAATGACGATGAATAACCAAAAAAATCTAGCAATCCATAACCAAAACTCACAATAACCGAGCCCAGAAGAATCGAATCGAGACAATATTCCAGAAATTAGAAACCTCCAATTTCCATCCAAAGACCACAACTTTAAACAAAATACAGAATAAGCAAGCCCAGAAGAACACAAAGGAGACAGTATTCAGATTCGGATGCAATCAGACCTGAGAAGAATTAAGTGAGAGAATTACCAGATTAAAGGTTCAAACTTTGGAACCCAATTGGATTGACTCGGCGACGACGCTGTGCTTTAGAGATTTGCCCCTGATCTCTCTCTCTATCTCTTCGTGCAAAGCAAAGAAACGCGCCCGATTTCTTGATCTCTCTCTCTCTCTCTATTTCTCGATCGTTCTTGATTTGATAAAGATGAGTACACGACTGTAGAAGAAAGAGGAAATCAACGGGAAAGACTCGATATATCCAGGTCGGTGGCAGAGGCTGCAAAAAAATTTCAAGCGAGGGCAAAAGCGTCAAACCATTTCGAGCCAAATCACTGTTAGATGAACAGAAACTCTCCTTTAGTATATAGTAAATAATTTGCAGCTTGTTGCTTAGTTAGTATCACATCCAAAAGGAAAACCCATGATTGGGGTAAATAACGAAAAAAGACACCATCTTGAAATAAAAGATTGCATCGTTGGTGTCTTGAAATAAATATTGCGTCTTTGGCATTACACAAAAATCAATCTTGAAACTTGTTGAGAGGGGCGTACCATTTGATGCCTCCAATGGTAAAAATGTTAGAAACATACTTGCCGATATTTAAGTTATAGAAGTTTTCGATTCTCCAAGTGAATGTCCCAGATGGTGCAAGATCATCTTGCTCTTGATCCCCTTCCTCATTCTTCATTCTGCTACTTCCAACGACAAAAACCCACATAAATATATTTGGTAGCAAACAATAACAATTTAGTACAGCTCAAAACAGAACACCAAAAATCCTTTGTGGGTTACAAAAGCTGAGATTCAAAGACATTACCTTACAATGGCCGTTTGGTGATCGGCAAGGGACATGGTTTTGGAGAGAAACAGAGGAAGAACCCTAATGCTAGAGCTAGAAGAATTAATTCGATCACGAATCTGGTTATGAATGTGGGGGCAGCTCACATACTCAAGCTCCATTTTTTATTTGGCCAGTCAAAGTCATGTGGATTTGTCTTAAGAGCAAGTTCACTCGTAGTCAAGAAATGTGAAGAATTTGACCAGTCAAGTTACTGTTCACTGCCACTGGACATGGGTTTCCATCCGTTCTTTTTCTTGACCAGTCAAGACTGTTCATTTTTTATTTTTCATTGTTGATTGATTTTTTTTACAGTTTTATTTCACTGTTCATTGTGTAACTATGAAATATAATTTTTTTACACATACATAATTTGGGAAAACTTCCTTCATGAAAGTTATAGAGATCGTCGATACGAGTTCGTGCATATGTGGAATACAAAAATCGAAGTTCGTATGAATTAGTTATAAATTTTTGAAAATTTGAAAATTTTCTATAAATAGCAAAATTTCGGGTCCTTTTTCATAAGGACAGATTTTTCCTCTTTTCTTCACTTTCACCCCTGAAACTCTCTCTTCTCTCTCTTCCGCGTCTCCTTAGACCCGTCGGGTCCCGACTGATCGGACCCGAGTTTTTCGGCGCTGTCGTGCCTCCTCCGGTAGCGGACCCGGGCCATACTGGCTCACCTCGGCCCGCTCGTCCTCCCCACAGTGGTGCCTCAGCTCACCACTCAACCCAGAAGGAGATCGAAGGCCTCCCACAGCCGTGCGACATGACCCGGCCGGAATTCCAGTTTTCCGGCATCCTCTCGGCGACTGGGCGTCAAATCCTGCCTAATTGCGGCGCCACGCGTCAGCGTCTTGTTCTCCACTGCCTTACTTCAGCGCGTCGTCTTCTCCATTTCTATAGATAACGTGGGTGACGTCATCAGTTGGCCGAGCTGGCAGATGCTTTGGCTGGTTCAAGAAAAATGTCAGCCCGTTGCCTTTTTCTTGGCTTCGGTCAAGGAAGTCATCTTCTTGCCCGGTCATAGCACCACAACTGGAAGCAGGTTTTTCTCCTCCATGGTCACCACCTCAGCTTTTCCTAGCTGGTGACCAGTCAAGAAGCAACCGGTGGACTTGCTCTAAACATAGTCAAAGCCGCTTGTCTTATATGCTTCAAGAAATGCACTTCAGCCACTTTTAGCTAGAAATCATCTCAATTCTTAACTTAAGGGAGTGTATTGTATATCAAATTAGTATAATTTTTAAAGAAATCTATGGAATTTAAAAGTCTAAGCATATTTAATATAGACTTTTAGCAGTTCATGAAAGTCTTGAGGTATTCAATTAAGATTTTTACAAATGAATGAAAGAGGTAGAAAATCATAAATAATTATGGACTTTGTAGTGTTAACTATACAATATCAAACTTCAATATTTTTCCAGCCACCAGACTAAAAATTTGAAAAAGTCTATCAAAATTTCTTTTTTCAAGGAAAAAATAAAAATAAAAAAAGTCTATCAAAATTCTCCTTTGTTACCCATGTCGTAGTTAAAAATCACTAACTAAGACGATTTTAGACTCCCACCTGAAATATCATAGTTTATCTCCATTTGCTTCTCTAGGCCAACACCACTATTTTTCCCGTCCTGAGTAACTGGAGTCCCTAGTCTAGCATTTTAAGTGTCATAACATTACTTCAAATCAATGATACTAATATAACCAAAGCTATCTAACTTGACCAAGATATCCGAAGAAGAAACCAACTTAATTTTCGGAGCTATAACATGTCCCTTAATTTACTATGGACACCCATATTTATTCTCAATTTCATAACCATTGCAATTGGTTATACTCGTAATCTAAACAAGTAGTATACTAAATTTTATACTTTCTATGACCATTCTCCATTGATTAGCAAATTCATCCTACCCATTAACTTCTTTCCCAAATTACATCAGGTTAACTATTTGTAACATTCTATAACACCAACTCAACCATACCAAGACCATGCATATAGTCGGATATGCACCACAAACAACTAAGTTCGAATAATATCATTGTCGGTGAGTCGTAGCCTGTTGGTTAGCTAGCCTAACTAACACTGTAAATGTCACAGGTTCAAATATCACTGACATAAAGTTACACTGTCGTCCAAAATTTAAAAAAGAAAAAAAATTGAAAACTTTTAGGAGAAACCTCAAGCTCATCTTAACCAAAAACAAAGATGTGCTTAATCATTGAGACTTTATTGTTGCCTACCAGAGAGGACACAGCCTAACCAGTGGCTGATGCAGGAATGTATATAAACGGGGGCAAACAAATTTCTTTCCTTTCTGCCTCTCCTTTACCCGTTAGAACAACTTCGGGCCGGTTTTGAACATGCAGAGTATCGGGACAGGCTTAATCCCGAACTGAGACAACACAGTCCAGTTTCTCAGGGCTTTCGGTTCCTGGCAGTAGCACCAAGGCTGCAAATAGTACCATTATGCAATCTGCAGTAGCAGCGAGGCTACATCTGCAAAAAATAATGAAACAAAACAATTTTCTCCACTTGGTAGGCGCCGTTAGAAGTGTGGCTGTTGTGGAGTAGATCAAGACGCGTTAGGGGAAGAAGGCGTTGTGCACTGAGGAACTGAGGGAGTGCCAAACTGAGGGAAGAGGAAGAAGATGAAGCAGGAAGAGAAAAAAGGAAAAAATTGAAGAAGAATGAGATAAAGAGGAGACCGAGAGTTGAGAAAGATTGATAAAAAAAACTGAGAGAGTAAGAATGTCGATCTCTAGTTTTTGGAGGAGGTGATATGCTTATATTTTCCTATATTTTTATGCCTTTTAATCTTGATTTTTATGTTTAGTTCTCTTTATTTATGATTCATTTACACGTTTTAGTGTATTTGTAGGTTTGTTTCGTAGAAAGAAGAAAAGAAGCTAGAATGAGCTAAGTAGGATTGAAAGGCGATTGCCATACCACGTTCCAGAATCTGTCTGTGCAGAACACCCAATTTCGCCGAATTACTGGGAGTTATCCAGATTGAATCAGACAATGAGCCTTATATCACTGGAAATCTACGGATGTCTACTTTCTGTAGAATTTTACAGATCTTGATTTCGATACTTCTAGAGAAAGTTACGATTATTTGAGTGAAGATAGGTCGGACAGGAAATCTATTCGGGAATTTACAACCATTCGTGGAGAACTCAAGTTCCGTGGCACAACATGGCCAATCCTAATATTTCAAGGAAGTTAATTCAGATGAGGATTCAAAGAGCACATGTATTCCTACTTCTACAAGAGATATTTCAAGGTTTTCCCATTCCAAATCAAGAAAGGAATCTAAACCCAAGTTTTACAAGGAAACATGAAGCCAATTAAAGATGAGCAGAAATCTTCCCTATATAAGGGAGCACGAATTTTACATGAGAAGAGAGTCTCGGGAGCATAATGTAGATGCCTAAGGAGCGGAGACGACTCATCCATATTCCCCATCTTTTCCCTTCCATCCTTTTTATGTTTTTTCTATGTTTTATTTAGTTATATTTTGCTAACCTTGTTCTAGCTAGGGTTAGGATGATGCCTTAGCATGATTGTTTATGTACTTTGATGATTTATTGATGGATTTATAGTTTCTTTATGATGAATTCTTAGTCACTATTTGAATTGATGCTTTATGTTTAAGTTCTTTGATTGATCACCTTAGGGCTTTGCATTTAGTAATTAGAAGATGAATTTGAGGCATACCTGCAATATAATTCAAATTAGCTTCTTGTGATTAAGAATTGTGAATTACATTATTGTCGTACTTGAATTAATGGTTTCCATGATTCTTTTGTTTTCTAGTACGTAATGAGTCCTAAGTGTTAAATTTATGCTGTACCTGGATAAACTGCATGTTAGAATATACGACCTCTACCGTACCTGGAGAGAATCATACACTTAAGGAAAACTATGGTCTAAGTGTTGTACCTGGACTTAGATAAGGGAATTGTCATCAAAAGAAATAAAAGAATCTTTTAATTGCATTGAAACATAAATAGGATTGTTAGTGGTTGATTCTAAAACCCTAGGTTTTATCATTATTTGTTTGTTTGTTTCTTTCTTTAATTTTCACATCATTTCTTTATTGGAAAACCCACAAATCAATATCTTCTTTTGCTTGATTGTTTATGTGAGTTTTTTGTTTGGATTAATTAGGTTAGGATTTAAATTGATTATCAGTCCTCAGTTGGAACGACCTCGTACTTGCACACTATACTAACGACGATTCGTGCGCTTGCGAGTTTTAATTAAAATTTCACAACAGGAGGAGCAAAGTTGGGGTTGACTGGCTGAGGAAGAAGAAGAAGAAGAAGAAGAACCGAAGAAGAGAGAAGAAGAAGAGAGAATAAGAAGAATCGTGTTGGAGGAATAATGGAATATTGCCACTTGGAGGAGTACCCATATTGTTAGTATAGTATTAATATATGATCAGTGTGAAGCATGGGGTCACTGAATCAAAAGAAGTGGGGGCAAAAAGAAGATCAATGAACAAAATATATGATTCACTCGCCTTTCATTGGCTCCGCCACGAGCCTAACCTTACCAAAAAAGATTCACAACAACATTTCGAACATAATGAGGACCCAATTTCAAATAGTTAAGCTACCATTACTTCGATTCAAACAAAATCCAATATCCAACTTCTAATTCCCTTCAACCTCAATGCCAATTTTAACCAAATTCCCCAGAAACAACCCCAAAAAATCAAACTGTCACTGCACATAGTGGAGTTCGACGGAGGCCGAAATCACCTAAAATGACAACTCTTTCAAACTTAATCGAAATAAAAAACCATGTATGCCAACGTGTAGAGATCGAAGAGTAGAAAATTTTTCATACCTCATGCAAGTTAAACCGTTGTTAGTGCTGTTGGAAAACGTCTAAAATACGCTTGAAAACACAAAATTTATCGGCTTCAATTTTTTCTCTACACCCAGCAACTAAACCAACCAAGGCTAGAGGTGGAACCGCGACGAAAAGAAGAAGCTAATGATACCAGTGCGCCGGTGCCACGTGGCTGGACGACGGAGTTATGATCGGGTTGCTTTTGCGGGTCATCGAGTTGTCAAACGGGTCTCGCGTTCTAACTTAGGATGGGCCTTATGGGTCGTTAATCTGATCTGGATCTTTTATATATTCGAAATCAACGGTCCATTATTCTTTTTTATTTTTTCAAATTAAAAATATATTTTGACGTAGCATGTGCAGAGGAAGACTAGTCTTTAATAATAAAATGCCTTATCACCAAAGTAAAGCAATTGTGAGCCGTGTATCCCATACAATAATGGGTCTCACATACTGTAAAACCTCGATAAATGAATGTTCAATAAATTCATAACCGCCATCTTCTCCAGTCCCGACTCAGGACCAGTGTATATTACTAAGAACCTCTCTAAATGCATAATATAGTAATGGGTGCGGCTATTGACACCCTATCATTTTCTTTGTTCACCCTACTTGCTCATTACACCCTACATGTCAATTTCAATTATTAAATTTACTTATGTAACCCATTTCTATTTCCAATAATATCCTTATATGACATATCCAATTAAAAGAGATTTTTTTTTAATGAAAATCTCGCAGTTAATTTATACCAATAAAAAAATTATAATATATTAAAGTTTCCTAACAAAATCATAATCTAATTTGCTTCTTTTTTTTTAATTTTTTCTTTCTGCTTTTTTTTTCTTTTAAAAAAGAGGATCAAAGGGTTTCACTCCTGCCCCCATGGTGACTCGAACCCATAACTTCGTACATAGGTAGTGGGTGCTCTAACCACTGAGCTAACACCACTTCGTCAATTTTTTCTTTCTGCTTCAATGTTCATCTATTTCAATCTATGTCAAAAGATTAGTTAGTTAACAACTATGACTCTATGAGCGATGAAGAAGATATTAAGATCTTTCTTTTGTGTTTTAAATTTTTACTTTCGGTATTCACAAAAGGTATTGCAAAGATTTTGTACGTAGTTAACACTAATGATTTTGTGAATTAAATAACGAATTCATGATGAAGAGGTAACAAAAAAAGACAAAAAAAATGGGGCCGTGACCACTTACCCAATTTTAACCTAAAAATTGCCCACTTGCTCCACTAAGAGTTTTTTGACCCCATTTACCCAATCTAACTTCTACTGACATAATTACCCTCATTTTAATCTCTCTCTCTCTCTCTCTCCCCCCCCTCACCGATTCTCTCTCTCTCTCTCTCTCTCTCTCTCCCCCTTCCCCCCCCAGCCGGACTGCCAGATGCTGAGCCACGACGCCTTCAGCACCATCTTCTCCGAGATCGGTGCCGACAAGCATGTCCCAGGCGTAATCTTCGCCGAACTCGAGCCCACCGTCTTCTTCTCCGAGATCGGTGCCGGCAAGCATATCCCAGGCGTAATCTTCGCCGACCTCGAGCCCACACTCAAAGCCCACCATCTTATTCTCCGAGATCGATGCCGGCAAGCATGTCCTAGGCGTAATCTTCGCCGACCTCGAGCCCACCGTCAAAGCCCATCGTCCCAGTCGCTGCTGCTCGTGCTGGAAGCACCCGGAGGCGCTGGTCCCGATGTGGGAATTCGGGTCGGGTTTGTTTGATGGTCTACTGGGGGGCAGTAGACACATTATTGGCCCCCAGTAGACTTTGATACGAGAGACATGGATCACTATAGTGTGGTGTTTTGATAAGTTACATGTTGTTTTCTGTGTATTAAAGTCAAATTATCTGTGAATCCTACAAAAAGGTGCATTTTTGGTGGTCTATTGGGAGGCAGTAGAAACATTAGACTTTGTATTGGGGGGCAATAATATGATTACTGGGGGGCAGTAATATGATTATAAATTGATCAATTATTCCTGTAGTGTATTCATTTTGGTTTTGGGAGTTCATACAATTCACTGGGCGTCAATAATATGATTTTTGGGAGGCCATAATATGATTACTGGGGGGCAGTAATATGATTACTGAGGGGCAATAATAGCCGGATTCTGGAATCCGGTCACCAGTCACCGGTCGTCGGAATCCGGTCACCGTTCGCCGGAGTCCGGTCACCGGTCGCCGGAATCCGGTCACCTTTCACCGAAGTCCGGTCACCGGATGCCGGAGTCTGGTCGCCGGAGACTGCGTCGACCACTAGTCACCGTAGCACAGCAAGGTGGAAGGTGAGTTCTCTCTCTAAGTGAGAAAGAAGGAGAGGGCAAAAAAGTCTCAAAAAAAAGAAGAATTAATTGGGTAAAGGGGAAATAATCCCTTAGAGTGTTTTGGGTAAATGGGGTTAAAAAACAGTTGGTGGAGCAAGTGAGCAATTTTTAGCCTAAAATCGGGTAAATGATCATTTCCCCAAAAAAAATAGTAATAAATGGAAATTTGGGTGGAGAAGATGAAGATTAATGTTATCTAATGAGAAATTAAGTAATCTTTCTGTTTAATTCATTGGTTATTTTTTTTATTTTTCCTTACAAATTTGGATTTTAGAAAATTAATGTACTTAGTTGTCATTTTGCACTTGGGTAATATAGTCTTTCAATAATTTAAATGTTTGTAGGGTGAACTAAGAAAATGGTAGGGTGGCAATATATAGAGTGAATATATAGAGTAATAATTGGTAAAATAAATGAAAGAAATATTATAAAAATATTAATATTTGATGAAATACATATAAGAAATAGTATAGAAAAATTCAAAATACATAATAATTAAAGAAATTTTAACAATTTATATTTTCTCAAAATATCCTTTTATAGTCTTTTTCTTTTTTCTTGTGTCTTAACCGAATTGAACTTCATCCTTAATTTATTGCAATGCATACACCAAATCGTATATTATTTTTCATCTTGTAGCAATTAGTTATTCAAAGTTATTATGTCTCATTCAAAGAAACATTTGGTATAGCTCCCAGATTGTGTTTGTTACTCAAACCATAATACACTACACCAATTTTTCAATCAGACGACAGTTTTTCACTGTCATCTGATTATAGACTTTGCTGTTGTCTATCTCAATGCCGTCTGATACATGGATCAGACAATACCAAAAAACTGTCGTCTGATAAAGTTTACTACAACAGCGACTACTATGCTGTCTGTTGTCTGAACACCAAGAAAAACAACAGCGACTTATATACTTACTGTTGTCTGAATGTCGTGCCACACAACGGGGGCTTATATGCTTGCTGTTGTCTGAAGGCTATGCCAGACAACAGGGGCTTATATGCTTGCTGTTGTCCGAAGGCTATGCCAGACAACAGGGGCTTATATGCTTGCTGTTGTCTGAAGGCTTAATCAGACAATATGTACTTGCAAATCCCATTGTCCATCCATTACTGATACTATAGATTTCTCCAAAAAACTGTTGTTTGTTGTTTTGCTGGACAATGACTTTCTCATTCTTTTAGTCCTTATCGTATTATAGTTAGACAGCTCATACAACAGTTTTTGTTAGGCATTTTGTGATGATCAATTATTGGACAATAGTTTTTAGCTGGATTGAACGGTATGATATACATTCAAAATGACATCACATCCAAAACACATTCATCCATATATCCAACAAAGTCATTATATCAACTGAACTAGTTTTCTAACAAAATTTAGTAAAATGTTGAAACCAACCAAGTCTTGAAAAACACACTTTATGATGACAATGAAGATGCTAGCAGAAGTTGCATCAACAACAACCTTTACTTTCGCATCAACAACAACCTTTACTTTCGCTGTTGAGTGAGCTTAGTAGAGAATCCACTGGCATTTTGTACATTCCAGTTTTGCAACTGCTAATATGATATACTACCAGGTTCACACTACATTAGTACATTCAGAAAATAGATTTCTATTACACCAGATGCAAAACTAATTAAGCACATTCCGAACCAATTGGGACTTGAAGAGTTTATATTTCGAGTTTATGTTGTTCTTTCAAAGCTACCACCAACCTGCATATGCAGCCATTCGGCTTGAGAGAGCCCTGCACATACTCCCTTGGTGTGTGTGGTCCAAATAACAACGCAGTTGCATCAAATTGTTGTGCACTAGGAAAAACACCTTTAAGGTAAGAAAATTTTACAGCATATAGAACGTAAAAATATTCACAGTAACAAGATTACTCAACATGTCACGTCCACCAAATAAGACTAGAAGGTTCGAGGATATAGCGATGGGTAAATGCCAAGGTGTTAATAGAAAGGAAAGCATTTTTGAGAATTATAGTGCGAACCAACATGGTGATGATCTAGATTTCCAGACAGAAAATGGTTTCAAACTTCACAAGTCAGTGGCCTCTATGTAAGTATTAAGGTGCAGTAGACTTACATCTTTTGAAGGAAACACTTCAATGGGGGGATTCATGTTCACCCTTGAATTGACTGCTTCAAGGTTCAACGAAAGGAACTAAAGAATCCAAATTAACAGAGAGATTCAGGTTTAACAGTTTAAAGCAAAACCATGTACCAGTTAGCAATAGACAGAGCCTGATGGGGATAGATACCTCGACTTGGCGCTGCAGTGACTAGATGTAATTAATAATCTCATCAACAACAAGTGCTTTCCCAATAACCTTCTCAGAAAAAAAAAAGTACACCAGGATATGTAAGGAAACATACTAAGTGAAACAAAATTAAACTCAGAATACAGAGCCCTAGATAATTTACTGAGATGTTTTTAGAGTTGTCTAGTAATCAGAAGTAGTACCAAAGCTACCAAATTCATCTTCAATTCCCTATACTTCATTATGTAGGAAATACTACCTACATGTGCTAAGTAATTTGACTGACCTAAAACCAAGTAGAGGTAACGTACATAAATACCTTATTACATCCAGGAACCAAATCCTGAAGAATTTTCATCCTCTGGCTGATCTTCTCATCAATCTTAAAAATCACATAGCGAAAGGTCTTCTTTCTCTGCAGTTCCAAGAATGTATTGCAGCAGTCCTCAGCAACACCCATGCCAGAGGAAGCATTTCCCTGAATAACAAAGACCCATAAGTCAAGTACTCCAACCCACATTAACTACCACTCACACTCACACTACACCAAAAAGAGTCTTTTACGGCCCACAATGTGTGCCGTAAAAGGGTATTTACGGCGCACAAAGGCAGGCTGTATTTGATTGCATTCCCATTTAAGGCGTATAATGTGATCTCATGTTGAACTTCATTAAAGTTCTTTCAAACTGATCTCATTTCATTGGAAACTAAATTTCAAATATAGTGGTCCAAGTTCTACCTAACAAATAGTTTATGCAGCTTCTTGATTTACTGTATATCAATTCCATAATATGAAGTGATCGACAATTGCAAACCCGAGATAGTTGGGCTTATACTCCCAACTATCTCAGGTTTGCAGAAGCAATTCCAGAAAGACTAAAAGCCAATTAAAATGCATATCTACACATACTGATATAGATTTTTTTATTTTATTTTTATTTTTATCAATTCAAAGTTCTTGTTCTGCACAAATCAAATAGTTTAGTTTGGACTTGGCTAGAGAATAAAGTAAAAAAACTATTAATGTGAGGTCTAGTCCTCCACTACGACCACGAAACCGACATGTATAACCTTCATCAACACCAGAAAGCAAATCAAAAGTATAAATCAAACATACCTCTCAGTAAAACTCGTGGTCTTTAACTCTATGGTGTGGAAAACTGGAATATAAATTTGAGGTGGGCAATCTGTCCGGATTAAGTAAATGCAATTACACAAAAGTAACAATATGGCTTAAAGTATTTGCAAAAGACATTCAAGATTTTAGCTTGACAAAAACAGTATTCATTGTAGGAACTATACTAGTATAGTACCACCAAAAACAATATTCCATTTTCAGTATTCCATTGTTACTGAAATGCATGCCATCTGCTTTTGCTGATCTGGATGCTAAGGAAGAATTACTATTTGAGGTTTGCAGCTGGCAAGTACGAATTGTCTTCACACTGTCAAAGAACATGCACTTATTAGGATCCATGAAACAGATTGAGAATCTGTGATCACCGAATAAAGAATTTGAGTTAAGAGCCTTTATGTACAACAACATAATATGAAGCCAGAGCACAAATAAGTGAACTCACAAGCTTTGAGGAGTTCCGCAATACAGTTGCAAGCTAGGAATGACTACTTACGAGGGCCTTAATCTTCTTGAAAGGTGCAACAACAGATATTGGCACTATATCAGAATGAATAATAAACAGTTAATAGTGATGAAAACTCAACCCACTGAATTCCAATGCAAAATCAATATACATCCTTGCATATAAAACTGGTTTGCAGCACCACAAACAAATTAGGTATTTCTGCAGGGACAAATCTTGCCCTTTAACTTGAAAGGTAAGCATCATATTAAGTATATTACAGAGCCCACAAACACTGAATCTAACTCTCTCACACACATTTAAAACCATAACAGTTCTCAAAGGAAAGAAACAATACAAACAGATTAGTAATTACCAAATCCTTCAGGGTCTTTGTTTATGAACCTCATAAGATGATCAGTAGTAGCTAAGTTCAGATCACTGAAATAATACTCCACCTGCAAATGTTAGGAGAACAAAAAGAATATCAGGTAAGGTAAAGAGTAGGGAAAGTTGAGATTACAACTATATTATATTAGATACTAGTATAGTACCACCAAAAACAGTATTCCATTTTTAGATTTTCTCAAACACATTATAGGAGTCAAACCCTGCATACATTCTGGAACACATGTTATCGAATTCCATATGGACCAACTTCATCCCCATTTCAATTCATCCAATGTCAAATTAAGTTTGTAGCCAACTTACTTTTAGACACATATATGAACACTATTACATAGCATATAATCTGCTATAATAGAAAAATCAAGTAGGGTATACCTTTAGAAGTAGGGAGCTCCTTGCCTACTTTAGTAAAAAACTCCCTCAACGACACCAATGGTTTCCCCTTGAACTCCTGAACTATCACCTTCCTCTTATGCGAAAGCTGCCCCATCCATACACACACAGTACAAGAATGCTTACTGATTAATGCAAAACAGGGATTCGTGCATTAGTTCATTATTGAAGCAAAATTATTGATTTAATTACAATCATATGACCTATTATTGCAGACACTAGGGGATTATTCCAGCTCAATGAATGTACCACTTGAACAAGCACCATACCACTTGAATGTACCACCAAATAAGATTGAGTTAAAAAAAAAACATGATGCTTAACCTTTCGAACTTGAAAGAATTTTTTTTTTCTTAGAGAGGTAGAGTGATTATGCTCTATGCCCCAAACTTCAAAGTGTCTTTGGGTAAATTTCCAAACTCGAAAACAACCAGTTGGAATTACAGAAGCCTTAATGGCACTCAACAACAAAAACTTAAACGAAAAACGAATTTCAATTCAAACCAAGACCCCATAACATGCAATGAAAGAGATCCCAGTCCCCAGATATTACCACATACAAAGTTCAAAACTAAGCAAATCCTGTCACGAAAAAAAAAATCACCAAAAATTTCAGAAATTACTACAAACAATATATATTTGCCTCAGTTAACAATAATTCCAATACATAGTCCAGTACAGATCATAAAAAAAGACAACTTCAACCAGAAAATATGGATTTCCTTGCGACCAATTTTACTTCACAAACATATAAACAGAGCAAAGAGGATTAATTTATCTAGTTGATAAAACCATTCCACTCAAATACCTATATCTCTAACCCCAGCACAAACAAAACTAAAAGAAGAAGAACACAACACCAAAAAACACAAATTTCCGAACCTGCAATCCCTACTCTCCAAACCAAACTCATATCTATTACTCCTCTTCTTCCTCTACCATTTGAACACACCACTGAACCACATTTGGAAAAAAAAATTATATTGCTATTACAATACTTAAAGGCCTCGGCAGATAGCCAACTCTTCAATTAAGCATAAACAGAACAAACTCAGAATCAAAACTCTGAAATTACAGAATCAAATTCAATCACCCAAAAAAAACCCCAATTCAGTGACCCTAACCGTAAAAGCTAATCAAACTCAACACAATAAAACTCAATTCCCAATTTCCGAAACCCAGAGTCAATAACATGAATCAAAAGAGAAAACAAAAACCCCAACAAAAACGAAAAAAACATAGAAATCTGGGAAACAATACCTTCATCAATAGGTCCGTAATAAATATGCAAAATCTGAAAAAAAAGGCTAAAAAGGCTAAAGGGGTGGGGTGGGTAAGATAGCTCTTCTGCTTCAGATGGACTCAACTTCATCAATAGGCTAAAAAGGCTAATTACACCTACTGTTATAAAACAGATATGTAAATGTTAATGATACAGCAGCCAAAATTTCATTCCTTCTTTAATATATCAAATGGGTTTATCAAAAGCTAAGCATATAACTAAAAAATATGCAAAATTTGAATGACAGCAACCAAAGTTTCAATCTTTCTTCTAAAGTTTATCAAAAGCTTCAGACTTTAATCACACAAATGTATATTCAGCAATACCCAGAGAGTAAAATCAAACAAAGTTGAGTACCTAAAGTTCAGAGGGAGCAGGGTGAATGAGTCGGAGCAGATCGAGCTTGGGCAACCCAAAAAAAAAACACATCTAACACTTCGCACTTCAAGCCTATTTGCCTGAAATCTCTTAACAACCTACTAGGACATGATATCGAACAGGATTTCAGGATTCACACTAATGTTTCTTCTCTTTTCTCATGGTTTCCCCATCATCCATACAATCCCTGACGAACTCCGGCGGGTTCCAGACCATGAAGCTGTTGTTGATGGAGGTTAAGTTTGAGAGGATCTGCCTTCAAACTGCTTAGTAGAGACGGGTTCGTGGTCTGAGAGCGGGCTGAGGGTGGGGCTGATCGAGAGAGACGGGTTCGTGGTCTGAGAGCGGGCTGAGGATGGGGCTGAGAGAGAAGGGTTCGTAGTCTGAGAGCGGGCTGAGGGCGAGGCGGAGAGCGGGACTGAGGGATGACAGTGAGAGAGAGTGATTTTCAGCTGGAGGCGGACTGGGTGTTTTGCTCGATGGAAAGGAGAGGGAACGAGTTGAAAGAGTACAAGTGTTAAAAGTATAAGTCAAACCCTAACTAAAGTCAGCTATTCATTGTATCCAAAAAAAAAATCTAAAACTCAGACGACATCAAATAAAGTGCATTGTCTGAAACTCATGTAACAACAGACAAATTAAAAACCATTGTCTGAACCACTTAAATCAAACAACATCTTTCAGTAGCCATTGACTTACAAGATATCAGACAACAGACACCTAATAACAGTTGTGTGACTGAAAATAATCAGACAACAGCAAAAATCAACCATTGTATAAATGAACCTTGGACAACATCACATAATAACTGTTGTCTGAATTAATTCATTCAGACAACATCAAAAAAATAAACCATTGTCTGAAATGCTATTGCACAAGAGCCAAGAAAAAACTGTTGTCTAATTTGAAAGCTCAGATTTCTTGCTGTCGTCTGATTAAATCAGACGACAGTTAAAATGTTTGCTGTCATCTGATATGTGTTGTCTGATTCCGAAATTGGTGTAGTGATAGGGGGCTACTGCAAAGTGAAAAACATGAATATTATAGCTTTTCTGTATTTTGGGAAAATGTTAAAAAGTGGAATTACACCATCTGCTACCACATACACGTTGCTCATCGATGCTTACTGCAAGTCTGGAGATAAATGGCCGAATATATGTTTCAAGCAATGCTTTCAGAGGGTCTACTACCTGATATTGTGACTTACAACACTTTAATGGATGGCTTCGGAAGGAAGGGACACTTACAAAAGGTTTTTGGGGTCTTAGATATGATGAATTCTTCTAATGTTTCCCCTGATGTTGTTACATATAACACTCTCATTCATAGTCTTGCCACAAGAGGATTTGCCAATGAGGCAAAACAAATCATATTTGAACTTATCAAAAGGGGTTTCTCCCTGGATGTAGCAGCATTTACTAATGTTATAGACGGGTTTTCAAAGATGGGGAACTTTGAGGAAGTCTTTTTTGTGTGGTTCTGCATGAGTGAGCACGAGGTCAAACCCGATGTAGTGACATGCAGTGCTCTTCTCAATGGATACTGTAAGAAACATCAAATGGAACAAGCCAATGTTTTATTTCGCAAGATGCTTGATATTGGATTACATCCAGACCTGATACTGTATAACACTTTGATTCGTGGATTTTGTAGTGGTGGAAGCATTGATGATGCTTGCAACTTGATTTGTAGTGGTGGAAGCATTGGTATCCTTCCTAATAACATTACTCACCGGGCACTTGTCCTTGGGTTTGGAAAAAAGAGGGTTAGGAATCCTGTTTTAGTGGCAGCTCTTAAATTGCAAGAAATTCTTCTCAGATATGGTATTCATGCTGATTTTGATGAATATTTAATACCAGAAAGCTGCACCCATTTTGGAGCATCTTTAGCAAATCAATATGTAGATTGATACACGAAAAGTGTTTAGTTTCAATTCTGAGTGAATTCAATCTTCAATTAGAACAAATCATGTGGTGCTGCCACTATGCTTTGCTGCGAGCAGAAGAGAAATTACCAGCATGGGCTGGGGATGCTATCTCATGTCCGGAATACACGCATTCACTTCGAGCACTTGATGATGGAACAGGTCTAGATTGGATCAAGAAACATCTCCATTCACCTGATGCCAGGCTTTAGATTATGAAAGAAATGAGTGATACTTTACACTACTAGAATAAACCCCATCACACAAAGATTTGGTTCACACAGATATTCACACGGAGAAGATTCTATGTGTAAAACACTGCAAACACACAGATATTTGTGTGTAAAACTATCTTCACACAGTTTTCCGTGTGAAATGAAAAGTAAAAGTGAGACCGCAAAAATTCACACGGAAATCTGTGTGAAATTCACACAGATATCCGTATGAATTATGGTCACACACAGACTTTCGTGTGAAGTTTTATTTATTTTTTAAAAATTATTTTATTTATGTCAGACATTCACATAGACTTCTGTTTGAATTAGAGTTGATATAGAAAAAATGTGTGTGAATCTTATTTCAAAATAAAATAAAAACAACTTAACTATTTAAAATTTAATAAACATATTTATACACAGCACAATAATTTAGAAAATATTTTGTTTCACACAGATATGCGTGTGAAGTTTTTTCGATAACTCTCTTGGACATTTCAATATCCCAATTCATTACTTTCTTTCCGTAAGTTGGGTTATTCTTCTCCTCTACTCAATTCCAAGAGGTCTCCTCCCTCTTGACAGCCCTAAATCTCTCTCTCTCTCTCTCTCATCTCCTCCACCCACACCTGCTCACTGCTCTCGCCCAACACCTCCATGCTTTGGACGTCTCTCTCTTCTCCGCCTCCCTCTCGCTCATCTCCTCCCTCTTGTTTTGGTTTAAAGGAGGATAGAGAAACTAGATCTGTGTTTCTCTCTCCTCCGACACCCACTTCCGGTCACCACCGTGACTCACCTCTACCACCACAGTCCTCATTGACCTCCGACGAGTTCACCGCAGCCTCCTTGACATCCGGAAAAAACCCACGCGCCGACGGCTGGTAGGACAAGATCTGATTTGGGCACCCATAAGCCCAGAGTGCTCGCCTCCAGCTTCAAGCACCGCCTCCTCCCAACCCACACTGCCTTCCCTTTTCTTTGTGCCGCCAAGCTCTTCCTCTGCATCTGCCGCCGTCCTGGAAATTGGCCAGCGACGACATGCTTTGCTTCTTTTCTTTTACTTTTTGTCTATCACATACTGTTTTGTTTTTGTTTAATTTTGCTTGTCAAGTTTGTTGTACTGACTCTGTTTTGCAGGATCTCTTTCCTTGTGCTTTGTGTTTTACTTGTCTTCATTTATATAACTGTTGTGGGTTTTCATTTTGATGACTGCAGGAGCTTTCAATCTGGCCAGATGAGCAAATAAAGGCTCTTGCTTTGAAATCGGATTCCCCAGATGTCTCTCAAGTTTGCTGCTTTTTAGGTAAAATTTAAGGTAATTCAGTCTTGTTCTTATCTCAGCCTATGGAATGTAGTACTGCTCTTGTGAGACGTTGTACTGCTCTTGTATGATTTAGTTTGGCTGCTGGTGCAGTTGGTGTTCGTTTTGGTTTGCTTATTTATGTTTTGGTGGTGCAGTTGTTCATTTCATATTCAATTCAAGGCCTCATATCGCAACAGTTGGTGGCTTTGCTCATATATTTAGATGGTGAAGTCGAAGTCGAATTCGAATCAAGGACAGAAACCCAAACCAGAGAACTGAGAAATGGAATAGAAAAAAAAATAAATTAAATGGACAATAATTTGAGGGACCAAAAAATAAATATGTGAATAATTTAATAAAATTTAATAGATATATACTACTAAAAAAAATTGCTTTTGCGACGCCTATTTTGCGACGGCAATTTGGGCTTTTGCGACGGAAAAAACTTTTCGCGACGGAAAAATGAGCCTTTTGCGACGGAAATGTTGGCGTTGCAATAGGTGGCGTCACAAAATCCATTTGCGACGGTAAAATACCGTCGCAAAAAATATTTGCGACGGAAAACTGTTGCCGTCGCAATGGTTAAACTATTTGCGATGGATACTTTGCCGTCGCAAAAAAGATATTTTATTTAAAAAAAAAGTGGGTGATTTGGTTGCGACGGATGCTTTGCCGTCGCAAAAGAATATTTCATTTATAAAAAAAAAAATGGTGTGAATTAAGAACATGCAAAAGTAACTTACAATAAAACTAATGAAATGGTGCAATACAAAATGTCATAAACATACAAAATGCCACTCATAAACATTCTAGTCTGGTATACATAAACTACACCAAATCACATTACATATTTATACTATGTTGAATCGAACAAACTATGAATTACTCAAGTTGTTCTTTAGCATACTTAAAGTTACAAAAGGTAGTTGAATCGTTGTCTGCATCTGCCCCATCTCCTCCTGAAATTGACAATTAACTCTAGTCAACAAGTCGAGAGCATGAAGGTTGACCATCTGGTCGTGGACGTGGAATGATGACGCTCACAAGTGAACCTGCAAACCAGTGAAATCAGATAAATGTTAGATATAGACATCATTACAGTCTCAGGTGAAAATCAGTTAGAAGGTTTGGGAGGCTTCTGTCTGAATGTTAGGCCTGATTCTTTATAGCACATTGTGGGACTACAAAAAAGGCTGTAAAACAGAAAGATAATGACAAAAAAGAAAGAAAAAAATCAATACCACAATAAACTTTGCCGGTCAATCAATAAACTAAAGTAAAATGCAGGTAACAATGACTGAAGATTTACCAAATTTCTCGCCCTCTTGCTTCATATCTTCCACTATGTCTTCATACTCAAGATCATCCTTCAGCTCATCCTCTGTAACTACTTGTGTTAAGCATACAACTTTGGTGGCCACCGAAGCAGGCTGTTGCAACAACAGGAACCTCTGCAAAATACAGAAAATTAGAATATCACACCAAACCAATATGAACTGAAAATAGCAACACGAATCAAAGTGTCATCTCCATCTATTTCTTAAAATTAGTTTTAATCCATAATAACAAAAAGTTAACCAACAAATATCAAATATAGCACTCTGGAATAATACCCACAGCTTATATATAGCCTTCGGTATACTCGTACGATATGCATACAAACTGAAAATAGTAACACAATTCAAAGTGTCCCTTTCTATTTCTTAAAATCAGCTCTAAACCACAATAACAAAAAAGTTCACCACCAGATACCCACAGCTTATATATAACCTTCTTTATACTCTTTCAAAAAAATTCATCAAAGAAACCTGTCCATAAGAGATGAAAAAAATAAATGGATATTTTCACAAACCTGGGCCAGCAGTGTTCCCTCCAATAGCATGCATTACATGGCTGAAAAATGTAGCAACCGACTGCACATATCCAGAAGATGGTGTAAGCTTAAGCTCTTAAGCAAATAAAAAAAGTAACAAGTAAAGCAATCTCAAGAAAGAATGACCTCTAAAATGAATATCAAAGTATAATTTCTAAAATGATTATCAAAGTATAATTAATGCTTATGTAAATAAATAAAAACAATAAAAAGATTGGCAAAGAGGTGAACCTGTTCATTTGCTGTAGGGGGAAGCCCTCCAACATACACCCTCCGGGCATGCCTAGTAGCCTGATACCAACATGAGTAACAATTGATGTCAGAAAAAGTCCACATAAGTAGACAAGTAGTATATAGGAAATAGTTCATAAAGAACAGCAATTCTCACAATAATGCCAACCTGTTGAGTCATTGCCCATCAAGGAATGCTAACAAAAATAAAAGGAAGATAACCTCAGTTTGATTTATAAATGATGTACTAGCTAGACTCCAGTGTCTAGGATAAGAACAGATGGGCTTCATAGCTGAAATGGACAAGCCATAATTTCAAGTCAACAACTTAACAAAAAAACAGATAAGAAAATGGGACAAACCATGGCTTGAGATCTTGAGCTTGCTACTGCATTGAATGAAATGTCCTTAAATGTTTGGGGAAGATTATCCCAACCAAGAATGCAAAATTTCAGAAAGGATCTGCTCAGGACACACCATGGGGAACCTGCAAATCAAGATTAAAATTTGATTACTAAAAATGCAAATCTAATATATACCTGATGATATTTTCGGATCTGTATTTCCTTGAATCACTTTTAGAGAATCAAACCCATACTCCAAATCTAGGCTCAGATTCTTCACACAATGAACTACTTTTCGTTAGAAAAAAAAAGTACAGTATATGAAGTAAAGACATTTCCAGAATGCAGTTTGTCAACTGCACTAACTATTGTGGTACAAACAAAGGTAAGTAAAATTATAACGAGCTCAAGCCTTTTGTCCTCTTCTTCTTTTGTTATTTGTTTTTTTCATGCTGGAAGTGATGAAGCTCACAACAATATTGCAGCTTAATAGAATCAGCACAAGCTCAATATGACTTTTAGATGAAGAGATTACGAACAAAAGCAACATCAGTGACAATTTTTTAACCAGCCACTCCGAGGCAGTTCCATAAAAGTAACCCACATCAAGGCAGATACAATAAGTACCAAAAAAGAAAATCCAATTAGCACCACCAATTGAAAACATCAAATTGGCTCAAAAAAGGCAAAGGCTTCAACTTTACACAATTAAATGCAAGAAAACGATCTGGGTATGAGCCAAAAGATTGAGAGAGCCATTCACCTTCATGGACTTGGGGGCTGAGGACGACTTGAATTATTGTCAGTTGCTATTTATCAAATATACCCACCTAAGTAAAGAGCCTGTGAAGACATTCATATGTTTGATTCGTATCTGCAAAATAATTGTAAAAATTGGTAAGCAGAGACACGCCATGAAGAATGAAATGTCATATTTAAGCTCGAGTCTCTCAAATTGGCTGGAACTCCATAAGTATAGCATGATCGAAACAAGTTGATAATTCCTAAGAATTGGTTTTCCAGACATGAATTCGAGAATAACAATGCCAAAACCATACACATCATTCTAATTGTATTAGGATATATATCACTCTGAGTACTATGAAACATGCTAATACTCTTGGAGGTTAAGCATCATGTTTCCTCTGTATCTATGCAATAAAGAAAATTGCTACAGAAAAGAGTAATCATCAAGACATGTATCCAATCCTACATTAGTACATGCATATCCAGATCATTCCAATTACGGCGGCAAGTCGGCAACTAGTCCAACTAAAGTACTAAACCAAGTAACTAACCCAATCCAACAAATAACCCAGATTCATTAAACTAAGGAATCACAAACAAATAACAAATAACCCAGATTCATCAAACAATCCATACCATTTTCGTTGGTAAGTTCCAACGCAAATAACTTGCCCTCATCATTCCTCTGATATCGATGGCACACAAAACAATCCTCGATCCACTGCTAAGTCAAAATCCACAAAATTGAATTCGACATCAATCATTAACCATAAAATTTGCCCCAAATTGAATTGATTAAATTGAAGAAAATTGAAATCATACTTACATTGAATTGATTGCCGCAAATTGAAGAATATGAGTAGAAGACGAAAAGAAGGACGGAGCCGACGGACTACGGATCTAAGGTTTGATCTTTGAGAGAAGTATAGAGAACGAGAGACTGAGAGGTTGTGAGAGTCTTCGTCAGGCAATCAAGTTTGGCTGGTTGGGACTTCGGGTGGGCTTGACAAAGCCAGCACTCAATTATCGGAAGAAAAAAAGAAGCATACATATAGATTTTTTTTTTTTAGTCCAAAAGTTTCGGGTGGGCTTGAGTCCTCCCAAGGGTGTACTTGGATCCGCCCCTGGCGCCACTGTACCGGTGGGTTTCACGATATCGATACTAAATCTTGTCAACTATCCTAATCACTATTAGAGTGGTTTTACCAACACCCTGCATCAGATTTAGAATCATATATAAATCTTGTCAAAAATTGGAAGTTTATAGAGAGAGAGACAGAGTGGTTGCAAACTAACCGGAGGTCCAGTCACCAGCAAGCTTCAACTGAATAAGCTTCAACCCTCATCCTCCTCTTCCTCCTTATCTGAATCGACCACCGCTTCGAGATCAAGAAAACCCATATCGGAGAGCCTCTTTTTGCTCCTCTTACACTCCCACCGCCGCCACCACGATAGGGCGTATTCATCGTCCTCCTCCTCCTCCTCCTCGGCCACGTCGTCAATGAAGCTCGATCTCCTCCGCTTGTCACCAAATCTCTCTCTTCAATGGCGGCCGAGGATCACTAGGTTAGGGTTTTGAGCTCGGTGAATGAAGCGTGAGAGAAAGAGGAGGAAGTGTCGCGTGAAAGAAATTGATCTAGATCTGAAGGAATAGTCGTATTTGTTTCTTTTTTTTTAGTTATACAAGCGACGGCGTGACTATACCGTCGCAATTGATGTCTAATTATGCGACGGTAATGTTATGTCTGTCGCAAAAATTCTTTAACATGCAACGGTAAAATAGTCGTAGCACATGTCGTCGCAAAAGTTGACTTTTTGCGACGGAAAAGTTTTCCGTCGCAAATTTTCGAAGCAATTGAAGTTTTTTTTAGTAGATATATTTGGTACACGCAGATTTTTTTTGGTGATGGGACCTAATTGCTGGAGTTGTAATTAAGGTGGGACCCATCAAATGCATTCACACGGACTGACTAATCCGTGTGAAAGTAGTATTAGCAACGCCAGCAATACGTACGGATTATTAATCCGTCGTTGTACCGTGTGTATTGGTGTTTTCACACGGATTTCCATATAGAATACTGTGATTTCACACGGATTCTCATCCGTGTGTGATGGGGGGTTTTTTTAAGTAATGTTAAGAATAGAAAAAGCCAACTCTCTTTAATGCTAGACCACTGCAAACTTGGACTTGCAAAGGTAACTTTTCATTGATTCATGTTTGTTTTAAAATGAGAGATTTGAGAGAGATTGATAAGAGAATTGTGTATTCAATATTGAGAATAGGAGCCCTATATATAGGGATTACAAAGTACATGCTCTAATGTTACAAGGAAAACTATTCCGAATAGGATCGGACTAGGAATTCTAGAACATTCTCTCCTATTACAATCATGAAACTAATCATAGTTTGAATAGGAACACATAAGTCAATTTCCTTCAACACTCCCCCTTGTGCTGCTCAAACTTGGTGGTGACGCTTCATCCGTTGCCTCATTAAAAACCTTGCTCGAGTGAAAAACCCTATGGGACAAAAACAAGCTCGAGGAGGAGAAAAAAAGTACAACACGTCTTTCACTCTTCGAGAACGAACATGTAGACATCATAACTCCCCCTGATGTCGATATCTCCCCCTGATTGCTATTGTGGGAGTTCAGATAACTTTCTCAATCCGATGCTCTTCACATGTTTCTCGAAGGTGGATTTTGGTAACGACTTAGTGAATAAGTCAGCTACATTATCCTCTGATCGGATTTGATTCACTTCAGTCTTTAGAAGTGATTGTTGTTGCTGATGATAAGAGAACTTAGGCGATATATGCTTGGTGTTGTCGCCCTTGACGAAGCCTAACTTCATTTGGTCAATACAAGCTGCATTATCCTCATAAATGCATGTAGGTTCATCCGTGGTAGACTTCAAACCACAACTTCCTCGAATATGTCTAATTATAGATCTTAGCCATATACATTCACGCATGGCTTCATGTAGAGCAATAATCTCTGCATGATTCAAGGAAGTAGCAACAAAGGTCTGCTTTGTAGACCTCCAAGATATCGCGGTGCTTCCCATGGTAAAGACATAACCCATTTGGGAGTGACCTTTGTGAGGGTCAGAGAGGTACCCTGCATCAGCAAAACCCATCAAAACGTCATTGTCGTTTTGTTGGAGGGGAGGAGGAGAACACCGGCCACCATAGACGGTGGCGGCGCTGGCGGCGTTTTGCCTCTTGGGGTCCGATCCCAAATTTCCGTCATTCCTTTTCTCTCTGTAGGGATAAAATAACGTCATATCAATCGTATCTCTTAAGTACTGAAAGATTGTCTTTACACCAATCCAATGGCTGCGTGTTGGCACAGAACTATGTTGAGCTAACAAGTTCACTGCGAATGAGATGTCCGGTCTTGTGCATTGAGCTAAGTATAATAATGCGCCTATTGCACTTAAATAGGGCACTTCGGCCTCTAATAATTCTTCGTCCTCATCCTTTGGACGAAACGGTTCATTTCCGGGCTCAAGACTACGGTAAATCATGGGAATACTCACAGGCTTTGCTTTATCTTCATTAAAGCGCCTTAGGATTTTCTGAGTATATGCAGACTGATGGATCAAAATCCCATCACTACGGTGCTCGAGTTCTAAACCGAGACAAAACTATGTTTTCGCAAGATCTTTCATCTCAAATTCAGATTTCAAATATTTAGCAGTTTCCTCTAACTCATCTAGAGTTCCAATTAGGTTCATGTCATCGACATACACTACTACGATTGCAAATCCGGAACTTGTTCTTTTAATGAACACGCATGGGCATATTTCATTGTTAATATATCCCTTTCCAATCAAGTAGTCACTTAGACGGTTATACCACATCCGTCCGGATTGTTTTAATCCATAGTGAGCATTTTAATCTTATTGAAAACCCGCTCCATGGTTTAGAGCCACTTGATTTGGGTAATTGAAGTCCATCTGGAACCTTCATATATATCTCTGAATCTAGATCCCCATAGAGATATGCTGTAACCATATCTATAAGCTGCATGTCAAGTTTTTCGAAAACTACCAAACTGACAAGGTAGCGGAACGTTATAACGTCCATTACAGGAGAATACGTCTCCTCATAGTCGATTCTAGGGCATTGAGAGAATCATTGAGCCACGAGGCGGGCTTTATATCAACCACCTCATTTTTCTCATTACGCTTTCTAACAAAGACCCATTTATGGCCAACAGGTTTTACATTTGGGGGTGTCTGCGTTATATGCCCAAATACCTATCTCTTTGCAAGTGAATCTAATTCAGCCTGGATCGCATCTTTCCATTTAGGCCAATCCGCTCTTCATTGACATTCTTCGATAGAGCGAGGTTCGATATCATCATATTCAATAATTCCTTTTGCAACATGATATGCAAATGCATCAGCAATAGCAATAGAATCTCTATTCATCATCTCATGTACACTAGTGTAATTCATGGAGATCTCTCTATTCTCTGGAAGTGGTTTTGACATTGGAGCGTCCCCCAATGATGTCTCTTGGACATAACCATAATCCGGAATATCCTCATGAGATGGATTATTTACATCGATGATTAATGGATTATTTTGTGCCAAACTCGCTTTCTTTCTTGTGCGAGAATCCATTGAACCTATGGGGAAGAAATTATCAAACTAGAAGAAATCGGATTGGCCTCGCTAGTCAAATAAGAATATCATACGGGGAAGAAATTATCACCATACGGGTACAGGAGCCCCTTAGGCTCTACTCAAACTAGAAGAAATCGGATTGGCCTCGCTAGTCAAATAAGAATATCATACGGGGAAGAAATTATCACCATACGGGTACAGGAGCCCCTTAGGCTCTACTCTCTACTGCCACTCACACATAGATTATGTGAGCAGGAGAACTAATAATCTCGACTACCACTCACACATAGATTATGTGAGGAGGAGAACTAATAACCTCGACTAGCACTCACAAACACAAAGTAAGTGAGGAAGAGAAACTATAGAACGACCGCAGTATGGTGAAGAAAATAATCGAAAACCAGTAAATCCATAAATCCATAAATCCATAAGGCTTCCCCAATTTCTCACAAGAAAATAAATATATTCCAATGACGTGGCCCCGCACGCTAAAATATTATCAAATTCATAACAAATAGGCAAGAAATAATCGATAACTATAATTCCACTGAAAATCCCATCTCCGATAATATTTAAGAATCTCAAAATCAACGAATAAAGATATAATATTAATTTCCGGAAGTCACTTCGGAAAATAATTTGTCGAAAATCATATAAATCATAATTTCAAATAATAATCATATATCAGAGATAAACATCGAAAGCTCAGTATCCAAAAAATAATATCACGAATCCATTTCCCAAATCATAATTAATCTCTCAAAAATCAATTCCGAAACTCATATGGAAAAACAATGCCAAAAGTATAGTCCAAAGCCAAATATTATGCTTAATAAATAAAACGATAAATAATTAAATAAATCAATCATCATTTCGGAAAAATAATTGCATGCATCATTATTTAAAACAAAAGTCCACTCACAGTACTATTTAGGCGACCACGCATAAGAGTTTCTTTGCGAAATAGTAATTTGATACGCCGCCGTGTACAATTATAATCCTTAAACGAATAAATATAGGATGAAAATTTGATTTACCATAAATAGGAATTGAATTTCTAATCCTCTCATCTACGTCCAAAGCCTTCGATTCTCAAATTTCACCAATAATATCAATTTGTCAATATATAATTGGCTGGGGCTATTGCCACCCTGTTATTTTCTTTCTTCACCCTATTTACTTATTATACCCTACATTTTAATTTCAATTATTAAATTTACTTATCTAACTCATTTATCTTTCCAAGAATATCGTTATATGACATATCTAATTAACAATAAACGTTGTTTAACGAAAATCTCTCATTTTATTATTATCAATTAAAAAAACTAAAATGTATTAAGTTTCCTAATAGAATCATAATTTGATTTACTTCCTTCTTTTTTTTTGGGAAAAACTCACAAACAGTACCTGAACTTCAAGCCACTAACAACGTTCGTACCTCAAGTTCAAAAATATCAGATTGGTACCTGAACTTCTGACCCCGGCCCAATATCAGTATCTGGGAACAGTAAAATCGTTATTGGAGTTAATTTTTGAAGGGTAGATCTGTCATTTCACTGTTCATCATCTCCAAAACTCTTCCCTCTCTCTCTGCAAACCCAGATTTTTCATTATCTTCTTCATACCTCACACACACAAACCCAAATCGGCTAAAGGAGAGGTGAGAGGTGAGAGGTGAGAGGAGTTGGTGGTGGATGGGACGGTGGCTATTGAAGAAGTGAAAGGTTGGTTGATAGTGGTGATAAGGTATGAAAAAGAAGAAGAAGAAGAAGAAATCTGGTATTGCAGAGAGATGGGAGAGTTTTGGAGATGATGAATAGTGAAATGGCAGATTTACCCTTCAAAAATTAACTATGTTAACGATTTTACTGTTCTCAGGTACTGATATTGGGTCGAGGTCAGAAGTTCAGGTACCAATCTAATATTTTTTGAACTTGAGGTACGAAAGTTATTAGTGGCCGATAGGTCAGGTACTGTTTGTGATATTTTCCCTTTTTTTTTACATTCAGTTTCAATGTTCGTCTATTTCAATCTATATAAAAAAAATAGTAAGTTAACAACTATGACCAATGAAGAAGAGATTGATCAAGTTAACATTAATGGTTTTGTGAATTGAATAACGAATTAATAATGAGGAGGCAACAAAAAGACAAAAAAGAGAGAGTAAAAAATTCAAATTTGGGTGGAGAAGATGAAGATTAATGTTAGCCCATGAGTTAAGTAGTTTTGTATTTAATAAATTGGTTATGTATTTAGTTTTCCTTAATATTTGGATTTTAGAAAATTAGTATACTGTTTTAGAGAAACGATATTTGAGAGAGAATTACTGTGTGTTCTCATTGATAATAGGGGCCTCTTTATATAGAGGATTACATCTGAATCATACAATGAATGGATATCTCTAAGATATTCACCGAGATTCTCTCTAATTAAAACCATATTACCATTAGGTCAAGTAACCTAGAGTTCGGGCCAGACACATATTCTGGATTTACTTGAACATATACTTATTAGTCATTTTGCATTTTGGTAATATAGTATTTTAATAATTCAAATATTTGTAGGGTGGACAAAGAAAATGGTAGGGTGGCAATAGCCGCACCCTATATAATTTCTAGACAAATTTGAGAGAAATCCAACGATTGGATTCTAGCAAACTGATAACCGAAATTCTAAATCTTCGGAAATTCATTATCGATTCAAAACTTCTCCAATCTTTACCAAAATCACAAATACAAACTCTACATCAATTATGTGATTTAATTAGCTAAAAATAAAATTTAAGATATTGTTCAAGCGCCACCACTGCTCATGCGTCGCACTGTTTACGCACGGCCAACTCTTCCTTCGGCTACCAAATTTCATCCACAGCATCATCTGAACATTCTAAGCATCTTTCATAACTACAACATTGATCAATTTTGAGTGTATAGGGTCGATTTTACCTGAAAACAGAAAAAACCCTCCCATTTTGCTCAAATCTCCGATTCTCCTTCCACAGCTCAAATTTGACGATGAAAGTTGTTAGGTTGGTAGAACATGGCAAGATGAACAAAACCCAGTTAGCCTCAACATCCGATTTGGCTGGAGTTGGCCAGAATTTGAAGAAATAGCAGGAAAATGTAATTTGCTACAGTAAAATTCTTGGCTTCGATTCATCGTCTATGGTGCATGATAGGATGCAAGGAATATATATTGATGGAAATCTTGTTTCAAGACGAAGAGATAGGTACTAATTTTATGGCCATAGGTGGTCGGACGAAGCGGAAGTGACGTCGGAGAGTTAGGTCAGCGGGAGAGAAAAAATCTGAAAATTTTTGGGTCTTGCCCGAAATTGCCATTTATAGAATACGTTTTCAGCGAAATTATAAAACTGCCACTGACTTGAAACCCTTATAACTTCTTCGTTATAACTCCGATTTTAGTGTACCACATGTCTGCGAACTCGGTTTAATGTCCTCTACAACTTTCATGAGAAAATTTTCTCAAATTTTGACCCAAACAAAAAGTCAACTTTTTAGGCCCCCTAAAAGTGTCAAAATGAAGTTAAAAGTAAGAGTAATTGTCGTTTACCGTCCAAATGATTTGTAAACCGGTAAATTAAGATACAAGAAATAACAAAATAACTTCAACTCACCACAAGTATGACAACTTAATAAACTCAAACATAGAATCAGAATATTCTGATTTCAACCACAACTCCACAGTTCATCCAATCTGTCAAAAGTACCCAAAGAGTAGAACTTCGATTTTACCTTCAATAGTATAGTCTGCAAGTGGAAAACCCAAGCCTCTAACCTAGCTCGGCAACAGTTTCCCGAAACTCTCCTCGGAACTCAATCGATGATAAAGTGACAAACTGAGAATGTCTGTGCAATCCAAGAAGCGAGCCTCTGACTTTCAACTCAAAATGTGGTTAGCCTTCGTCTAACGTCGCAGCTAAGACATAAACTAAGCCAAGGAGAGCTGAAAAAGTCGTCGGCGCCGAGGAATCGAGATGAAGCTGAGATTACCCAAAAATGAAAATCATTAAAACCTAAACTAATTCAAAAATAATCATACATACATGTAGAGCATGACAAGAGGATTGGTTTGCATACCACATATAGCGGAATTTGCTGAAATCGCCGGAGAAACTCAAGTGCTTTCGGTCATTGATTCTCCTCATTTGTTCAATGCATGGATGATCCAAGGACACGAGGTTGTTGGTGACGGCAAGACAAAGTGATCGAAACCAGTTTCCCATCCAACAGTGGCCTGAGGTGAGAGTTTCGGTCGGGTTTCTCTTACGGGTCAGCGGTCTCTTTTCGGGTTAGAAGCTCTAGATCTCTCTCTCTCTCTCTCTCTCTCTCTCGAGCTTTCTAGGCTGATCTGGTATGTTCCCCTTTCTTTTAAAATGAAATCAACGGTCTAGATTGGACGGTGGAGGAAATGGATCGTCCAGATCGCGCCACTTGAATTCTATTTTCTTAATTAATTTCCAAAACCCCAAAACTTCCAAAATTCGTAAAAACTAACTCAAGTATCTGAAAAATTACCCGAAAATTCCCACGAACTTATCTTGTCGCGTATTTTATTATCCAACTCTTAATCGAGGATTTCACCTTGAGAAAATTTCTAAAAATATTCTCAAGAACTTTGATAATTACCGAGATGGTAACTAAATAATTGGTCGAACGATCTCAATTTAAGCTCGATAAATTTTTCAGGACTCATAGTGGGGAGAGTCGAACTACTGGTCTCATTCATTCGGAAATGAGATCTTGGAGATGGGCTAATATTCATCTGAAGTCAGGTATCTTGACACTACCATCTTCTTTTTACTTATTTATCTACTTTTTGCCTTGATGTTAGCTATATTGAAGTTTAAATAATGTTTATGTTTACACTGGTGCTTAAATATTGTGAGATGCTTGCTATATGAAGAATGGTCAGACCTTCCCATAGAGGATGTCTGGTAATCTATGATTAGATTTTTGAGAGAGAATTGTAATGAATAGTGATCTGAAGTAAACCCTATTATACTAATTGATTTAGCAATATAGATTCCCTTGGCATATTCATAGAGTTAGCAATGTGTTAGCAGTAATTGTCCAAAATGTTGTAGTGTTTACATGGTCATGCTTATTTTGCACAGGATGTGCATTTCGGTTTTTGGATGATTTTTCGATTCTTACTACCTTTTTCAGATTATTTCACATTGGTAATGGATTTTCACTGCTTAGTGTATTGAATTTAGTTGATGAAAGTCATTTGAATGTACCTTGTAGTCCTCAAGAGAGGGAGAGTGTTTTAAAGCAGCAGACTGTTTTAAGACAAGTTGAGGCCACACTGTCAATACATAAGTTGGCAAGACTGGGTCAATATGTTGATGTTTTGAGAGAGGTTGCTAGACTTCAATTTCTTCCTTTAGATCCTCGAACAATAGTGTCATTTATAGATTCTTGATCAATAGTGCTCTTACAATTTGTAATATGAAAAATTTACAGGTCAAGCACGCTAGAGATATTAGAGGCCAGCTTGAGAGACTCTTGGAAGGCTCGAGATTGAGCAGGTCTCAAATTTTGATTTTGAAGTTATAACAATGACAGGACCCGCCCCGGATTTCATCCTAAAATCCGAAGTGGCCCTGGGGGGCCCATCTCAGAAGAAATTATACCAAAATTTGGCCGAACTTCCCCTAAAAATGGACTACCAAAAATCCTATGAAAAGACAATACACTTCTAAAACAATCCATCCTTAAATCTGAAGTGGCCCTACGGGGCCCATCTTAGAAGAAATTCTACCAAAATTTGGCAAAACTTCCGCTAAAAATATATAGACGACCCAAAATCATGTGAAAAGACCACTTATAAAACAATCCATCCTTATTCTCCTAGAGCCATCCTGCTCCCCGAATTACATCATCTCCCAGTTCACACTACATAAATATACAGTCAACAGTAATTATAGCCACTAGGTTATCAGAGCAATCTAATACATAAGAATACAAAATAGAAAGGGTAAAGGATCGATAAATCCTATAATGCGGAAGCAGTGACGACAATGCCTCAACTCCACATACACCTGACCTCAACTAATCTAGCCTGCAAGCTGGGCATTTGAAACCGAAGGGTTCAGGTGAAAAGCATTTAAAAAAGTTAGAGTGAGTGGACAAAAATAACTAATCTCGAAGGTAAACAATTATAAGATTTAATGCTTTCCCCAAATTATTCTCTTAAAAACCAAGCACGCAGTGAACTCTTGAAAATACTCTTAATCTTTCTTTTTATTGAAATCCCAAACACTTGCTATAAATCAACTGGAAAAAAGTCTCGAAATCTCTTTAAAATCTCATAGTCTAGTAATTCCCGTTAAAATATTCATGTCTAAAAAACAGGTGATGACCAGAGGGAACTGCCGACTAGTCATCTCATGCCACCTGGAGGAAACTGCCGACCAGGGACACATCGGAGGGGACTGCCGACCGGATGAGGAGGTAATGGTTAGAAGGGACTGCTGACTAACCATAGATAGTTAGAGGGGACTGCCGACCAGATGACACATCGGAGGGGACTGCCGACCAGTATATTCCGGAGGGGGTTGCCGACCAGAATATTGTCTAGAAGGGATTGCCGACCAGACTGTTACCTAGAGGGGACTGCCGACTAGGTAATGCATGCATGCGCTGACTTATTTACCTCCTCAATAAACTGGAATCACTCTCATTTTTAAATACTTTTAGAAAAGAGACTCAATATTAACTCGTAAATCCTGGAGAAATCATAATTCGTGAACCCTTACGAAAATCATTTCTCAATAAATCAATAACTCAACTCAAATAGCTCGATAATTACTAAAATCTCTCGAAAAGGAAGTTCAATAATAATCTCATAAATCATAAATAAATCTCACAATAAAATAAATGCTCAAAATTAGTACTGCATGCATAATTTAATTAAAATCAAATGTCCACTCACAGTGAATTGGCTAAAGCTGTCGTCTAGTAGAATCATTAGGCTCTACTCAACCTCTTATGATTCTTTAAGTTTGAACGTACGTCCAACTCCGAGTATTCATATCCGAGTAGGGGTGTAAATGAGCCGAGCCGGAGCGAATACCAGGGTGATCATGTTCGGCCCATTTGTTTTTTATCGAGCTCGAGCCGGGCTAAAACTTGAAAAAAAAATTCCATGCTCAAGCTCGGCTCAGCTTGAATATTTTTCTTAAGCTCGAGCTTGGCTCGGCTCAGCTTGATTTATTGGACAAGATCAAGCTTAAATTGGCTCTGGGTTCATTTGACTTTAAATTTAAAAATAAAAAAAGGAAGAAAGAAAATTTAAAATAATAATACAAAATTTGATGCCTAACCATCACACAAATCCCTTTTGACTTTATTGTAATACATTTTACTTAAAATCTCTGATTCTCTTCCAATTGAAAAGGAATGTAATAAAAAGAATTAAAGATTTGCTACTCATGAGCTAGACGAGCCGAATATATCCTTGTTCAAGCTCGGCTTGTTTTTTTGTCGAGCCTAATATTGAGCTCATACTCAGCTCATTTATCTTACGAGCACGAGCCGAACGAGCTAAAATCGAGCCGAATACGAGTCGAACACGAGCTGTATCGAGCCTATTTACAGCCCTATATCCGAGTCCTTTAATAAATATTAAAATCAATCAGTATTCAGTCAATTCATAATTCCATTGCTCAATTTCTTTAAAAGTCCGTCATTTATTCTTAATCGATAGTTAATGAAACTATTCCCAAATAACTCGACTAATGTGTACAAGATCTTCCAGAAAATATTGCATGTTCTAATTTGGGTCAACCAACTTGACCATTATTTAGCATTCTGCTTTAAGTAATTTATCTACATTTACCATTTCCGGATAATTCCTCTTTTAAGATAAATCCGGGAATATGGCAACATTAGAGTATTTCAATCGGTAGCTTCATGAACATTAATTGAATACGTTCGAGACCTTTAATTAACTCACTCCGAGATATGGTAAATTTAAGATATTAAAGTATAACTCGCCTCAATAACCTTAACTTGATGTGCCAAATTATTAATACAACCATCATATATAGTTTGGGCATGCCATTCTCATTTCCCATGTTATCAAACTTAGTTTCTACTAAACATCGGATCAATCACGGTAATTTATACCAATTCCATTCCAGCCAACAACATATTAATATCACCATATTATTAACAAGAATAACTGTATTCATTCCACTTCATCAAATCCTTAAAACCTCAACTTCAATAAAACATAGTTCATGGCAAAACAATTTCAATTCCCGACCCTTACCATTGATGAGTGGTTACTTGTTTTTAGGGTTTTCAGTTGCATTAGTTTTGGCTGTTAGAATAAATCCCTAGCTAATAGGGTTGTTAGCATTTTGTTTAACTTTTTCTTAGTTGCGTTTATCACGTTGCTTTAGTCATGCAAACGTGGGCTGCTGTTTTTTCTCATTTCTGTTAGGGTTCTTTGTAAAAGGCTATTTAAGCCAAGCTCAGTTTCATTGAATAATGCAAGCCATTCCTCCAGATTCTTTGTTTGTGCATTCTTGTTTATTTCAGTTCACAACAAACTGGTATCAGAGCCCCCACTGGGCCTGAGATAGAAAAGAAAGCCGCAGCTTTCGAGTGACTTACATTCAAGAGAGAGAGAGATGGCAAGTGATGAGAAATGGAATTTCATCCAGCCTGCAATTGAAAATATCAAATGGAACGATATTGTGTTATAACCCAAAGAACAACTTAACTACAAAAGTACTTTATCAATAGGGACACAGAATTTGCTAACGCAGTGTAAACCTCTCTACTGAGGAAACTTCACTGCGTGGCTTTTAACGTAGCCAACACGAAAGATCAATCCAATATGAATCAAATGAGTTTACAGTACACAAGTTGTGTTGTTCATAACATACATAATCACTTAGCAACAAATGCTAACTTGATTTACAACTGATCTAACGTTTACTTGATTTTCAATCTATCAACTCTAATCAAATCACTGATCTTTCTTGTTCTCAATGTCTCACTGATATTTGAGAATAATCTATGAAAGTATTGGGCAACTCAAGATAAAGCATGAAACAAATAAAGAGAGTTTTCAGAAAAATGGTTTTTGACAGAAACCCATGGTTCAAGAATGAACAAACGTTTTTATGCTGCAGATCAAAACCCTATCACATGTATTAGTTTCGAAGCCTTTTATACAAGAGGAAAACTCCCCCTCAAACAAACCTTTTCTTTAAACACCAAATAAGATAGATATAGAAAGATATCAAAACTTATTTTTTTTGCATGCAAGAAGTCTTTAATGCAAAATGCACCAAATCAATTTAATAGACATATAAATCAATTTAAAATGTGTGACATGATTTGGAACGAATATAATTTAAACTCAAGATCAGTGGAACAACTCTGCTTGATCGTATCTTCCTCTTTGTTTCCTTGAAGCTCTGGTTTCCTTGTGACAATGGAAAATCATGTATTGAATGATAATTGCCCAATTTACTTACAGTAATTCCACGCTTCGATGGTCACTATGACCATTGGAGCATGCTAATGGAGAATTTCCTTAGGTCTAAGGAGTATTGGGGCCTTGTGGAGACGGGACTGGCAGACCAAGAAGCCGGAGTAGTGTTGACCGATGCCCAGCAAAAGAGACATGATGAGATGAAGCTCAAAGATCTCAAGGTAAAAAACTACGTGTTTCAGGCCATCGACCGGTCCATCCTTGAGACAATCCTGAAGAAGGATACCTCAAAGCAAATATGGGATTCGATGAAAAAGAAGTATGAAGGGAATGCTCGGGTGAAGAGGTCTATCCTTCAAGCTCTCAGAAGGGATTTCGAGACTCTTGAGATGAAAACAGGTGAAGCTGTAATTGATTATTTTTCTACAGTAATGTCAATAGCAAATAAGATGAGAAGTTATGGTGAAGAGATGAAAGATGTTACTGTTGTAGAAAAAATTCTTCTTTCCTTAACAAACAAGTTTAACTATATTGTCTGCTCTATTGAGGAATCGAAAGACATTGATTCATTAACCATTGATGAGCTACAGAGCTCTCTTATTGTGCATGAGAAAAAATTTCAAAGACAGAATGGGGAAGAACAAGCTCTGAAGGTGAGCCATGAAGAAAGATATGGTGGAAGAGGCCGAGGCAGAAGAACACCTAGAGGAAGAGGAAGAGGCCGTTGTAGGGCATTCAACAAATCCATTGTTGAGTGTTATAAGTGCCATAAACTTGGCCATTTCCAATATGAGTGTCCAGATTGGAATAAGGAGGCAAACTATGTGGAATTGGATGAACATGAAGAGATGCTACTAATGTCTTATGTGGAGATGAATCATGCTAGCCGAGAAGATGTTTGGTTTCTCGATTTAGGCTGCTCAAACCACATGAGTGGGAATAGAGCTGCATTTTGTGAGCTGAATGAGTCCTTTAGGCAGGTGGTGAAATTGGGGAACAATACCAAAATGAGCGTGCTTGGGAAAGGGAAGGTGAGGCTGCACATCAATGGTCTTAGCCATGTAGTCACTGAGGTTTTCTACATTCCAGAGCTGAAAAACAACCTCCTAAGCATAGGTCAGCTTCAAGAGCGAGGTCTTGCAATTCTAATTCAGTCAAGAAAGTGCAGGATATATCATCCAGAAAGAGGACTCATTGTTCAGACCGAGATGACCACCAACAGGATGTTCATATTGTTTGCCAAGTCTCAGTCTGAGAAGGAGAAGGATTCATGTTTCCATACAACCACCTCAGATCTAGCTCACCTGTGGCACTGCAGGTTTGGACACTTAAGCTATAAAGGCTTAAGAACACTGCAGTTCAAGAAGATGGTTCGTGGTCTTCCACAACTCCCTACATCAATTGTGACCTGCAATGATTGCATGGTGGGCAAGCAGCACAGAGAACCTATACCTAAGAGAAGTACATGGAGAGCCACTCAGAAGTTGCAGCTTGTGCATGCAGATATTTGCGGTACAATCTCTCCAATCTCAAATAGCAAGAAAAGGTATTCACTGTGTTTCATAGATGATTTTAGTAGAAAGGCATGGATCTATTTTTTGAGTGAGAAGTCTGAAGCATTCAACATGTTTAAGTGTTTTAAGAAGCTTGTTGAAAAAGAAACTGGTTTGTTCATTAAATGTCTTCGTACTGATAAAGGAAAGGAGTTTAATTCTGATGAATTCAGTGAGTTCTGCAAACAGCAGGGCATCAAGAGACAGCTAACCACTGCCTACACTCCACAGCAGAACGGAGTGGCATAAAGAAAGAATCGGACGGTGATGAATATGGTGAGGTGTATGCTATCCGAGAAGAAGATGCCAAAGACCTTTTGGCCTGAGGCTGTGAACTGGACCATTTATGTACTGAACAGGTGTCCTACTTTGGTGGTAAAAGATGTTACACCGGAGGAAGCATGGAGCGGGATAAAACCTACAGTGGAGCATTTTAGGGTTTTTGGATGCATCTCACATGTCCACATTCCTGATGCAAGAAGGACAAAGTTGGCCAGCAAGAGTTTTGGATGTGTTCTTTTACGTGTCAATGAAGAATCGAAGGCATATCGACTATATGATCCTATCTCAAAAAGGATCATAACAAGTCGAGATGTTATTTTTGAGGAAGAGAAGCAATGGGAATGGGATGAGAGCTATGAAGAACAACTTTTGATGGATCTGGAATGGGGAGATGATGAGAAAAGTGTTGAATTGAATGAAGATGATGAAGGTGATAGTGAAGGAGGCAGTGATAGAAATGACGGAATGGTGAATGACACTACAAACGTAAACACAACTTCTTCGAATACACTGAATGAAAGTGGTTTGGATGTAGAAGAAGAAAGGACCAGATGAGCTCCATTGCGGATGGATGATTATGTCACTGGTGAAGGGTTATCTGAGGAAGAGAATGAAGTCAACATGGCTCAAGTTATATCTACAGATCCGTCAAGCTTTGAAGAGGCAGTAAAGTGTTCTAAGTGGAGGTTGGTAATGGATGTTGAAATGAGAGCAATTGAAAGAAACGAAACATGGAGATTAACTGAGCTGCTAGCAGGTGCCAAGAAGATAGGAGTGAAATGGATTTATAAGACAAAGCTCAATGAACTTGGAGAGGTTGACAAACACAAAGCACGATTGGTGGCCAAGGGTTACTCTCAGCAGCAAGGGGTGGACTACACTGAAGTCTTTGCTCCAGTGGCAAGGATGGATACAGTCCGTATGATTATTGCCATGGCAGCTCAAAGAAGTTGGAAGATTTTTCAGCTTGATGTGAAGTCTGTGTTCCTCCATGGTGAGTTAAGTGAGGATGTTTACGTAGAGCAACCAATGGGATATGTGCAGAAAGGAAGTGAGCATAAAGTGTACAAACTGCAGAAGGCCTTATATGGACTAAAGCAAGCTCCTCGAGCATGGTTTAGCAGGATTGAAGCTCACTTTATCAAAGAAGGATTCCAGAGGTGTCACAGTGAGCAAACCTTATTCATTAAGACCAACAGTGGAGGTAAGGTCCTTATTGTGAGTGTTTATGTGGATGACTTGATATATACTGGTGATGATGAAGTTTTGATGGCAGAATTTAAAGAGTCTATGTTAAGGGAGTTTGATATATCGGATTTGGGGAGCATGAGATTTTTTCTTGGCATAGAAGTTTACAGAGTAATGCGGGTATATATATCTGTCAAAGTAAATATGCTATGGATGTTCTGAAACGATTTGGGATGGAGGGCAGCAATGCTGTATGTAGCCCTATTGTACCAGGTTCTGAGTTGCATAGTGATGAGGGAGGAGTCAGAGTTAATGAGACGTTCTATAAGAAAATTGTGGGAAGTCTCATGTACCTCACCACTACCAGACCCGATATGATGTTCATTGTGAGCCTAATAAGTCGTTACATGTCTAAACCTACTGAGCTCCATCTGCAAGCGGCTAAAAGGGCATTAAGATACTTGAAGGGGACAATAAATTATGGTATAATTTACAAGAAGGGTGGTGTAGAGGAGTTTTTAGCATTCACCGATAACGACTATGCCGGTGACATTGAAGACAGGAGAAGCACCTCAGGATATGTATTCTTGATGAATGGAGGGGCTGTATCTTGGTCCTCAAGAAAACAACCGCTGGTCACACTATCAACCACCGAAGTGGAGTTCGTGGCAGCAGCAGCTTGTGCTTGTCAGGCTGTTTGGATGAGGAGAATACTAGGAAAGTTGGGACATGCACCAGAAGGCAGCACTATAGACATGTGTGATAGCAGCTAAGCCATTAAACTCTCTAAAAACCTGGTCATGCATGGCAGAAGCAAGCATATAGATGTACGTTTCCACTTCCTTCGAGATTTGGTAGAAGAAAGATCCATAGAGCTAGTTCATTGTGGCACAGACAATCAGCTAGCTGATGTGATGACTAAACCTTTGAAGTTGGAAACCTTTCTGAGGCTGCGTGAAATGCTGGGAGTCTGTGAAGTGCCTAATAAACTAAGTGCTTGAAAGTGTTTAGTTTAAGGGAGGGTATGATGAGTGGTTACTTGTTTTTAGGGTTTTCAGTTGCATTAGTTTTGGCTGTTAGAATAAATCCCTAGCTAATAGGGTTGTTAGTAGGGGTGGGCGTTTGAGGCCGAAAACCCGGGAGACCGATCTGATAACCCGAGAAACCGATGGATCGGGTCGGGCTTTGCACTGTTTTTTCACAGTCCGGGCTAAGACCGAACTGAAAGCTAAGAATACGGGCCGGTCTCGGTTTCTAATATTTCCAAATTCGGGTAACCCGAACCGGCCTGACTATTTGAGCATGTATACGTGTCAAGCTTTCATTGGTCATTAATTAGTCCCAAACTTAAGTCAAAACAGAAAACACGACCTCACCTCATTTCTTCCCCGAAACCCTAGCTCCTAAAGCCCCAAACTGTTCTTCCCCAATTGACCAACTCGTGCCCAATTTCTTGATTTTCTTCCCTCAATCGAGTGTTTGTTCGATTCCCTGTCCAATATTCTGGCTTCGATTCCCTCTCCAATCTGATTCTCTCTCCAATTTCTTCAATTCTTCCCCAAAATCTGGCAAGGATGGCCACACCTGAGACAGCAGCAAAGTCAGCAACAAGCATGGCTTCTGGGGGTGCCGGAAATGCTATCATTCCAGCAAGTTCAACAGCGGAAGCAATTCAGTCCAATCCAGCAAGTTCAACAGCTCTACCACCTGTTGACCCGAAAGGGAAGGGGAAGAGGAAGAAGGGTGACAAGCCTGGAAAGTTTCGATCCGAAGTTTGGCTGCACTTTGAGAAGATTGAGAAGCCTGTGTTCGAAACAGTTGATGGGAAGATGCAGCAAGTTCGAACTGTCACTCGTGCCCAATGTAAGTATTGTTCAACCGATTTGGCTTGTGATCCATATGATAATGGGACTAGTTCTCTTAGGAGACACATTCAAGATGTTTGTAAGAAGTATCCGGGTAGGGCTGACATAGAGAAAGGGCAGATGCTATTGGGTGGTGATGGGAGTGTCAGTGTTAGTGGTGAACCTAGTCTAGCTGTTAAAATGTGGTCACAGGATCGGTGTCGGGTAGCTGCAGTTGAGATGATTGTGATGGATGAATTGCCATTTAGTGCAATTGAAAGGAAGGGTTTTAGGCATTTTTGTTAAGTGGCTGTCCCAAAGTGGGAGGTTCCATCTAGGAGAACAATAGTGAAACTGTTTTTGAAGATGTATGATGCAAAAAAGGTGGAGATGAGGAAGGAATTGCAGAGTCATAGTGTGTGTTTAACCACTGATACATGGACATCAGTGCAAAACATAAACTACATGGTGCTAACTGCTCATTTTATAGATTATGGATGGAAGATGCACAAAAGAATTCTCAACTTTTGTGTAATTAGTAATCATTCGGGCAATAGCATAGGGAAGCTTATCGAATCATACTTGATTCAATGGGGTATCGAGAAGGTTTTGACAATTAGTGTCGATAATGCCGCGGCTAATAAGCATGCAATTGATTATGTGAGGAAGAAAATGGTGAATTGGTCGAATAAGCCGGTTTTAGGAGGGAAGTTTCTGCATGTGAGGTGTTTGGCTCACATTCTCAATCTCATTGTGAGATCAGGACTCACAATGTTAGATAGGTCAGTGGGTTCGATTAGGAATGCAGTTAAGTATGTTAGGAGCAGTTCATCGAGGCTTGAGGTGTTCAAGAAGTGTGTTGAGAAAGAGAAGCTGGAATCTAAGAAAATTTGTGTCTTAGATGTCCCAACTAGATGGAATTCAACATTTATTATGTTGGAGACTGCCCTAGAGCTGAAGAAAGCCTTTAATAGGATGGCTGATGAAGAGGACAGCAAGTACGATAGCTATTTTGATGAACCTGAACCTGAAGACAATGATGGGGATCTTGAAGATGGTTTTGTAGTGGTTGATCTGAAGACAAGAAAGAGGATTGGACCACCAAATGAACATGATTGGGAGAAAGCTGCAATATTTGTGCAGTTCTTAAAGGTCTTCTATGAGGTAACCTTGAGAGTTAGTGCATCAAACAAGCCTACCTCACATCGAGCATTCCATGACATTGTAAGCATTCAAGCTGAGATAGGGGACTTGTTTGATAGAGATGAAGAAGAGTTTGAGCATGAAGCACACATAACCCTTTACCAAATGGCTGTGAAGATGAAAACCAAGTTTACAAAGTACTTTGACAAGCTGGAAGACATGAACCAACTTCTTTTGGTAGCTCTCATATTGGATCCTAGGTATAAGCTTAGGAATTTTGGCAGTACTTGTCGGGATATGCTTGGATATGATGGTTTGCAAGTTAAGAAGGCATCGGAAGAACTGAAGGAGTTGGTTGTGCAGCTTACTGACTTGTATGCATCTTCAAATGGACCTCAGAAAGGTAAAACAAGTTCAGGGAGTGGCATTACTGGTGGAAGGACTGGAAGCAGCAGCTCTAGTACAAGGACCTTAAGTGGCAAGAGGGCTGACATGTTGAAGAAATGGAAACAGAGTTGAGAGAGTCAGAAGAGGTGGTTGTACAACATGAAGTGGACAGATACTGTCTTGATCCAATTGAAGATCCACCTAAAGAAGAGGATTGGGACATTTTGATGTGGTGGAGGCTTAATGGAGTGAAGTACCCAAATCAGCAACTTGTGGCCAAAGATGTGCTTGCTATCCAAGTTAGTACAGTGGCTTCTGAAAGTGCCTTTAGTACTGGAGGTAGGGTAATTGATCCCTATAGAAGTTCAATGACTCCAAGAACTGTGGCAGCCCTCATATGCATGCAAAATTGGATCAATTCTACCAGCATATTCGAGATCGAGTACTTTCCAACTACCGAAGAGTTCGAATTCTATGAAAGAATGGAAAAAGGTGCGTGATTGTTTCAAACTTTCAGTACATTACTTGTGAAGTTTTTTTTTTTGGTTCTGCATTGAAGTGAACTAACTATGAGTATGTACTTTTGGTGCAGAACATCAACTTGAGGATACTGGCTCAAGTGAAAAGGCTCGTGTGGGAAAGCTCTCAAAGGCTGCAAAGATAACAATCGATTGTGATGCAGCAGAGGCTTCAAATACTTCCTCTTGAATGCTTGATGCATGATTGCAGGTTACTTACTGTCTTATTGTGTGTGTGTTTTTTTTTATGTTCTTTAACATCTTTCAATTGTGTGATTGTTGGAATTATTACTGTTTTGATGATTTTCTCTAAGTTTATTCATTCTTTGATTGTGGAAACTTTAGCAGATGTGGGTAGCAGATAATCAAATATTGATATTAGTAGATGATATTGCATGAGATAAGGCTTAATATGTTTGTTAATCAAATACGATTGATTTTTGGGTTCAGTTGTATCTTGTTTTGAAGTGATAGCACAATGAGATAATTCAATCAGTTTGAATCAGTTGGTTTAATCCCTAGAGTATTGAATGGATGGCCAACTTGGTTTAGTTCTCTTTTTCCTCATGTTAAGGCATCATTATTGCGCTACATTGATATACATTTGATGTATTGTGGAACATATTGAGCAACTTGATTTCTGTTATGTAATAGACTATGTAATTTTCATGATTTGATAAGTTGTTGTCGGAAAGGTTGTGAATTGTTCATGCATTTTTTGTTTTTCCATCAGTGATGTGATTTATATGAATTTCAGAATTTCTATTGACTGAAAGTATATCAATGTGTTGAAATCCAAATGATAGCAACATTGTGTTGAATTTCTGTTGAAATCCAAGTTATAGCAGCATTAATTGTGATGAATTTATGTTGAAATCCAATGTGCAGAATTTCTATTGGAGGCTTGGAACAATGTGAATTGCTGCTATTGGAAAGTGGTCTTGGAGCATGGCTTGGAGCATGGCTTGTGCAATTCTTTAATCCTTTGTTTGATTGAAGTCATTGAACTGCAATCCTTTATGGTCATTAATTGATTTAATTCAATTGGACAATTTCAGTTTGTTCTATTTTTTTTTTCAGTTAAAACTTGTAGTAATTTGCCGGTGTGAGTCAACTTGTGGGCTTGTGGCTGTTCTGTTATTCTGCACTATAGCTGTTCTGGTTCTGGACATCTGCTATATTGGTATTCATGAGTCTGAGTTCAGTTGCAATGTTGCATTGTATGGATAATCATGAAATGTCTTGTGTAATAATAAACTAATAATGTAACATGAGTTCTGTTATGTATTATTGTATTTCATTGTGATTGTGTTGCATTGACATAAGAAGTTGTTGGAAAACAGGAAAATACCATTTCCCAAAAGGCAGATGCTTTCAATCTGGGCATGTTTTCAATCTGGTGTATTCATGTGTCACAGGACCGAAGGACCGAAAGCCCAGACCGAATATAATCGGTTCGGGTTCCAATCGGTTTTTGAATGAAAAATATTCAGGACCGAACCGAGACCGATAAGTCGGGTTCGGTCTCGGGCCCACACAATTCCAGGACCGGACCGGACCGCGCTAGTTGTTAGCATTTTGTTTGAGTTTTTCTTAGTTGCGTTTATCACGTTGCTTTAGTCATGCAAACGTGGCCTGCTGTTTTTTCTCATTTCTGTTAGGGTTCTTTGTAAAAGGCTATTTAAGCCAAGCTCAGTTTCATTGAATAATGCAAGTCATTCCTCCAGTTTCTTCGTTTGTGCATTCTTGTTTATTTCAGTTCACAACAACCATTCATCTTTTCTTTTTCCAAATAAGCTTTAATGCTTCGTAATTCCTTCAACACCAAGCTCGGATTCATAAAGCCATTGAACTACAACAATATCACCATAACACCATTTCAATAACCATACAACACCAAAGGTTATACCATTGCCGTGATAAAACACAACTCAAAATCAAAACCTTACCTCTTCTCCTTTATCTGTGAATCTATTAAAAACGTGACTAGTCTCAGCTTCACCCTTTCCGATCCCAATCGTACATTCCACAAACCTCATAATCCAATTTAAACAACAAAGGTTAGGGTCCTCTGTCCAAAACGAGTTGGAGACTTCCACCAAGCAAAGGGGTAAGAAAATTACCTACGAGACAATCTAGAAATCCGACAGCCGAACACGACAGAGCAGCGGTGGTCCACGCGCCAGGGACGGCGCGTGCAGCGCGTGTGATGCCTAGGGGTAGCTCCTGTCTTCTTGCTTTCGAGGGTTGGCGTTTTATGAAGTGCTGATTTCATTTATGGGGATGTTGAAATTCTGCTCAGACGAGAGATTGGAGATCGAAGAATTGCAGAGTCACCAACTCCGGCAATGACTCGTACGATGGCTTTCCGGCCGCTGGGTTTTGTCCTCCATTGCTTGCTGAGTGCGACAGTGATGGTGGTGTGGTGAGAAGGTGACCGGAAACCCGTAAGGGTCGTGGAATAGTGGCGTGCAGATTGGGAGGGTCACATGCGGAGGCTGGAGTCTATGCATGGCTTTGATTTCTCTTGGGTTTGGGTCGGATTTACGTGCCGAGTCGATTGATGGTGACAGTGACAACAGGTGATGGCCGGAGATGGGGTTTTCCGGCGAAGGAGAGGAAGAAAGAGAGAGAAGGTCGTGCGGTAGAGGAGGAAGAAAGAGAGGAAGAAAGGGAAAATGAAGAAAAAATTTCCCTTAAATACTTGACTTAGTGAAATGTCAATTTTGCCCTTTACAAATTTCCGATAACCTCAACGTGGAAATAAACTTTTGTAGACTGTCATTTATTCATACGTATTCTGATTTTTGCGTGCTTCGTGTATACGAACTCAGTTTAACACCCTCTACAACTTTCATTAAGGAAATTTCCTGGAATGCTGAGCAAAAACAAAAGTCAACTTCTCTGATACTTACGGATTTACCGTCCAAATGACTAGTGAATTGGTAAGTATAGGGACGGGGCATAACAAACAAGGCCATTACATCTGGTAATTAATTTATTGTTATTGTCCCTATATCCATGTAATGACTTTGAAATTTTAGTTTGATTATTGATTTTGCTGTATAGCTGGATATCTTGATTTTATCTTCTTTCACTTGTGTTTGATTATGATTCAACTATGTAACTAAACTTTAGTGAGGAGGGAAATTAGAATTAGAGGTTTATAGAAGAATCTACTAATGGATCAATGTCTAGAGTTCAAGTATAGATTATTTGGATTACAGTTATGCATCATACATGCATAAGCCACATACTTGACCTTGCTGTACTTGTGTAATTAATGAGGTGGTTCTTCAATTGTTTTCCAGGCTTAATTCATCTGTGCAAGCTCTAATCGGGCATAAATCTACTGATTGGGAGGAATAATTTGCCCCAATTCAAGGATCATTGCTATGTAAGTTCCTGATCTGTTTCCACCGATTTGTATGGAGGAGGTGGTTGCAGGAAGAATTAAGTCAACATCTGATTTATTTTTTGTATATTAGGTTTATGTATACAGAAAATGAATTTATGGGTTTATTGAACTAATACTCATTAAGTTTATGTATGGAATAATTATGTAAGTGTTGGCTCCAATGATAGATTGAATAATATATGGCATTTGCAAGTGTAGTTTCGAGATTACATTATAATTGGTGTCCAGGCAACCACTAAATCAAAGCCAAAATATGTTGTTGAAGAGACTTAAGAACAACAGAATTCAGGAAAAAATCTATTGTTATTTTCCCACTCAAACAATAGAAAATTTTTGTTTTAAAATAAAAATAAAGACAAAGATATATAAACTTTTGTTGACTCAAAACAAAAACAACAACACAAAATTGTAGTCCTAGAAATATATTACCAACAACAATAACCAAAAATCTGTAGTTATTTTATTTTTTTGAATAAAAGACATTTTCAATGCATTGAAGTTAAGCAATAGGATTACAATCGTAACTTAGAACATCTCTAAGTATGTCAGGAGCACTGCCCTGCCAATCTATACTTTCCACAGATTCATAAGCTTCACTAGCTAATTAATGAGCCACTGGATTGGCAGTTCTCGCTGTGTGATTGATAAAGATTCCCACATTATTTTGCAACCCCATTTGAATGTCATCAATTATGTTCCCAAATTCCAGATTGGAATAATCTTGCATATGGATTTCAGTGACATGCATATCCACAATACACTCATTGACATGCATATCCTGTAATAGCTGTAAACCCGATTTAAGAGCCAGTAACTTAACCTGCTTTGCAGAAGTAACATGACTGACATGGTGAGCAAAAGCAGCAACAAAACAACCACTTGAGTCCCGAAGCACACCTCCATCAGTGTAATTTGGCAGAAAAGCCCCATCCACATTAAGCTTTAATGTCCTCGGATTTGGTGCAGTCCATTTCTGTTTCGTTCTAATGGTAACAGGTTTAACAGAAGAGCTGTTGTCTTGTTTATACTCAAAATACCAAGCCATGGTTCCACACACATTGTTTTGTGTTGTCTGAGGTTTGCACGACCAAAGGGTGTCATTGCGATTCTTCCACAGACCCCATAACGTACACCATGAGTAATTTTTGGAACACATCCTCTTGGAGATTTACTGCTTGCTCGAGCATCCATTCTTTGAAGTGAAAGATTGGCGATATGAAGGCTTGTAGATTAAATGGGGCCCCTGTGATAATGTCTTTTGCAATAGGGCAGGCACAGAAAACATGTGCTACGTCTTCAACAGGATGAGAGCAGGAGATGCATTTCAGCTCACCTTGATAACCTTTTGAAGTGAGTTTTGCCAGAGTAGGCACGAGATCATGACATGCTCTCCAGACACGGTTCATGACTTTACCTGGGACCTTTGCCTTCCACAGCCTCTGCCACAAAGGTTTATAGGGATCCCCAGATGAGGTAGAGATGAGGACATTATCCATCACCATAGTTCGAGCACACCAATAGGCAGATTTAACAGAATACCCCCCTCATTTCTCAGGCTTCCAAGTCAAGCGATCAGCTAGTATTCTCGTGCTCAAAGGAATGCACAATATTTTTTCAGCAACTTCCTGAGGGAAACAGCTGCAAACTTTGTCAGGGATCCATGTTCGAGTAGTAGCATCGATAAGCTCCGACACTTTCTCAAGAACACATTGAGCAGGCTTATGTACCAAGTAACTAGGGCAATCTAGAATCCATTTATCTGCCCGTATATTTACCTTTGACCCATCACCAATGTTCCAATACACACCAGCAGATAAGACTGGTCTACTCTTAAGAATGCTACGCCAAGAGAAGGAGGGGTGATCCCCAAAATCAGCTTCCCAAAAGGAGCAGTGTGGATGATACCTGGCTTTGTAAAGTTGTGCAACAAGGGACTGAGGATTTTTGAGCAGTCTCCAGCCTTGTTTTGCCAACATGGCTAGGTTATAGGCATAGAGATTCTTGAAACCAAGTCCTCCCTCCTGTTTGGTTAAGCAAAGTCTCTCCCAACTTCTCCAATGTATTTTCTTTTTATTGTCTGCATCTCCCCAAAAGAAACCTGTACAGAGCTGGATTAACCTTGAAACTCAAAGGTTGTAAAGAGGTTGAAGAGTTAGAGTGACCGGGCATACCAAAAGTTGCTCATGTTGCTGCAAGGTGGTGCTGTGGTGGAGAAAAAAAGTGCGGTGTATCAATTGTTACTGATGGGCAAAAAGTGAAAGAAATGAGGGGCGGGGGGGGGGAGAGAGAAGAGAGAGAGAGAGAGAGAGAGAGAGAGAGAGAGAGAGAGAGAAGAGGGAGAAAAAGATGAACAAAGGGAGGAAGAAAAATTGAAGATGAGAAAATTACGAAGAAGAAAAGAGTGGGAGTCCAAACGAGGGGGAAAAAGGAAAGGGAGGAATATAAGAAAAAAAAAAGAGAGATGAGCAAAGAAAGAAAAAATAGAATGGAGTAAAAAATATGGAGAAGAAAGAAGAAAATGAGGGAGAAGAAATGTAGATGGAGAAGAAGAAAGAGAGGATAATGTGGTCCTCGATGAAATGTTAAAAGTACCTGAGAAGAAATGACAGGTTAAAGTCCCTAAAAGAATGTAGGGTTAACATCCCTAATAGAAGGTGAAGGATTAACATCCCTGAAAGAACGAAAGAAAGAATGAAGGGTATAAGTCCCTAAATGAAGCATGGTACAAATGATGCCATGAAAAAGAGACACAAAGGTGCCAAGAGTAAAATGCCTCCCTGGAAGTGGCAGAAGTCCCAAGATGAAGATGAAGATGGCACAATGGTGTCAAGTTGACAAGGTTCCCTAAAGACACAATGGCACAATGGTGCAAAGAAGTTGACAAGACTTCCTAAAGGCACAATGGTGCAACGAAGATTGGGTGAAAGTCTCAAAGAAAAGTACTCCTGGTGGCCAAAGAGGATGAAGACAAAGACAAGCCAGAGTTCATGGAAGCTCCAAGAGGCATGAAGGCCTTAAACCATTGGTGAAGTATGAAATGATCTCACATGGAAAGGCGAGAAGAAAGTTTTCTAAGTAGTGAGGGAGGAAAAACTCCCAAGACCTGAAGTGACTAGAAAAGTGTCACTAAAGCCAAGCAAATCAAGGTGCTAGTATTGTGTGTAGAAGATTTCAGTAATATTCTCGTGGAAGCTCCAAGAGGCATGAAGGTCTTAAACTATTGGTGAAGTATGAAATGATCTCACATGGAAAGTAGAGAAGAATGATTTCTAAGTAGTGAGGGAGGAAAAGCTCCCAAGACCCGAAGTGACTAGAAAAGTGTCACTAAAGCCAAGCAAATCAAGGTGCTGGTATTGTATGAAAAAGATTTTAGTAATATTCTCGTTATGTGAAGACAAGTACAAGAATGACGGTGATGCATGTCAAAGAGACAATGAAGCAAGTTGAAGAAAGAAGGGATTGAGTCATTGACAATGACCATGAAGATGTGAAGGCAAGAATCATGATGAAGAACTTGAAGTTAGAGTAATTCTAAATTAAGGGAGGATGTTAGAAATAATATTAATTTAGAATTATTATGAGAGTTATGGTGAAAATAATGGTGAGAATTATAATGAGAATAATGGTGAGAGTTAGTGACTTCGTAGGTTATAGGAGTTAGAAATGTTTAAGGTTATTATAACGGTCTAATACTTATGTCTGTTGTAATTGTCATAGTTATGGCATTGTCTAGTCTAGGCCTATATAAATAGGCTAGTCTAGTTGAGTAAGGTGTGTAGATTTGTAGAAGTTTTATTTAGAGTAACTTTATCAGCTATTTTGAGAGTCTCCTCCATATCTCTCTCTAGGAGCTCTGTACATGTCTTTGGACTGTACATCTCCCATATTGTGTGTCATTCATGTATCATATCTCCTTACCCCAAATTAGTTTTTCTTATTTTATGCTTCCGCTGCTATCCAACACTTCCTACATACATTGGGTTCTCCTGTGTTAGAAACCACAACCCATTTTCATGGTGAGTGTTATTCTATAGGCCTTGTATATTTAGTCATAACAAGTGTTAGGCTCATTAAGGTACCGAACTAGATCAAATTTGTTTAGTTTGTAATTGTCCTATATATATATTATTAGGTTTTGGTTTTTAGGTAGTTTAGTTCAATAAGTCCCTACTTTGAGCTAGGGTTGTTCCCTTATTCTCTTGAGCTAGGGTTGGATCTAGTTGTTAGGCCTTTAGGATGATTTGATTTAAGCTTGGTTTAATTTAGTTGTGAATTTGCTTACGAGTGATCCTTGCACGTGGTCTGGTACTTTTTGGACATGGTGCGGAAGAGGATGCATTCTTCTTTGTGGTTGACTATAAGGTATTATTAGGAATCTCGGGACTCTATGAACTATGTAGTCTTGGAAATAGGTGTATTGTGGTTAGAGTTTGGGACTTTTGGCTCAATGGTATTTGTAACTGCTATTTTACTTAGGGTTTTGGGGTATGTCTCTCTGTTGAGGAAAAATATGAACACAGTGAGCGTAAATGTCACCCAACATAATTTCACTCGTATTCATTTAATGAATAGAGTTTTAATTATTTCAGGTTCGATCCATTCAAGACAAATTGTGTCTCTTAATTATATTCCCTTGTTACAGGGAAACACCCTTTGATTCCATTTATGAAGAAACCAATTGTGGATGTGTGTTTTTGTTTTTGCGGCTGCACCCAGATATTTGAATGGTTTGCCTACGTACCCTTGGAGAGGGATCAAGCCACTCGTAGTTCAAGAGTTCCAATGGGTGTATGACCCATTGGAGGGTATTGCTTTTTGGAATAGGAATAGTGTTTGGACGAATTTAGTGCGAGTGAACCAGAGATTCGATTTGTGTATGAGGTCATTTTGGGAATGATTCGACCTCTCTGGTGTTTGGATGAATTTGACTGGTGAGGTCAGGGATTCAGATTGGATGAATTTGACTGATGGAGTCAGGGATTCTGTTTGGATGAATTTGACTGGTGGATTCATGGATTCGGATTTGATGAATTTGACTGGTGGAGTCAGGGATTTGAATTGGAAGAATTTGACTGGTGGAGTTAGGGATTCTGTTTGGACTTGCGGTTGCATCTAGTGGGTCGCTAGATTGCCTACATATCCTGTAAAGGGATCAAACTGTTGTAGTTCATAGGAATTTGTATTTTTGGTGTTGGCAGAATTTTTGTGTTGGCGGATGTACATATATTTATTTTGAATCTGTCGAATGTATTTCTTCTGCAGACAGCCAATTTTAGTTTGGGTACCAGATGTGTTGAATTTGTACTGGGCCTTGTGAGTGGGCTTTTATGTTGTCAACGAACTTGGCCAGGCCCGAACATCGAAATAAACCGTTTAGAAATGGGCTTCAAGATGTGTAGGTGGGTGATTCCGCAAGCCCATGGATGGACACCCATTAATTTATATCCACCCCCAATTTGAGCCCAATGTCTTGGGCCATTTGGTAAAGGCCCTGCAGTAGGCGTACTCCCCATCTCATGTAACTCGAATAAGCTGTGTCTCTTCTTTGGCTAATATCTCTAGCGTGATTATCTGTCTAAGATGGAGATCGAACTAGAGATGGAAACCTGCTGTCAGAGTTCGAAACGGAGAAGGAGTTGTGCTATAGATGGATGGAACTCAATGTCCAGATTCTGCACTGGATTTTCTGCGTTTGAGATTGGGTAATGGCTTCGATCCTCTCACTTATCTTCTATACCTCCAATTTCTTGTTTGTGTACTGACTGGCTTTGATTAATCATTGCTACCTAGATTTCTTGCTATGGGTTCGGAGCGATTCTTCGAGCAATTGGTGTGTACTTCCATAACTTTTATCAACCCCTCTTGTTGCTTCTTTTCTGATTATCAATTGCCTAGGTGTAGTTGAAATTCAAAGCTCGAGCATCTTCTTTCTTCTAATTTTTTCCTTTGATTGAGAGCTGAGCACGTAGCATCATGTTTCTTGGTCTGATTTGCATTCAAAACCAACTTGCTGCATACTTGTGAAAGTCTTGACTTGCAGCTCGTTTTGACAAGCTTTTATATGATTGATTAAAGCTAGTTGTCATTATCTACAGGTCTCTACAACCAAAGTCTCGGAAAGGTAAGCTCGTTTGCACAGAATCTAAAGGCAAAGCAATTGTTTAATTGAACCTTGTTGTTGCACTTGTGTTTGTTGTTGTCGTCAGTACTTCAAAGGATCAATTAATTAACTTGCCATCTTTTTTTGTTTGCTAGCTATTGAATCAATTAATTGAATTATAATTGCCACCGTTTGACTTTTGCAAGTTCCAGATTGAACATCTATGCCATGTTTCTTGTCTTTTTGTGTGGTAATGCTCCTAGAAACAATTAAGCTTTGGTTCTATCTTGTTGCTTCCCAGCTTGTATTGGCCTCTCATTGATCATGATCACGGCCTCAAAGGATTAACTAACATAGCCATGATTTATTATTCACCATGCCTGGCACTGCTGCAACACATCACTGCTTCAAAATGGCTAAACAAATTAATTAAACCTGTCATTTCTTTTGATTGTCAGCACCGCTTCACCACCGCACACACCACTCGCTAACTGTTCTTTTTCTTTATTTGTGAACAATAATCTAGCCTTTTCATTTCAGGCGTCATTGTGTCTCCACTGCCAAGCCCTGCTGCCAACTTTCACAGAGGTTACTTTGCTTGGCATTTTGGTTGTGGTATTTGGGTTTTGTATTTCTTTTTGGGAGTGGTGGTGTGAAGGTTTTGCTACGGTGGAAGCAAAAAAAACGAGGCAAAGTGGGAAGCTTCTTGCGTGATGTGTATTGCTGAGATTGAAGGAAGAAAGTGTGGCGGCTTGTGCAGATTGTTAGTGTTGGAACTTGGCCGTTCATGAATGACCCTATATTCCAATGTTAGAAACTGCAGCAGCCAAGCCAAGCATGTTGAGACTCCGGCCGTTCATGAACGACCATATAGTCTAAACGCAAGAGAAGTTTTCTCGGCCGTTCTTGAACAACCATGGTTGTTTCAAAAGGGTATTGGTTGTTCATGAACAGCCCCCTTTGGTTGAAGCAAACCGGTTAATTCTCTGCCAAAGAAGACAAGAACAACATGACGCAGCGTATACCTGAACTTCTCCTTTCGAGCTGCTTTGATTTTGCTCTCTGTTTCGGCAGAGTCTTGGCTTCTTGCTTGTAGATTTTTCTTCTCTTTCTCCCCTTTGCTCTTTTCACGTTGCCACCTTTATATAAGGGTAGGGTGATTGGATAAGTGTAGCCGGATAGCTGATTACTACTTGTATTTTGTATTTGAATTTGAATAACAAGTCTATCCTTATCACTTGTTATCTTCATGTATATCTGAACTGGCCAATCTGTTAACCAACACTTGAATAGTCAAAGGCTCAAAGCTAGTAGGACTTATCCTTCACGTCATTCAAAACCAAAAGACTTTAAAATATAATCGAATAACCCCCTTGCTTGCTGTTTGAACTTGGTCAAAGATATGTGACAAAGCTTATCTGCATGTATTTCTTTTTTCTTTGCCACGGCAGCTGTATATATGTAGCAACCAATTTTCAAATTTTTTTTTTTTTACATCTCAACACTCTCCCAATGTATGCTTTCCAATTGATTGATTGAAGTTTCTATCTTTTCCTCAATCAAAAAAAAAAAGGTACTTCCAAATATTGTTTTTTAATTTATTGTTATGTTTAAATTAAAAATAATATAAGTTAATAGTATTAAGTTTCTGTTAGTGGAGAAACATGTACATGGCAAATTTTTATTTCTAGGTGATCAATCTTCTCCCACACAAACAAAGACAACTAGAAAACTAGAAAAGGGCTTTCTAGTATAAAACTAGCTACTTCCTCCCGCGAGATGTTGCTGGTTTGTTTGCTTGCTAAGCTTTATACATTCATTGACATTTACATATTTCAAAATCTTGTTTTCTCATAATGATGGCGGTTCTTTCATTAGACTTGCCTTCTATAACCATAGTTACTCTGAAACTTCATAAATGAAGGAATTGAAGAAAGTGGAAATTAGTGATGGTGTCTAGGTTCATAAATTATAACGGACATAAGAAGATGTTGTTTGTACCTTCACATAATTTTCATAAGTCAATAACAATACGAACATATGACATTAAGAGGATGTACTTACATGAACATTTGTCAAGCATAATTAGCTATAATGAGCCACACTCATGCTACCGCCAGCAGTACCAACTCCCACCAGCGGAGTGACCTACGAAAACACAGTCAAGCAGGCTACCACTTGAGCCCCTGCTCACCCCCAAGTCACTGCTGACTCACCGCTCCAAGATAGCATCAGAAGCTCTAGAAGATGGGAACTGAAGCATATCAGTCCCATATCGAAAACATGGAAGAGGTCAACCTCTTCCCCACTTATAAAAAGTTCTCTCCTATCTCCAAATTAAATACTCATTTACTACTTACCTACCGTTATTCTGTCAACATAAATACATTGACTAACTTAGGCATCAGAGAAGAGGAGACCGCCCAGCACGGTATCCCTTTGACGTCCTTTGTATTTTACTTGACAGGTAGCAGAAATATTGATTACATCACAAGTAGCGGTTCGCCCATCGGACAAGCGTTAACCAAGGTTTAGCCACTGATAAATCTCAGACATTAACATTGGCGCCGTCTGTGGGAATCCTTGAACAAAAGGTCATCCCACCACAACAATCACCATGACTAACGGTAGCAGGGGAAACGCTGAGGGCCAAGCAGATCAGTCCGCCAACCCCCATCCCACCAACCCCGCGACTAACATTAACCCAACGGTTAATGTTAACCGTGCACTATTCAACACTCCGGTCAACCCTAGCGTGGAACCCCAAGGTTCATCCCAGGTCCCGCTGACTCAAACTGCAGTGGAGGCCTGACCGAGCAGCCGTAGCCCACCAGGCCAGGATCTCGCCGTTATGTATGAGCTGGCAAACAGGGAGCGCGAACAAGAGTGCAGAGAAAAGGCCGAGGCCCAAAGGCTATTGGCCACGCTGATGTCAAAATTTGACAAATTGAAGAAGGCGCTGGAGGTAAACGCTAACCCAGCGCTAGGGGTCGTCAAAAATTAATGGGCTCTGGCCGGGCCGGGCAGGGCTGGGCTTCTCTTAAAAATCAAGGCCCAGGGCCTTACTGGCTTTTTAGGGCCGGGCCGGGCCGAGCTTTTTTGGGTGGGCAGGGCCGAGCCCATTATATTTATATGTCATATTATTTTGTTTAAAAAATAGAAAAAGCTATGAAAAAATTATGATATGTTAATGATTGACCAAAATAAAATACAAAATTAAAAAAACAAATGACCTAATGCAATAATTAGTTCAATATAACTACATAAAAAGATATTAATACAAGAATTGAATGGGCTTTCGGGTGGGCTTATAAGGCCGGGCCGGGCGGGCTTTAATGGGTATATAACGGGCCGGGTCTGGACTTTGAACCCTCCACCCTATCCCTGCCTCATGCCCAATGGGCAAGACCGAGATGGGCTTTGCTGCGAGCCGGGCCGGGCTTTTACCCACTGGGCGGGGCGGGCGCCCATGGGCTTTTAGGCCTGCGGGCCAAATGATGACCCCTACCCAGCGTAGAGCAAGTAATCGCAGAGCAACAGACGTAGTCGACCCAACACCAGCGGATTGGTACCCTCCCAAATATTACAGATGTAGGTACCGCTGAACCCACCCGAGTTACGGGGAATGTGACCACCTTCCCTGCCCCGACTGATGCTAGAGCAGGAAGCGGAATCACAACCATCCACCAACCGCTCCGCCACCAGGGCTAGAACTGAAGGTAATCCGCTTAACCCCAGGCGGGAGCTGGTCCAACGGAGCCTCTAGGCGAGACCCGCTGGTGACGCAACCTCCCTGATCCTGGAAAGGATGCAACAATTAGAGCAACGGTTAATCCGGGCAAAGGCAGGTGCCCCAGCGCCACTTCCCAAATGCTGCATATGACCATGTCATAAGCGAAGCTGTCATCCATGCACAAGCAGAATTCATTACATATGGAGAAACCCCACCATCACCGCCAACACTAGCAAAGTCCACTCAGCCCTCATCCAGCCATCAGGAGACTGCTAACAAAACCTCTGCTACGCCGCCAACTGATAAGAACAGAGAGTGGCAACAGGGCAACTACCAGAGCAAGCGGCAAAAGGACCAGCATTACCACAAGGGCAACCACTCATCCCACAGGGATAACCGTAATAAACAGATGGAATCCTCCCAGCGGTACGCAGTGTTTACAGTCCTCACAGCCTCGTATAAAGAGATATACAACCAGTGCAAAGACCAGATCCTATCGCCACCCCCAAGAAAGTACCCAAGAGTGGGAAAACCAAGAAACACTGGCAAGTGATGTAAATACCATGAGGACAGCGGTCACAACACCAATAACTGCAACGTTCTCAAAAAGGCAATTGAGACTTTGTATCGTGATGGTAAGTTGGAACTGTTCAAGGTACGTCAGCCACCACCTGTGGTCGCCAACATCTAGCCCATGCGCCGCATTAAAATAATTGACAGTTGTGCTCCAATCATAGGGCAAGAAAGTTCTATACACGCGCTAACCACCCTAAAGAAATTTGCAACATCCGCTATGAGAGATCCACTAAACTCCCAAGGTCTGGTTGGGAACCCATCACCTTCTCGGAGGAAGAAGAGCACGGAGTGCATCCATCCATTCTTGATCGACGCCATACTCGATAAATGGTCCGTGGGAAGGGTCCTTGTTGACAGCGGATCCGCTGTCAACGTCATCTTCAATGGCTGCTACAACCAACTCCAGCGGAATAGGAAATTACTCCAAGATCATGAGCCACTGCTCAGCTTCTCCGGTGATGTCACACAATCGCTAGGTTCTGACTACATGCGCCTAGTCATCAGTGCTAGCTCATGCACAGCTGAAATACATACGGAGTTCATCGTTGTCGATTGCTTCAGTTCGTATAATGCCATCATCGGTCGACCGGAGCTCAACAAGCTCAAGTGCATTATAGCAGGATACATGCTTCTCGTGGAGTTCCCTACACCCAACAGGACAGGCTGCGTGAAAGGTAGTCAACAACTGGCATGAGAATGTTATTCAACAACTATGGCACAGTCAACGCTCCCTTATGAAATCCTAACAGTAGGAAACCATATACCAACGGCCAATATTTTTGAAGATCCTAGGGACAACGAGCAGAAATATGTGAAAAAGGAACCTGTCAACCCAGAAACATCTTTGCGGGTTATCAGCATCTCCGATGAACAGCCTGAGCAGACGGTCGACATTGGCACTCAACTAGCTCCAGAGATAGCGACTGAACTCACTCAGCTTCTACGTGACAATGCCGCCGTCTTTGCATGTTCCTACGCTGATATGCCGGGCATCTCCCCTGAGATCATCACACACAAGTTGAGAATCAAACCATCCTTCTACCTGGTCAAGCAACGGCGAAGGGCTTCGATGAAGAGAGATATCGTGCAATAGGGGAAGAGGTCGCCTAGCTTCAGAGCATTGGATTCATCCGCCAAGTCAGTTACCCTCAGTGGATTTCCAACCTGGTCATGGTCAAGAAACCTAGCGGAAAGTGGCGGATGTGTGTTGACTTCAAAAGTCTTAACATGGCATGTCCCAAGGATAGCTTCCCGCTACCCCGCATTGATCAACTGGTCGATGCAACCGCTGGACACGAGATGCTCAGCATGATGGACGCCTTCTTCGGCTATAATCAGATCAAGATGCATCCAAGTGACCAAGAATGCACCACCTTCACAACCGATAAATGCTTATACTGTTACAATGTCATGCCTTTCTGTTTGAAGAACGCCGGTGCAACTTACCAACGGTTGATGAATGCCATGTTCGCTGAGCATCTCGGCATGATCATAGAGGTATACGTGGACGAAATGTTGGTCAAAAGCATCAGGGCCAGCAGACTTGTGGCAAACCTCCGAATCATATTCGCTATTCTCTTGGCCTATGGTATGCGCCTCAACCCATAAAATTATTTTTTTGGCGTCACCGCTAGCAAATTTCTGGGCTATATCGTCAGTGAACGGGGCATAGAGGCCAACCCTGACAAAGTGCAAGCCATCGTCAACATGAAGTCCCCAGAATGGAAGGTGCACGTACAGAGTCTCCAAGGCAAACTAACTGCCCTTTCTCGGTTCATCTCTAGACTTACTGACAGATGTCTCCCATTTTTCAAAGTGCTAAAAAGGACCCACAAGGAAGTAATTGACTGGACCCCAGATTGTGAGGCGGCATTCCAGAGCTTGAAGGAATACTTGGCAGTAGTCCCACTTCTTTCCATTCCTGTACAGGGAGAGGTACTGTACATCTACCTGGCGGTATCCCCATCAGCGGTAAGCTGTGCCATTGTACGACGAGAAGGCCAGGAAGAGCTCCCAGTATTCTATGCCGGCAGAGGCATGAACAGGGTGGAAACAAGGTATACCCCCTAAAGCAGCTCGCTCTCGCACTTATTATCGCCGCTAGACGCCTCCGCCAATACTTTCAGACCCACACAATTCATGTCTTAACAAATCAGCCGCTGAGGCAGGTAATGCAGAACCCTGAGCACTCCGGGCGCCTCAGCAAGTGGGCCATCGAGCTCAGTGAGTTTGACATTGATTACAAGCCAAGAATCTCCATGAAAGGCCAGGTGGTGGCAGACTTCATCGCTGTGCTCACTGAGTGTCAGGATGAACCCAACTTGAGGGAAGAGACCAACATAAAATGGTAACCGTTGAGGAGCCAGCCCCTCAACAGCAGTCAGACTGGAACCTCCATGTAGACGGCTCCGCCTGCGCTAAGGCCTATTACGCTAGAGTTATCTTGACAGGACCAGGGGGACTAAACGTGGAATACCCGTTAAAGTTCAATTTCACAGCCTCGAACAACATGGCAGAGTACGAAGCGCTCATTGCAGGCTTACTCCTCGCCATCGACTCGGGGGCTGATAGCGTCAACATATTCAACGACTCCCAACTAGTCGTTAACCAAGTCAACGACAATTTCCAAGCCAAGGACCAACAATTAGCGGCATACTTGGGGTACGTCAAGACGCTTCTCAAAAAATTCAAATTTCACACCATCACACAGATTTCCAGGGAAAAGAACGCCAAGGCTGATTCACTTGCAAGACTAGCAACTGCTCAACCACAAAAAAGTCCAGTGGATACAAGGGTGGAGTGCCTTGAAAAGCCAAGCATCACAAAAATCCTAGCGGAAATCTTCAACATTGAGGTGAACCCCAGTTGGATGGATGAAATAATCGATTACAGGTGCAATGGAATGCTGCCAGCGGACATGGTCGAGGCACGGCAACTTAAGCGGAGGGCAACCCGCTATAACATCCAGAATGGCAAGCTTTACCACCAGGGATTCACCCCAACCTCCAGTGTCTGACCCCAGAGGAAGGAACAGTCATTCTTGCAAAGATACATGACGGGGAATGTGGAAACCACTCGGGTGCCAGATCTCTGGCCAATCACACAATGCGACACGGATACTTCTGGCCCACGCTCAGCGACAACGCCAAAAAGATGTCAAGATCTTGCAACAAATGCCAACAATACACTAACCTCCTCCATGACCCGGCAGAACCCCTGTCAATCATCATCAGCCCATGCATCCACTCCACATGGGGATTAGATTTGCTTGGCAAATTTCCAACCGCCAAGGGCCAGTTCAAATACATCATTATCGCCATTGACTACAACAGCAAATGGATAGAGGAAGAACCGCTAACGGCAATAACTACCGCCAAGGTAATTCACTTCCTCTGGAAGAACATATATTGCAGCTACAGCGTCCCCCACACAATCATCATAGACAACGGCACACAGTTCAATAACAAGGAACTCATATCTTTCACCGCTAACCTAGGCACCAAGATGAGTTTTGCATCTGTCGTGCACCCCCAAACCAACAGCCAAATCGAAGCAGCAAACAAGATAATCAAGAAGCTGCTAAAAAAGAAACTCGACGACGCCAAGGGTTTATGGGCGGAGAAGCTCCCGTAAGTTCTGTGGGCCATCAGGACTACCCCAACTTCGGCCACCGGTGAAACACCATTTTGTATGATGTTCGGAACAGAGGCAGTCCTACCCATTTAGGTCACCCAACCTACTGCTAGGGTCGAGGGCTATTGCTCCGAGACCAACGGCTAGGGTGTCAACCTCGACAAGGACCTCCTCGATGAGAAACGCCACAAGGCCCATTTGCACAACTTGCAAAACAAGCAATGCGTATCGCATTTCTACAACGCCAGAGTCAAAGCACGGAACCTCCAACTGGGGGACTGGGTAATGAAGGAAGTCATTCCACCTCCAACGGCACTCCGCCCAACTTGGGAAGGACCGTACAAAATAGTGGAAGTCGTTAGCCCTGGCACTTTCTACCTAATGGACAAAGATGGCGTCACAACGACCAACCCTTGGAATACCGAACACCTTCGGGATTACTATAAATAGTCGTGCCGCTATCCAAGAGCATCTTGACTTAGCTAAATTTTTGTTCAATATTTAGCTAAGAGAAGCTACCCAACGGGTATAACCCCGCTTTTGTAAAACGCTGACCTATCAGCTATCAATGAAACAAGGAATTATTCAAACCATTGTCACCAAGTAGAGCACAAAAGTTCAACCAGCAACGCCAACAACATTCGGCGGACCACGTCTGCTACATCGTGCACTTGGAATAATTTTCATTCCTTTAATGCTTCGTTGATTACCAAAAGCACGTCAAAATTCTAGTGGCATATTAACATTCAAACAACACAATCTCACACTTGGCAAAATTTTCAGAAACAAATAGCCACATTTCATACATCTAGGGTCGGGATTACCCGCCCAAAAATATTGTCAAGTTACAAAAGCAAGAAGCCTTAGCGGCATTAAAAAAAAAAAGAGCAACAGCAGCAGGACCACAAGGCTCAAGTAATCTTTAGGGATTCTTGAAAGCGGTGGCGACTTCTTTATTGTTCACCAGCGACTGCTGGGCGCCCATGCGGCTCGTCTGGTCAGACCCAGGAGCGGTAGGACTCGGCCTCATAATGGTGCCATAGGGCCGAGTGTGCGCCGCCATAAAGTTGGCCCGGGAGACTTCAGCATGGGTAGGCAGGGGAGTCTGTTGACCATCATCCGCCGGACCATGGTCACTCTCATCGCTGCCAAAGCGTACACACTCAGTCTGATCAGCGACAGGCCCACTCACTGACACGGGCAGCTGACTCGACGTACTGGCAGACTGAGACGCTTTGACCCAGTCAATGGTGCCTTTCTTATTCAACAACTACAGGTTAGCGGCGGCACAAGCTTTCGCTACCTCCATTAGGGCTTCCTTGTACGACGACGTCTACTTGAACGATTCCACGGCGGTGACCTTTACGCGGCTACTCTCAGCCTCCAGCTGGGCAACCTCGCCCTCCAACCTCTTCACCTCTGCAGACTGAGCGGCAGACTCTTGCTGGAGGATATCCGCCCGCTTAACCTTGGCCACTATCTTCTCCTGCAGTAGAGCTATGTCTTGCTCCATCTTGGACACATGGTCATTCCGCTCAAGGTCCCGCTTAATGGCCACGTTCGGCTTGCCTCGGGCATCCAGCGCGTCACACTCTGCCTTGGACAGCAGTCGCTCGACATCCGCATGCTTATCCTTGGCCTCCACCAACTCCCTCTGGAGACCTTTGATGTCCTCCCTCAGCTGTCGCTCCACCTGAAGCTGGGTCGACCCTGCTAGGAACAACTCAAGCAGCCCAAAAGATAGGTGCCTGAATGCCGAGCTGAACGGCGATTGTTGAACTGCGGTCGAGTGGACGGTCCTATCCAGTCCGCCAAACCCTAGCCGCTAATAGAGATGAAACAGGAATTCCCGCTCAGGATCAGTCAGAAACTCCGCATAGGCAGAGAATGAGTCTAGACCGCCTTACGACACCTCCCCAGTCACTGGCTGCGAAGCTTGAGAGACCTTCTTCTGGTGGCGGGCCCTGATAGTCTCTGCATCAGCAGCTTCATCTTCCTCATCGGCGTCATTCTGCCGCCGCTTCCTTTGAAGAACCGCCCGTGTAGCACCAGCGGCGGCATACCTCGATTTTGCATGCGGCTCCAACCCCACAATAGAAACTGATTCTTTCATGGGCAACACCCTCTCCTTTTGGGGCCCACACCGATTGGCAAGCGCCCTCTCCTTTGGCTGCATAGGAGCGGCAGGGGCCTTGCTCCCTCCAGCGGCTCCTTGCCCGTCACCACCCTCGATCGACGCCATGGTCTAGCCAGCAGGAGGGAGATATATGTGAGTGATGAGGCATTAGCATCACCACCGGAGTCTATGACTCACTCACCGCCAGAGTTTGTGGGTCGACGACAGTTTGCTAGGCTGCCAGTCTAGCGACATACATGCCCTCCAGGAAGTTCTGAATTTCTGCGCGGTCCATGGCCTTGTCGAACGCGTCACGACCTGCTTTGTTACCCGATGGTGTATCTAAACAAGCACAATGATAGTCAATGGAGGGACAAATTGGACAAAGGCACAAGTCAGCGGGAGTTACTTACCAAAGCTCCCAACCAATGAGCAGGTGGAGGTCGAGAAGATTGCGGTTCTGCCAACAACCTTTAATCCTTGCCACACGGCATTGTTCCTCGCACGTTAAGTTGAAGCGCAAGCCCATTGCACACAGACAAGCAGTGATTAAAAAAAAAAAAGGGCATATCACAAGCAAAATCGCCAGGTTTGGTCAGCGGGGACTGGCGACAACCTCAGATTGGTTAGAACTCTGACTTAATCGTAAATGTTGGAGCACCTTCATTTACTCCCCTGTCATGCTCCCACCCGGTAGTCGCAACGCAGAAGGTGGCCAACCAGGGGGACATGGAATCCTTCAATTTTTTGATCAACTTAGGCGCCCCCTGGCGGCGAGAAGGATTCACCTAACTGCTGTATCCTTAGCGCTGCACATAGACCAACTCATAGAAGTGAAGTACCTTTGCTACCGTTGGTCCTTCACAGCCAGAAAGACGCCAGAGCGAGTTCAGCGCCATCAGTAACCGCCACATATTAGGGAAAATTTGCCCAAAGGCAAGATCGAACTCGCACACTAGGATCTGGAGGTTGGGGAGTAGCGGAAATGTGACATATTGGCGGAAGATGGCCTTATGAACGGCAGCGTACCCCGCTGGTGGAATAGAAACCCTCCTGCCAGTGGTTGGTAGGGGCAACTTCACCACACCAGGAAGGCGAGACACTTGCTTCAGACGGCTGACTGCGGCCGCAGTCATCGGCCCTCTCGCCTCGTTAACTGCGGTACGGTCACGTAGAACCCAGGCTGACTCTATCTCTTCCCCGCCAGCCTCTCCCCCCTCAGCGGAACCGCTAGCGACGCTATTACTAACTAGCCTCTCCTCACGACGATGGCAGGCGGCGATCTCCTCCTTGGCCCTATAACTCTCGGGGAGCCCAGCACGACCCATTGCCACTTCCCAGGGTATGGTCTGTAGCGGCTCGATATCTAGCGGATCGGACAGTGAGGTTCCTGCATGAGCAGACAGATGCAACGAGTCAATAAATATCCTATCTGCCACGCTGAGCGACACGTCAGACCAGGAATCCTTACTGCGAGAGATCTCTACGACGCTAGCCATCACAAACCCTAAAACCCAAGTCAGTTAGTTCAACAACGATCTAAGCTAACCCCATGGTAGTTTTCAACAAAGAACATCAAGAACAACCATACCCAAAAAACCTAGAAAGTACCAAAACAAGAGCAAAAGGCATATACACTCAAAACCTAGATTCGACCATCTAACAAAGTAAGAAACCTCAACCCTCTGTCAAACACCTAATCCCATCCCCAAAGTTCACTCTTGACCTTCAAAACACACCAGGGAATGGAACAAATCACTCCAAGTAGCAAAACCAGAAACTGACAGAAAATAAGGAAATAGAGAAACTCGGATCACCAACCTGTAAATATGGGAGATCTAGTACGCATGGGATGTATGTCTTCACTTCCAAGGATCTCTTTCCTTCACCGAATGACGCTCTCACTCGATTTGCAAAAGACACTCCTTGACTATCAAAAAACAAGGCTTGAAGACGACGACGATGTCAGTTCAAAGTACAGAAGGTGTTGAACTCTCTTTTATGTCAACATCAAACAAATCTAGTCCATTCGCTGAAAAACGACATCGCACGACAGCAGTACACGTGGCCCCATGATCGTACTTACTCTCCGGATTAACCGTGCCCCCACAAAATCAATAATTACTTGCATTAATGGCGAGGATGCAGGCGTGCTACGGGGACGTTATCCCACACGCTAACTCAGTACATGTTGGCCACTTGTCTGGTGCAGTCAGACGAAGCATCTATCCGAAGTAACCGTCGAAGAGAAAATATACCAATCATCTTGCAAGCGAGACAGTATCCTTTACGCGCAACTCCGCTAGCGGAACTTCTCCCTTTCATCTTACAAGCGACAGTATCCGCTAAGCGTAATTCCGCTAGCGGAACTTCTCCATTTTGTCTTGCAAGCGAGACAGTATTCTCTAAGCGCAACTCCGCTAGCGGAACTTCTCCCTTTCGTCTTGCAAGCAAGACAGTATCCACTAAGCGCAACTCCGCTAGCGGAACTTCTCCCTTTTGTCTTGCAAGCGAGATAGTATCAGCTAAGCCCAACTCCGCTAGCGGAATTTCTCCCTTCCTCTGGCAAGAGACAGTATCCGCTAAGAGCAATTCCGCTAGCGGAACTGTTCCCTTTCGTCTTGCAAGCGAGACAGTATCCGCTAAGCGCAACTCCACTAGCGGAACTTCTCCCTTCCTCTGGCAAGCGATAGTATCCGCTAAGCGCAACTCCGCTAGCGGGACTTCTCCCCTTTCATCTTGAAGGCAAGTCTCCGCTAAGCGCAACGCCGCTCGCTGAACCACAACCGGGTCCCCCTTTACTATTAGCGGAGGGACTTCCTCCAACAGCTATTCCCGAGGCAACGCCTCATTCTGACGACAACTGCCACGCGGCGTTACAGTCAAGTTACGTCCCTCTGGGACACGGGGATAAGTCAAACAGTCTACGACGGCCCTGATCAGGCACGTTGACCCCCATAACTCGGGTATCAAAGATTGGGCTCGCTACCCAACACCCTCTACTTCGCGTAACTCCCCTTAACAAACAATACACAGACCAAACGGAGGTCTATCTTAGCTGGGGAGTGGGGGACTCCCTGGGGAGCCTAGTAGGGGCCCACTCGAAAGGGTACAAAGCGTTTGCTCAGTAAGTCCATGGTTGACAACACACTGACGCTAATTATGCTTTTACAAGTCTAGTGGAAATAACGCTTCAAACCGCTAAGCAAGTCCCCAACCAAGATTGCCCTCCTTGACTGGAGACTTGTACTTACATGAATATTGGCCAAGCATAATTAGCTATAATGAGCCACACTCATGCTACCGCCAGCGGTGCCAACTCCCACTAACGGAGTGACCTACAGAAACACAGCTAAGCAGGCTACCGCCTGAGCCCTGGCTCACCCCCAAGTCACCGCTGACACGCCGCGCCAAGACAGCATCAAAAGCTCTAGAAGCTGGGAACTAAAGCATATCAGTCCCACATCAAAAACATGGAAGAGGTCAGCTTCTTCCCCACCTATAAAAGGTTCTCTCCTCTCTCCTCATTAATTATGCATTTACTACTTACCTACTATTATTCTGTCAACATAAATATATTGACTAACTTAGGCATCGGAGAAGAGAAGACCGCCCAACGCGGTCTCCCTTTGACACCCTTTGTATTTTAGTTGACAGGTAGCGAAAATATTGATTACATCACAAGTTGTGGTCCGCCCATTGGACCAGCGTTAACCAAGGTTTAGCCACCGCTAAATCCCAGACATTAACAGAGGGTTGTATTGTAGTTTTCAGCAAAACATTGTTGAAGCAAAATTGTTATACGAAATCGAGTTTGTACGAATTTAGAACCGATAATATTGTGCTAAATATGGCTTCGAATATGAAAGTGAAAAATTATTAGGTTTGCAATGGTGATCAGTTTCTACTAATTCTTTTACAAATGTTAGCATCTCTCTCTCTCTCTATCTCTCTTTGTCTTCCCCCTTCCCCCTTCTCTGTCACTCTTTGTCTCTCTCTCTCTCTCTCTCTTGTCTCTATTTCTCTCTGTCTTCTCCCCCTCCTAAACCATGAAGGTTTCAATTGCGCGACCTAATTTTTGCTCAGTCCTACACAGCACTACACTGCTACTTTAAACGTCATGTAACCCTGCATCGTTTGTTAAATAAAAATGAGTCTCCAACCTCCCAATGAAGAAAACTTTCTTAAACATCAATACTTCATACTAAAGAACAAATCTTATTTTCAAAAATTCACAAAGAAGCTACCTCCAACTGTTGTGACACAGGGCTAATTGGATAACTAATAATATTATCTGTTTTAGCAAAATAAAATCCTGCTTTTGACGTTTTCACCTCAAGGCTGCAAGTAGCGCTTTAAAATAAAGTTCAGCACGAACTCTAGTAGACTAAAACTGAGGAACCTTATTACAAATAGTTATGGAAAATAAAGAACAAGTATTACGACAGTTCTTAGCTTATGAGGGAGAATCAATGCTGATGAAAGTAATGAGGGAGGGAATAAACAAATTATTCTAATTCAACAGACTTTAAGATAACAGCAATATACAGGTGACTGGGAGGTTATTTCATGTTTTCGTGTTGCCTAAATTTAAACAGAAGAAAGACAATTCTTGATGCAAACATCATTTGCATAAGGCTAACTTCCAATCCCTCACTACTAGCAAAATAACAATATACACGGATTTACTGTATTTAAAAGCCACAGATATCCATGTGAAATGGAAATACTAACAGATAATCGTGTGAAATGAGCATAATTGGACCCACAATAATTTATACAATAACAATATCAACGGAAATCAGTGTGAATAAACAACATTAACATGATAGTTATTAATTACCGAAGTAAATACACACGGATATCAGTTGCAAATGTGTATGTATTTCACACGGATTTCCGTGAGAATTCTTCTTATAATTGGCAGATTGATCAAACACTACAGTCCTGAAACTCATAAACTGGAATAATATACCATAATCTAAAAGGATTTTCAAGAATAATAATGAACAAAAAAAGTTGCCCAAAAATAGAACATAAAAGATTATGAACATACAATATATCCATATCTTTGATAGATAACCGCCTGAATAGAAACAAATAGGAGGAAATGAGTATCTTACCTTCACAATGTTTTCATGTTTCGCCTTTGACAGCAGGTCACCTCCACAACAACAGACTTGAACTTGTACCTAGATACAAAACTGAGAACTTCAATACTCTACAATTCTGGACATAACAATGCCTTAGTAGCAACAGAGGAAAACAAATTTATGAATACACACAAAAATTAGACAAAACATAAGATCGGTTTATTAGGTTTTGCATTCAAACAAAATACTGTCTCATAATTGTTGGTATATTGCCCTGTCGCTGTAGAAGTCAGAAAGCAATCCCTAACAAAATTTAGTATTGTACATATTCAAAACCACATATGCAAAGTGTTAATAGCTATCAGAAAGAAACTCCCTTTTGCTCATAATACTTTTCAGAAGATGTACACACCCAAAGTCAAAAGTAATTGAAAGACTGCTTAGAGTATTATATTATATAGAATATATATTAGAAAAGTTAGGCAAAGGAAAATTACATCAGCGTATGAAAATCCGGTAGAAATCTTACTTGAACGTCTTAGTAGCCCATCTGCTTGTATTTGGTTTGATGTGTTCTCAAAATTAACTCCACTTGATATACCAACTATGTCATCAATGCTGCATGAAGAGGTCAAGATCCATTTAATTAAATTCTTGATATAAAGTTTTTTAATCAAATTTTAGCCAAATTAATAAAAATGCTATTTTCGTTAACCCTTTTTTTTAAAGTTCTGCATTGCATCATTAATTTCTCACCATCGATGAATTTATAAATTACACAAATAACTTAAAATTGTTGTAGATAAACTGAATTTGAGAGATAATCGCTGTGTATTCTCATTGATAATAGGGGCCTCTTTATATAGAGGATTACAATGCATAGAATCTCAATCATACAAGGAAAGTAATTCTACATTGATTAGGATTCTAGATCCTTCTAATTAAATCCTATTACCACTAGGTCAGGTAACCTAGAGTTTGGGCTAAACACAAATTAGGTTTTCCTTGAACACTCCCCCTTGTGTTGCCCAAACGCGGTGCTTCTCTCGTTGCCTCATTAAAAACCTTGCCGAGTAACAAAAACCCAGTGGGACAAAAATAACCTCGGAGGGGAAAAAGAGCACAACACACCCTTCACGATTCGAGACGAACATGTAGACATCTCCCCCTGATGTCTGCGCCTCCCCCTGATGACTACGATCATGGGAGTTCAAATAATTTCCGCAAGTCAATTCTTGCCACATGTTTGTCGAACGTGGATTTGGGCAATGACTTAGTAAACAAGTATGCCTCACTGTCCTCAGGTCGAACCTAGTTCACTTTGATCTCAAGGAGAGTCTGTTGTTACTGATTATGCTTGGTGTTATCACTTTTGATGTAGCCTTGCCTCATTTGTTCAAAACAAGTAGTATTATCCTAAATACTCGTAGGCTCATCTGTGGTAGACTTCAAACCACAATTGTTCGAACATGCGTAATTATGGATCCAATCCATATACATTCACGAACCACATCGTGAAGAGCAATGATCTCTGCATTGTTCGAAGATATAGCGACTAGGGTCTATTCTATAGACCTCCAAGATGTCACGGTCTTTTCCCATGGTGAACACTTAGCCAGTTTGGGAAGGACCATTGTGTGGGTCAGAGAGATACCCAACATCAGCAAAACCTTCCAAAACACATGTCGTTTTTGGGATGGGGATAGTGGACCCAGGCCAGTGTTGGCAGCGTACCTGGTGTGTGATGGGTCCGAATCCATCATCTCTTTGTAGGGATAGAACAAGCCCATATCAATCGTACATCTCAAATATCGAAAGATATCTTTTACACCAATCCAATGGCGTCGCGTTGCCGCAGAGCTATATCTAGCTAACAAGTTCACTGCAAATGAGATGTCCGGCCTTATGCATTGAACTAAGTACAATAATGCGCATATTGTACTCTAGTAAGACACTTCTACCTCTAGCACATCTTTGCCATCATCCTTCAGACGAAGAGGATCCTTTTCAGGATCAAGACTACGGACGATCATGGGGGTACTTGAAGGCTTGACCTTGTCAAAATGCCTAAGCATCTATCGACACGATGCTCAAGTTCCAAACCGAGACATAATTGTGTTCTCCCAAAATCCTTCATCTCAAACTACAGATTTCAAGTGTTCAGCGGTTTCCCTTAACTCTTTAAAGGCTTCTAATGAAGATCATGTCCAACATAAACCGCGATAGAATCCGAAACTTGTCATAGAAACACGTGGGCATATCCCTTCCCAATCAAGTAGTCACTTTAGTGAGCGTTTCAACCTCTTTGTAAACGCGCTCCATGGTTTAGAGCCACTTGACTTGGGTAAATGAAGTTCACCATGAACCTTCATGTATATTCCGTATCTAGATCCCTATAGAGATACGTAGTGACCATATTTGTAAGCTGCATGTTCAGTTATTCGGAAACTACCAAACTGACAGGGTAGTGGAGTGCAATGACATCCATTACGAGAGAATATGTCTCATCGTAGTTGATTCCAGGGCGTTTTGTGAGAAGCCTTGCGCCATAAGGCGAGATTACCATCTCTTTTTCTCACTACGCTTTCTAACGAAGACCCATTAGTCAACAGGTTTTATGTTAGGAGGTGTTGGCATCTCTAGTTCGAAAACCTTCCTCTTCGTTAGAGAATCCATCTTAACCTGGATCGCATCTTTCCATTTAGGCCAAAAATTCTCTACATTGGCATTCATTCATCAACGGAGCGTGGTTCGATATCATCTGACTCAACAAACTCATGCGCAACGAAATGCACAACTACATCATCAATTATGGAGTTTTTATCCCACGTCTCATGTACACTAGTGTAAATTTCATAGAGCTCTATATTCTCAAGAATAGGTTTTGACGTTGAGGCGTCCCCCAACGATAACCATAACCTGGAAGATTCTCATGAGACGGATTTTGAGTCTTGATGATCAAAGGATTGGAATGTGCCAAAGTATCCTTCGAACCCACGGGCCTCTCCAAGTATTTTGTGCTAAATTTTTTACCACACTCATAATTTATTGTAATAATCTCATCCAACGGTCCATTTTTCCATTTTATTTGAATTGATAGAGGTTTCTTTTTGGAGCGTATGATATATAGATATAGGTTTATAAGAGTAACTAAATTTGACCTAATTGATCGAATTCGAAACGAGAATCAAATTAGCTGAATTTTTTACAATCACTGATAGGAGCATTTTAATGCGGTATTTTAATAGTTAATTCCTCACATTTTGCTTAGTTAATTCCTTAACGAATCGATTTTTAACTTAATTTCTATTTTTAGGTATATTGGAGTAGATGAAGAAGAAATGAGTGTTACGTCCATAATTACCTAGAAATGATGGAGAAGAATGAAAATGCACTAAAAAGTCAACCTTGAATATTTTCTTACTCCGGCTAGGAGAATCAGAGCCAAGCAAAGAAGAAGGAGCGGCCGCCTGACCAAATGAACTTCAAATGAGCTGAAACCTTCCAGATCCATTCTAGACACCCAAAGGATCATTTCTTATGAAGAGTGTCAGAGAAAAATATGAGTGGAAGGCCTTCAAACAATTAGCCCAATTTTCTACAGAAGCAAAACCGGAAAACTGGACCTGTAAGAGGTCCAGCAGCATTTCCGGCCCAACCACATGGATTGAAGCTCTAAAAATTTGTCAGGATGATCTACACTCATAGAGGAACATTTGATATGAAGAAATCGGAGGCCCAATATGAAGTTTTGATGGAGAAATAATTGAACGAATAAAGGGGCAGAAATTCACCTCCAAATCTGCTAACAACCTTTGAAAATCTTGAGGAGGAAAATCAAAGTTGCAAGCAAGTGGAAAATCTTGAGGAGGAAAATCAAAGTTGCAAGCAAGTGGAAAATCTTGAGGAGGAAAATCAATTCAAGTTGAACAAGTGATAAACAAGTGGGAAGATTTTTTTTACAAATTTGTCTAACATATCTAGCCCTTCATTTATGTTCATCTCCACCCTCCATTCATCATTTTTTGGGCTATAAATACACTTCTCCTCTCACTCTCAAAATACCAATTCCTTCATCCATCTCATCTTCTTTGTCTCTCCATTTCCTTTTCATTTTTCTCTCCATTCTCTAGTTTTAAGTTTCTGCATTTTCAAGCAAGGAGAGGAAGAAGAAGAAGGAGCCGTGAAGATCATATCCTCCATCATCCACCTTGAAGGCTTGCTTCCAAGATTCAAGATCCAACCATCTAGCTCTCCATCTCCATCTCCACTCACGGTGTAATTCGTTCCTTTTCCTTGTAACCTTTTTGGTTTCCTTGTTTGATTTCGTATGAACTTGTTTCTAGTTAACCTAACGTTTAAGGCAAAGTTTAAGCCCAATTTCTATGTTTAAATAAAGTTTTCGAATTCTATAATTGTGATTCTAAGTTGCTTATGTGAGTTTGTTCGATTAAATTTGCTTTACAGAAAACTTTTATATGTTTATCTTATTTGGGTCGACACTTATAGGATTTGCATGTAATTGGTGCTAGGTTTAAGAACATGAAATCGACTTTTCGTTTTGTGTAACTTGAATCAAAAGTAGTAAAGGTTCTGGACAAGAATCGAATTTAATTGAAGAGGATTGCAATTAGGTGGACTTTTCCATAACTAAGTTGTACACTTGAGTTGATAGCCTTTCTCTATGTCTAATGCGTTGAACATGTCATGATTGACTAGCTTTCTAGGGCTTGATTGCATGTTTGATAGGATTAATCTAGGTGCTTTCGCTTAGGTTAATTAGCATTGAAAAGTAAAATATGGGAAATCATTTGCTTTCGAATGTTTCACATGATCAACTCCTCTCTCATGACTTGGAAGAACAATTATAGGGTTTGAATCGAATTTGATTACATGAAATTGATTTTGATCTTTGTTCCTTGCGTTCCACCCTTGTATATATGTTTTCACGTTTTCTTTATTTTATTTATTTTAATTTTAATTTTAAGAATCCTAATCCCCCCCTTATTTGTGTTTACTTGTATATATTTATTCTTTATTTTATTTTTGTAAATAATACTTTATTATTTTAATTCTTTATTTGTTTATACAATTGTATATATTTATATTCTTTATTTTATTTTTGTAAATAATACTTTTCTTTATTTGTTTCACAATTACAAGTGTACCCTCAATCCCCGGATAGAACGATCCCTATTTGCTTATACTACTAACGATATTTTCAGGGTTAAATTGATGCGCTTGCTTTCAGCGACATCAATCACCATAAAAACATTACAATCTCTCAATGGAGCGGTTGATTTCTCTAAATTCATTTTCCACTTCATGGTTACTTTTTAGAATGAACCTCAACAATTTAAATGCAATATACAAGTCATACAACTTTAGGAGGTAAATTGATATAGGCCAACATCTTTGCAATTAAAATTGAAATTTTTATCTTATGTCCATGCACATCCATCGATGGAATATTTATAGACATGATGTGAAAAAATAAGCACGTTTCGCAGTCGTCATGCCATCGGTTAACCAAGAAAACATACAAGTAACGACGGTTGACCAATTCTATCGGATTCGAAAATATGGTGAAATTGGCTAAATTTTTTACCACTCATAATTTATTATAATAATCTCATCCAACGGTCGGTTTTTCCATTTTATTTAAGTTCATAGAGGTTTCTCTTTGGAGTGTATGATATATAAATATAAGTTTATAAAAAATATTATCTTTAAAGATTTATTTGTAAATAAAGCCCGCAAGGCCCGCATTAAATGGATGAGCTTAGATCCTTTAATTTACAATAAAGCCTGACCCGGCCCGGCAAGCTACTATTTAAAAATGGAGTAAGGCCAGGCCCAAGCCCGCTACCAATGGGCAGGGCTCGGCCCGGCCTAGTCCGTTGATGAGGCCTATTTGATTGATCAAAATATGCACAAGCTGGATTTTGATGTGGCTCTCTACTAAAACTTGACAAAAAAAGAATCGAAAACTATTTTGCGTAACAGCGATGGTTAATGAGCAACTTTATTCATGCTGAAAATGTAGAATAATTGACATATTGATGAGACACTCGAGTCGTTAAACAAGGATACAACTGAAAAAATTTATTAAACAAGAGAGCGAATTAATCCAAAATGAAATTTTTTTTTTTGTACTTTAAACCAAACAAACAGTAGTGCAATTGGTTACTTCGCATTCATTACTCTGCTGTAAATTTGCTCCAGCCATCGTGCTTAGCCATTTTCCTGCGCCTGGCTGCTTGCATCGAAGAAGTTGCTAAATTCTTCCACTGCTCGAGCTGTCGACTTTGAGGTAGGTTTTTGGTAAAATGGGTTTAGGATATGACATACATTAAGGTCCTCTAGACGACCCCCATTGCTCACCATCAATGAATTTATAAATTACACACAACTGAAAACTTTATTAAACAAGAGAGCTAATTAATCCAAAACGAATTTTTTTTTTTGTACTTTAAACCAAACAAACAATGAGCAGTTGGTTACTCCACAGTAAATTTGCCCCAGCCACTGGGCTTAGCCCTTGCCCTGCGCCAGGCTGCTTGTGTCGAAGAAGCTGCTAAATTCGTCCACTGCTCGTGCTGTATTTCAGGTTGGTCTTTGGTAAAATGCCACCAATATATAGACACAATGCTCCTTAGGTCGCTAGCCCTAAGAGCAAATGCTTCGACCTTTTGTTGGGACAAAATAGTTCTACTTGAGATGGGTAAGTCAGAATAGATGGGACATTTGAATGCCCAATCCAAAAGCTCTTCTCCGTAATAATCACCTCGCTTTAACCACTTATTGCTTGAGGAACCATAGCTTGTTCCTACACCATCGTTATTGCCAATTGTGTAAGCGATGCCTTGAGTGATTAAGAGCATCATCCCAAGTGGTTTCCCCTCTTGAACAATGTAGTTGTCTTCGATGTAAATGATTGGCTTTAGATGGTCACAAATCACTTTCAACAATTTTTTATCCAACTTTGCAAGCATCGGCACCTACAGATTAATGACGAACAGCTAATTAGATACATTTATTGACAATATTCAAGAAAATATTAAATTAAGTATTGACTTACTTCTAAATACATTCATTGACAGATATATTGTAGGATGTATGCATGAGAACTTGTATATGGTGATGAATGTAATTTCTTCTAGAAAGTGTTAAAAGATTTGCCTAAAACAAAAAACAAAAAGCAAGTGCCGAAGGGTTTGGAATGTATATATATTCGAACATTTGATTGGCAAGAAAAAACACTTACTTTTCTTAGTGAAGCCAAACAAAGAAGACGCTTGATGCTTTTTTTGTATCCTATAGGAAGAATAAAAATGATACTTTGCAAATCAATAGCTTGGGTTTCTTCAAGTTTGTGCATGTTTTCAATGATCACCGTCTTTAGGGCCTTCTTCTTAGAGACATTTTTACATAACCACAAATCTAAATCCGGTCTCATCAAATGCTTCTTTTCTTTCAGTATAAGCTGAGCTGATCTTTCCTGGGACTCCTGCATATATGTTTGTTCCATAACAAAAAGGTTCACGATCGATGAGATCAGTAGTATGTAGATCAAATCATCAGGTGCATGTGAATGTGTGTATACATATGCACATACATGCATATACCAAATAACATAATTAAAATAGAAGGATTTATTGTAAATATTTGTGGATAATCATGTAAATAGATGTTGAGTAATAGGTGCCTATCACAATCATCATGTAAATAGATGGTGAGATGAATAACACAGATTCTATTCCCTATGTCTAAATTAACTCTCTCTCTCTCTCAAACTCTCTTACCTTTTATTTTACAACACGTTATCAGCACGAATAGTTCTACCATTGAGACAAAATTGAGGATCGTCAACCAAATATCTAAGATTGTGAATCGACAACAAATGAAGGATGATCGTTCAATATAGTTTAGGATCTGAATCACAAACAAGCTATTGGATTGGTTGAGAAGACAACCTTCTTAGTTCTGCACAAATAAGCTGAAGATTCATCTGTTCTTCATTGAGTAATGTTTTCTAAATTCTAGTTTTAGTTTATGTTTTTCAAGCCTTGATTATATAAACAAATCTCCTATGACGCATGAACCCCCAAATTTACTTTATTAATTTATTTGGTTGATACATATATATTTTTCATATAAATTTGTTCATTTTTTGAGATTGACAAAAGGAAAATATGACATCACAAATCATCGGAGCGGCTGGTAGCCGTCGGAATTAGCCACCGCCACATGCCTCGTAGTGCAGACATGAAGGCACATGGATCAGCAGCTTCAAGCTTACCATCATATTTTTCTAACATTCGAACTTAGGAGCATGCATGCATTCTTGAAGTAACGCGCATAACCTCTAAGGTAGGACCATTAATTTGGTCGTTTATACCAGACATTACATCTATGCAATAATCATCAAAATTCTGTCCATTATAATTCATTATGACATTTAAGGGCATGTAATTTAGGGCTGAATAATGTCATTATGCTAGAAGCATTATGGGCTGAATTATTGCATGAATTATGATAGAAGAATTATGGGCTTAATTTTCGGTTACACAAATTTGAATTATGCCATTATAATTCCTTATGCTAGCATTATGGGCTAGAACATAAAACAAATATTCTCTTAACCGGTCCTTGGCAATTCACTTTTTTCGATCTTTCAGCTCCCACACTCTCATGGATAGGGGGTCTACTTATGGATGTCAAAATTCCGCAACGTTTGTCCGCGCATGATGCCGCTCCCCTTAGGGAAGTTTGCTTGTGCAAAGCGTTGACTGCTCCGTTAGGTGCCTTATTCACGGCAGATCAACCTAATTTCTTTACACAATACCTATCACTATTGTATAAACATATAAGAATTTTCCGATTGATCGATTTTCATTTCAAAAATTTTGGATCGCACATAATCCTTATATGTCTTGTAATGTAGTATAACTAGTTTATTAGGCTTGTTACCCTCCATGAGCAAAATAGGGGACGAAATAGAATTTTTTAAAATGAACCGCTGGATGTTGTTTGCATATGAATATATGTTAGTGGTAGAAATTTCAACAATTTCCGCATTCGGTTGGACCTCGATCTACCCGGTCAACTCAATACCCTAAATAGAACATAAAATAAATATGTTCTTAACCGGTCCTTGGCAATTCACTTTTTTCGATCTTTCAGCTCCCACACTCTCATGGATAGGGGGTCTACTTATGGATGTCAAAATTCCGCAACGTTTGTCCGCGCATGGTGCCGCTCCCCTTAGGGAAGTTTGCTTGTGCAAAGCGTTGACTGCTCTGTTAGGTGCCTTATTCACGGCAGATCAACCTAATTTCTTTACACAATACCTATCACTATTGTATAAACATATAAGAATTTTCCGATTGATCGATTTTCATTTCAAAATTTTTGGATCGCACATAATCCTTATATGTCTTGTAATGTAGTATAACTAGTTTATTAGGTTGTTACCCTCCATGAGCAAAATAGGGGACGAAATGGAATTTTTTAAAATGAACCGTTGGATGTTGTTTGCATATGAATATATGTTAGTGGTAGAAATTTCAACAATTTCCGCATTCGGTTGGACCTCAATCTACCCGGTCAACTCAATACCCTAAATAGAACATAAAACAAATATGCTCTTAACCGGTCCTTGGCAATTCACTTTTTTCAATCTTTCAGCTCCCACACTCTCATGGCTAGGGGGTCTACTTATGGATTTCAAAATTCAGCAACGTTTGTCCGCGCATGGTGCCGCTCCCCTTAGGGAAGTTTGCTTGTGCAAAGCGTTGACCGCTACATTGGGCTCCTTATTCATGGTAGATTGGCCTAATTTTTTTACACAATACCTATCAATGTTGTATAAACATATGAGAATTTTCAGATTGGTCGATTTCCATTTCAGAATTTTTGGATCACATATAATCCTTATATGCCTATTAATGTAGTATAACTCGTTTTTTTTTATTTTTTTCTATTTTTTACTTATGTTTCTCTTTTTTCTATAGTATGCAATTTATTTATTTCTTTGTAATTGATTTCATAAGTTTTGTTTTCTTTAATTTTTATTTTCTTTGTTACACAACAATTAATATTGAGAGATTTATATAGATAGTTAATTGAATATAACCACCTTAACTAATATTAATAAATGTTATAAGTTACAAGTGTGTGTGTGTGTATTAAATATGTTCAATAAAAAACAATGAGTCTTTTATTACCAATATATACCATTAAGCCATATTTTGAGAAGAAAAAAATAATGTTTTTTTTTTGTTAAACAAAATAAGGCCCTTTTTTGGCCCATTTCGGCCCTATTTGGCCCTATTTGAGGGCCGGCCCGACCCTGCCCTTTCGGCCCTAACGGATTGGGCTTTTCGGGCGGGTAAGGGTTAGCATATTTAAGCCCTGGCCCGACCCTACCCGGCCCTAAATTTTGTTGACTTTGACTAGGCCCGGCCCGACCCTACCCTAAGCCCTAAAATTTAGGGTAGGGCCGGCCCTAGCCCGGCCCATGATTACCCCTATTTCCCACCCACATGAAGAAAGCTAGATGCTTTTCTCTTTTTCCTTGGATATATTTTTTCTACAATCTCTTTAATAGATCATCATCACTTCCATGTTGCTGCACCTTCATGCTTTGCTTTCATTTCATCATTTCTCTTTCTTTTCCATATTCTACAAATCACTTTCATATCCACTTTCATTATTTTTCTTCCACTCATCATATCACTCTTCTTTTTCTTCCCTATATAAACACCTTCTCCTCTCATTCTAAAACCAATTCCTTCATCCATTCCATCTCCTTGTCTCACCATTTCCTCTCCATTTTCCTTAGTCACCATTTCCCACAAATTCCTTCATCCATTTCATCTTCTTTGTCTCTCCATTTCCTTTTCATTTTCCCACACATTCCTTCATCCATTTCATCTCCTTGTCTCACCATTTCCTCTCCATTTTCCTTAGTCACCATTTCCTATACACATTCCTTCATCCATTTCATCTCCTTGTCTCACCATTTCCTCTCCATTTTCCTTAGTCACCAATTCCTTCATCCATTCCATCTTCTTTGTCTCTCCATTTCCTTTCCATTTTCTCTCCATCCTCTAGTGCATTCAACGTTTCAAGCAAGGGAGAAGAAGAAGAAGAAGGAGCTGTGAGCATCATCATCCATCCTCCACCTTGAAGCTTGCTTTCGAGATTCAAGAATCCATAACGTTTCATCATTCATCCCCATCTCCATCTCACGGTGTAATTCAACCTCTTTCTTTGTAATCTTGCTTAGTTTCGTGATAATTGTTTTTAGTTGACATTTATTTTTGAACAAGGTTTATATTCTGAAATTTTATGATTGAATAAAGAATTTCGATTCTTATGTTGTGATTCCAAAGTTGCTTATGTGTGATTGTTCGATTGAATTTGCTTTATAGATATCTTTTGTATTTTAATCTTATGTGGTTCGAAACACTTAGGGTTTTGATATGAATGGTGCTAGATTTAAGAATATGATTCAACTTTTTGTGTTATGAACTTAAATCAAAAGTAGTAAAGGTTTTGGACGAAAATCGAATTCAATTGAAGAGGATTGCAATTAGGTGAACTTATTCATACTAAGTTGTACACTTGAGTTGATAGCCTTTCTCTATGTGTAATGCGTTAAACATGACATGATTGACTAGCTTTCTAGGGTTTGATTGCATGTTTAATAGGATTAATCTAGGTGCTTTCGCTTAGGTTAATTAGCATTGAAAAGTAAAAAAATGGGAATTCATTTGCTTTCGAATGATTCACATGATCAACTCCTTTCACATAACTTGGAAGAACAATGTAGGGTTAATTCGAATTCAATGATAAACTTGGGTTTAATCTTTGTTTCATATGTTTCATTCTTGTACATGTGTTTTTGTATTTTCTTTATTTTATTTATTTTAATTTTCAATTCTATAATTCTTAAACCCCCCCCCCCTTATTTTTGTTCACTTGTATATATTTATTCTTTATTTTATTTTTGTAAATAATACTTTTGCTTTATTTGTTTCACAATGACAGGTGTACCCTCAATCCCCGGAATAGAACGATCCCTACTTACTTATATTACTAATGACATTTCAGGGTTAAATTATGCGCTTGCTATTAGCGACATCAGAACCCTATGTGGTCCTTATTTTTGTGGGCTTGGGTGTTTATGGCTTATAGGTTTTTTAAGATTATAGTCTTTATTTTTATTTTCGATTTGGGGCTCCATCCTTTTTTATAATGGATGTCTATTGTTTTCTTTTTTTGAATGAAGAGAACGACAAGTAAATAGACGCTTCGGTGTCTCATTTAATTCTCTTCAAAGGTCTAGTTGTCCTTGTTTTGCGCTTAATCCTAAGAGGTAGATGTGCTGGGTAGTTTGCTCTTTTGTTAGGGGTAGGCTATGTCTACGTAACGATTCTTATTGTCGACCCCGAAAGGGTGTGTCATTATTGTACTACTTGCTAAACTTCAATAAAAGTTAATCTCATTCATCTAAAATTATTGATCGTTAAGACAATGATAATTGCCTTAAAGCTAGTATAGTTTAGGTTGGAGATATTCAATTCGTCCATTGGTTTAAGCTAGTTAGATGTCTCAATCATCAATTTGGCTGAAAATTCGCAGAGATGATCTATACATTAGTACCTAAAAACTGAATGGTCGAGATGTGGATATGCGACCGAAAAGTGATCCTTAACTCTAAATCCGCACTTTAATTTCAAAGCGGAGCTCCACTCTGGATAGGATATATATAGACACACGCACACACACACACATAAGAAATATATAACAATTAATGCTACAATTAATCTCTACATATACTATGTAGGTGGTGATGCAGTTAATTCTGTACTCAGTCCTGTTTAACTTTAAGTTACTCTTGGGCTTGGATCCAATAAAAAAAAAAAATTATACAGCAATGAAAAATATGTGTAAGTATTTATGGATTTTAGTCCCTCCATTGTGGATAAGGAGTTTGTTATGAAAGGAAAGCCTAAATACGATAAATTTGGTCTTTGTCCTATTGCACAAGTGTTCAAAGGGAGGTTAGAATGAAGTATGGGCCTAACACAATGACATCCGGACTTCAATAAAGACATACAAGAAGTTTAATGTTGCAAGATGCCTTGGTGACTAAAAGAAGAAAGTCTCTCTACATCAACATAAGGCTCTACTAGGTTTTTAGGACACTTTGTTGTTTTTCCTATTCCTTTGTTTCTTTAAACCTTAAGCCTTGGCCCCATTATAGCTTGAATTAAGACCTCTTTGATCCTTGAGATGGAAAGCCTTTGATCGGTGGAGAATAGTCACAAGAGTTGAGTATATGGTTTGGGTCCATTTGTGCATGCATTGATATCCTTCTTCAGATCTTTAAAAATATATTCATGTTTTTCGAAGCCTTTTATTCTATATGTGAGCTACTTGTTTGTTTTGATATATCATCTCTCACATATACTTGAGCGAATGAAAGCTTTTAAGCATGACCCTTGAATATGAGAGAAGAAAGAGTGGATACCTTGTGAGGATTTGAATCATAACTTGTCTGAAGCATGCAAAGCGCCATTCACCTCGCTATTGTAGCCCCCAAGTCCTACTTGTGTATATGATTGGTCATTGGTCTTTATTAGCCTTAAAATGATCTTGGATTAATTCTTGGTTGTATTTAACTTGGTGCCATAAAAGTAAGAGATTTCTGAGACAACAATGTTGAAAGGCTAGGTTGTTTTGAGTTTAGAGTCTCTTGTTTCGTTTTTATGGAGTCTTGTTAGTTTTGATTTTGCTAAGGGACTAGCAAATGCCAAGTGTGGGGGAATTTGATAGGAGCATAAAATGTGACAAATTTATAGTTCAACCCTTTACACTTTTGCTTAGTTATTTCCTTAAAAGATCAATTTAACTTTGTTATTTTCTTAGGTATTTTGAGAAGCAGTTGAGGAGAAAAGAGAGCTAAAATGGGGCAATCAAGGCACTTCACATGAAGTAGTGAAGGATTAAGTATGATCATTCAATTGGTCATAAAACTCAAGAGAAGACGGAGAAATTTGCCATGAAAAATAATTGCCGGGAAGCAGAAAACAGGGTACTAGAGGGACACTATTTTGAAGAACTTTTGAGTGGAATTATGAAGCAAGGCCTGGCAATATTTCAAGATCATATGTTCTATTATAACTACAAGCAAAGAGTTGGTCCAGAATGATAAAAAAAGAAGTCGGAGGCCGCACCCAAAATTGGTATCTCAAGAAGACTGTTTCCATTAGCTTTTCAGGAAGCTTTTTCAAGGACCTCAATACTGAGCTTAGAGAATAAAACTCTTGAAGTTGCCTTCGCAGTTTGGAAGATGAGATGTTGAAGAGAATTATAAGATCAAGAATTATCCATAAAGGTGGTGGGATGCAGAAGTTATGATGCCGCAAATAAGTGCAGAGGATAAGGAAAATCTGGAATTTCTGACAAGTCTTTCTGCGAAGCATTTTCAAGATCGTTGTTTGGCCACGTTTCAAGAAGATTTCTAGAAGATTTTTGTACAGTTTTGAAGAGTGATATTAGGAGTATTATGTCGCAGAAATTCACCTCCAAATCTGCTAAGAACCCCAGTCAAACTTGGAGAGGAAAATCAATCATAGTTGAGAAAAGCTAAGCAAGTTGTAAGCAAATGGCTAAGCAAGTTGTAAGCAGGTTATAAAAAAGTTGTAAACAAGTTGTAAGCAAGTTGTAAAAAAGTTGTAAGCAAGTGGAAAATCTTGAGGAGGAAAATCAATTCAAGTTGAGCAAGTGGTAAGCAAGTGGAAGATTTTTTGGGAGAAAAGCTAGAGCTTGTAAACTCTATAAATAGGAGGCTTCTTTGTTTCATTGGGAGCATATTTTCATACATATTTCATGCCTCAAAACTCTCCTAGCTCTCTGTTTTTCGAAGTTTCATACGAGCAAAAGGAAAAGAAGCCACCAAAGTCGCCATTTGCCATCCCCGTGAGCATCCATCACCAAGCAACATCCATCGTGTCTCTTCACTCCCTTTTATGTGAGTTTGGCTTCTCATTTTCAATATGTTGTTGTGTGTTTACTTTAGAACAATGAGTTGCTAAATACTTGTATGTTAGGGGCTAGTTTGAAGCCCTAAACTATGGTTCAAGTTTGATAATACATTCCTATGTTTAGTTACTTTGTCGATGAGTTTGTTCTTTTGTCCTGGATTAGATGAGTCTTTTATATGTATGGATATGGTTTAAATAGCAAAGTGTGTACCAAAGATGAGGAATGCAACTAGACACGCTTGTTGTACTAGTCTGTACACTTAAATTGACATTCTTCAATATGTGCTTAATGCTTTAGAACTTGCTAAATGTAGGAGCCGCTTGTGATCTCTATGTTGCATGTTTCTAAAAGGTTCTAATAACGGCGGTTGATCTTGTTAGAACAATATAGGGAAGTAATATAAGGTACTTAGCTTGCTTCTAGCTTCGTAACTTGGTCAATCTCCTTCTCATGACTTAGTGATAAATGTAGGAAGTAAAATTGGAACTTGGGTTGTGTTTAGTGGTGGATAACGAACTCTTAAATTCTCATCATCATATTCACAAGCTTTACTTCAGATTCATCTCTTGTTCTTACTTTATTTTCGGTAGAATTAATCAACAATTTCCCCCCTTTTGTGTTTTTAAATTTGTTTTGTACTATAGTTTAACATTTTAATTTTCTTTGATTTGTAGATAGCGCAATTTGTGAAAGTATCCTCAATCCCCAGACTGAACGATACCTGCTTATCCTATACTAACAATTGTCTTTTGCAGGGTAATTTTGTGCGCTTTATTAAGGCGTATCAATTTTTTTTTTTTTTGGATAGGAGCATAAAATTCGACGGGATAGGAGCATAAAATTCGACGAATTTATAGTTCAACCCTTTACACTTTTGCTTAGTTATTTCCTTAAAAGATCAATTTAGCTTTGTTATTTTCTTAGGTATTTTGAGAAGTAGTTGAGGAAAAAAGAGAGCTAAAATGGGGCAATCGAGGCACTTCTCATGAAGTAGTGATACAAAGGATTAAGTATGATCATTCAATTGGTCATAAAACTCAAGAGAAGATGAAGAAAGTTGCCATGCAAAAATAATTGTCGGGAAGTAGAAAACTGAGTACTAGAAGTTGCCTTATTTTCTTCTGTTTTGGGACGCTGTTTTGAAGAACTTTTGAGCGGAATTATGAAGCAAAGCCTGGAAATATTTGTAGATCATATGTTCTATTATAACTACAAGTAAAGAGTTGGTCCAGAATGATAAAAAAAGAAGTCAGAGGCCACACTCAAAATTGGTATCTAAAGAAAACAGTTTCCATCAGCTTCTCAGGAAGGTTTTTCAAGGACCTCAACACTGAGCTTAGAGAATAAAAATCTTGAAGTTGCCTGCCCATATTTGAAGATGAGATGTTTTAGAGAATTTTAAGATCAAAAATCATCCAGAAAGGTGGTTGGATGCAGAAGTTAGGATGCCGCAAATTTAAGTAGAGGATAAGAAAAATCTGGAATTTCTGACAATTCTTTCTGCGAAGCATTTTCAAGATCGTTGTTGGGCCACGTTTCATGAAGCTTTCTAGAAGGTTTTTGCACGGTTTTTAATAGTGATATTAGGAGTATTATTTGGCTGAAATTCACCTCCAAATCTGCTAAGAACCCCTGTCAAACTTGGAGAGGAAAATCAATCCTAGTTGAGAAAAGCTAAGCAAGTTGCAAGCAAGTTGTAATTTACAACTTGTAAGCAAATGGCTATGCAAGTTGTAAGCAAGTTATAAATAAGTTGTAAACAAGTTCTAAGCAATTTGTAAACAAGTTGTAAGCAAGTGGAAAATCTTGAGGAGGAAAATCAATTCAAGTTGAGCAAGTGACATGCAAGTGGAAGATTTTTTGGGAGAAAAGGTAGAGCTTGTAAACTCTATAAATAAGGGGCTTCTTTGTTTCATTGGGAGCACATATTTTCGTACAGATTTCAAGCCTCAAAACTCTCCTAGCTCTCTGTTTTTCGAAGTTTCATACAAGCATAAGGAAAAGAAGCCACCAAAGTCGCCATTTGCCATCCCCGTGAGCATCCATCATCAAGCAACATCCATCGAGTCTCTTCACTCCCTTTTATGCGAGTTTGTCTTCTTATTTTCAATATGTTATTGTGTGTTTACTTTATAACAATGAGTAGATAAATACTTGTTTGTTAGGGGCTAGTTTGAAGCCCTAAACTATGGTTCAAGTTTCATAATACATTCCTATGTTTTAGTTATTTTGTTGATGAGTTTGTTCTTTCATTCTGGATTAGATAAGTCTTTTATTTGTATGTTTTATGTGGTTGCAAATATATCGGATATGCATGTAATTGGTGCTAGGTTGAATAGCAATTCACCTAATAGTTTTGTGATTTTAACCGAAGTAGTAAAGCCTCTTGCCAAGCTGTGTACCAAAGATGAGGAATGCAACTAGACACATTTGTTGTACTAGTCTGTACACTTAGATTGACATCCTTCCATATGTGCTTAATGCTTTAGAACTTGCTAAATGTAGGAGCCGCTTGTGATCTCTATGTTGCATGTTTCTAAAAGGTTCTAATAACGGCGGTTGATCTTGTTAGAACAATATAGGGAAGTAATATAAGGTACTTAGCTTGCGTCTAGCTTTGTAACTTGGTCAATCTCCTTTTCATGACTTAATGATAAATGTAGGAAGTAAAATTGGAAATTGGGTTGTGTTTTGTGGTGGATAATAAACTCCTAAATGCTCATCATCATATTCACAAACTTTACTTCAGATTCATCTCATGTTCTTACTTTATTTTTGGCAGAATTAATCAACAATTTCCCCCCATTTGTGTTTTTAAATTTGTTTTGTACTATAGTTTAACATTTTAGTGTTCTTTGTTTTGTAGATAGCGCAATTTGTGAAAGTACCCTCAATCCGCACACTGAACGATCCTTACTTATCCTATACTAACAATTGTCTTTTGTAGGGTAATTTTGTACGCTTAATTAAGGCACATCAATTTTTTTGGCGCCTTTTCCGGGGAATCGAAAAATCCCTAGCAAGTTGCATTGATTTCTGTTTAATTATTATTATTATCATTATTTTTTTTTTAGGGTGCTATTAAAATGTGTAAAATATTAACTTTGAGTTCTAGTTTAATTTTAAGTGTGAATCATAATGGAATAGGTGAAGAGTTCTTTTGTTAATTCTTGTCTTAACCCCCATTGTTTAGCTAGATTCATGTTAGTAAGACATGGTGTCTAGGCTGATTGGATACGAGAAGTGCTAGCAAAGGGTCTCGTCCTCTGCTAAACAAGTGAGCTGGGCTCCGCCAAAATCATTCATCTACTACCTGGCTGTATCCCAATAAGAGTTATCGTATATATGCTTTGGGTTGAGAGCGATAATTATTAACATTTGAAATATCTTGGGCCGCACGTCTAAACCTTGATTCATACTTAATTTTGAACTTTTCTCTGCACATAAACCAACGTGAAGCTTCACTAGTGCATGCATACGAGGTACAACCGAAAAGGGGAGTTAGTGCCTTTGAATACTGAGTTAAAGAAGCTAGTACGAGAAAGCAGAAGGTTGAAAAGAGAAGCACCAGTAGCTCAAGAAGAGACCGAACCGATCATCCCCTCTTTTGTGTTTCAAATGTCGGACGACTAAGATAATTGGTGCCAGCTGCCACCACCACCAAGGAAGTCCATTATGGAGCTCTCAACATCCCTAATAGCTGGAGGTATTCCATCATGCATTCGTTACCCTCAACCGCCTGAAGGAAAGACAGGGAATTTCAAGCTCAGGATGAGTTTTCTCCACAAGCTGCCTACTTTTCACAGGTTACCTAATGAAGACACTAATTTGCATCTCCAAAAGTTCCGATTTATTTTCTCAGGAATGACACCGGAGAATGCAGATGAGAATATCATGAAGATGAGGGCCTTCCCATTTTCTCTCGCAGACAAGGCCAAGACATGGTTGTATAGGCTTCCCAATGGCTATATAACCTCATGGGACATCATGCATAAGACATTCTTGGAGAAGTATTTCCCCACTTCAAAAATTATTGCATTGAGGAAGCAAATTACTGGAATTCAACAAGGAATGGACAAGTCCTACTCCGAATACTTTGAAAGGTTTCAAACCTTGCTTACTCAATGTCCTCAGCATGGTTTGAGTGAAGATAGCTTGTTGACGGCCTTCTATGATGGCCTCATACCCATAGAGCAAGATATCTTGGATGCGGCAGCTGGAGGATCTTTTATGGACAAATACAATGAGGATGGAATGAAACTCATAACAGATCGTGCATTGAATGCACAACAATTCAATAATACCTCAAGACGTATTCAAACTTTCTCTTCAAAAGGAGGTAACTATTCTGAAATTAAAGTTTAATTTTCAAATCTAACCTCTATGTTATCTCAGGTTTTGGGTAATAAGAAGCAAGGAGCTATGATTTGTGTTGTGTGCTCAATGGAAGGCCACCATACTGATCGTTGCCCTGAATTATATGAGGAAGAAGAAGTACAAGTTGTGGGAAATTTTCAGCAAGGAGGACAACATCCAAAGAATGATCCATATGCATATTATCCTGGCTCGAGAAATCACCCAAATTTTCGGCGGAGTAACAATGATAATGTCTTAGGCCCTTTTCAAGTATCTCAAGGCAACAACTGTACACCTCCAGGGTTCACTCAATGTCCTTAAGGGGGATTTACACAGCTCTGCGCCACATCAAGCTTCTAGTTCTTCAAGGACTCCAATCTTAGATAAGTATGACAAGATGTTCGAAGCATTGACATCCTCTACTCAACAACTCATTCAATCACAGCAAAGTCAAGGGAAGGAAATTTCAGACCTCAAGAAACAAGTGGGAGAATGTGTCAACAAGTTGAATCAGTTGCATGATCAATGGAAACTTCCAAGCAACACAATACCAAATCCAAGAGGCGGGTTTGAGTCTGCCAAAGCAATAACAACACGAAGTGGAAGAGTGCTCAACGATGTCCCTAAGGCACATAAGAAGGATAAAAGTGTTTCTGCCCCTTCCAAGATTGAAACTGAACTTGCGATCCCAGATCTAGCAACTTCAAGAATTGAAGACTCATTGCAATCCCCAACTAAACCAGAAACCAAATGTAAGCAGTCCAGCTCTCCAGTTCCCATTATTACTAACTCTTTCTATTCTCCTATGCTTTTTCCACGCAGATTTGCTAAATCAAAACAAGATGAAAGTGAACAAGCTATCTTAGACACTTTCAGAAAGGTGCAAGTGGATATCCCTTTTCTTTAAGCTATAAAACAAGTGCCCAAATATGCAAATTTTTTTAAGGAACTTTGTACCACAAGAAGGCGTTTGTGTGAAAAAGAAGTGGTGAAGGTCAGTGAGCAAGTATCTGCAGTCATATAAAGGAAGTTACCTCCCAAATGCAAAGATCCTGGAAGTTTTACTGTACCATGTGTCATTGGTGACCACAGGTTTGAGAATGCGACGCTACACTTGGGCGCATCAATCAATGTTATGCCATATTCTGTTTATGCATCTCTAGGTTTGGGAGAATTGAAAAAAGATAATGTTATTCTTCAAGTTGCAGATAGGTCTAAACCCTTTCCAAAAGGCCTTTTAGAAGATGTTCTTGTGCAGGTTGATAAGCTTATCTTTCCGGCAGATTTCTATGTTTTGGAGATGGAGGATAGTGCCCAAGGTCTAACACCATTGTTATTGGCAAGACCCTTTATGAGAACAACTTGTACTAAATAGATGTATATGGAGGCTCTCTAACAACATCTTTAAAGTCGTGAGCCATGTCCCTTTTTCTTGGAGTGATAATTGAAAAATATATTCTTAATTTCTTGGCGATGTTTTGATGATCTCATTACTCTTTCATTTGATTGATTGCTTGCCATAGATTAAGTTTGATGGACTAGAGAATGCTAGAATTCGCTCTTGTGCTTGTTGAGACGTTTGTCAATACATGGCCCTGATTCTGGGAGGGATAGAGGCAACCTAGGAATTATCACCATTGCCAAATAAGCATGTGTCCCTATTTGTGCCCGTCGTGGGACTCTCTTAGATAAACCCCTTTGAGCTTACATTAAGCCTTTTCTTTCATCACCCTTAAATCCTTAACCCTGAACCATAGTATAGCTACACTCCTACCCTTTGTTCTAAAAACTTAGTGGAGCTATATTTTGGGACTTTACTTGAGGATTTGGCATTGAGAAAGAAGATTGAGAAGAGGTGAAAGTTCAAGTGTGGGGGTAGACTTGTCCATGAAAAAAAAAATTATGTGAAAGCCGTGAAAAAGAAATGAAAAAGAAAAAAAAAATGTGTACGGCTAGAAAATTAAAAGAAAGAAAAGAAAAAATGTATATGGATTTTAGTCCTCCATACTTGGTGAGTTTGGAGTTTGTTTTGAATTGAAGACCCAATATTGGAAAATTTGGTCTTTGTCCAATTCCCTAGTTCGAGGGAAGTTTAGAGTGAAGATTGGGCCTAACATGAAGACATTTGGCCCTTTCATAAAACCTCTATGGGATGTGACGTTTTGATATATCTTGGTGGATTTCTAGAAGTCTCTACATCTACATGAGCTCTGCTAGGTTTTTAGGACACTTTGTGAAATTCCTTACCTTTCGTTTCTTAAAACCTTGAGCCTTGGCCCCATTACAACCCTAAATAAGACCTTCTTGATCCTTAAGATGGGACAACCTTTGATTTGTGGAGATGAGTTACAAGAGTTGAACCTATGGCTTGGGTCCATCCGTGCAAGTAATTGATATCCTTCATGAGATCTTTAAAAAAAAAATTATATTCACAAAGTGCTTTTCGTTTCTTATATATGTGAGCTATTTGATTGCCTCAAAATATTTTCTCTCACATATAATTGAGTGATTATAAGCTTTTAAGCATTGTCTTGAATTCTGAGAGAAGAAAGAGTGGATATACCTTGTGAGGATATGAATCATACTTGTTCGAAGCATGCTTAACAGAAACCATTACCATTATTACAACCAAGTCCTACTTGTGTATGTGTGGATTATATGTTTTAATTAACTCTTGAATATCTACATATTGATTCTTGGTTGAGTGCTAATCTTGATGTTGTGAAAGTAGGAGATTTCTGAGACAAAAAGTTGAAGGGCAATAGAGTCATTGTTTTTGTAGAGTCTTTAATTTTCGTTGAGTCTTAATGTGTGTCTTAGTGTGATTTTGCTAAGGGACTAGCAAAAGCTAAGTGTGGGGGAATTTGATAGGAGCATTTTAATGCGACGTTTTACTTACTTTTCCCTACATTTCTTGCGTTATTTCCTTATTAAAACCCTGTTTAGGAAAGTTTTCATTCTTTGATTGGGAAAGTTCCTATTTGTAGAAAGTTTCTATTTTTATAGTTTCTTTTTATCATTTTTAGTAAGTTTCCATTTTCGGTAGTTTCTATTTTTCAGTTTAGGAAAATTTCTATTTTTCTTATTAGTTTCTATTTTCAGGACCTCCGAGCTAAAATATGGAAATGAACTCATAAATGGAAGGAGGAGCTTGCGAACACCAAGGGGAGCAAAGATGAAGGTACATTGGAGTAGAAAAATGGAAATGTACTAAAAGATCAATTTTACACATATTCCTACTCCGGCTAGGAGAAACCAAGCCAAGCAAAGAAGAAGGTGCGGCCGCCTGACCAAATGAACTTCAAATGAGCTGAAACCTTCCAGATCCATTCTAGACACCCAAAGGATCATTTCTTATGAAGAGTGCCAGAGAAAAATATGAGTGGGAGGCCTTCAAACAATCAGCCCAATTTTGTACAGAAGCAAAACTGGAAAACTGGACCTGTAAGAGGTCCAGCAGCATTTTCAGCCCAACCACATGGCAATAAATTCTGAAATTTTACCACAGTAATCTACACTCATGGTGGATAATTTCATATGAAGAAGTCGAAGGCTAAAATTAAGTTCTTAGTGGTGATAAAAATTGAAGGAATAAAGGGGCAGAAATTCACCTCCAAATCTGCTAACAACCTTTGTCAAACTTGAAGTGGAAAATCTTGAGGAGGAAAATCAAAGTTGCAAGGAAGTGGAAAATCTTGAGGAGGAAAATCAATTCAAGTTGAACAAGTGATAAACAAGTGGGAAGATTTTTTTTACAAATTTGTCTAACATATTTAGCCCTTCATTTATGTTCATCTCCACCCTCCATTCATCATTTTTTGGGCTATAAATACACTTCTCCTTTCACTCTCAAGATACCAATTCCTTCATCCATTTTATCTTCTTGTCTCACCATTTCCTCTCCATTTTCCTTAGTCACCAATTCCTTCATCCATTTCATCTTCTTGTCTCACCATTTCCTCTCCATTTTCCTTAGTCACCAATTCCTTCATCCATTCCATCTTCTTTGTCTCTCCATTTCCTTTCCATTTTCTCTCCATCCTCTAGTGCATTCAACATTTCAAGCAAGGCCAAGGGAGAAGAAGAATTGCCGTGAGCATCATCCTCCATCACCATCCTTGAAGCTTGCTTTCAAGATTCAAGAGACCACATCCTCAATTCGTTCATCTCATCTCCATCTCACGGTGTAATCCGATTCTCCTTTGTAACCTTTGCTTTGATTTCGTTGGTTTTGTTCTAGTTGACATATGTGTTTGAATGAATATTAATTTCTGGAATTTTATGATTAATTGAGAATTTTCAGATTCATATTATTGTGATTCGAAGGTTGCTTATGTGGGTTTGTTTAATTAAATTTGCGTTATAGATAACTTTTGTATTTTAATCTTATGTGGTTGCAAACACTTAGGGTTTTGATATGAATGGTGCTAGGTTTAAGAACATGAAATCGACTTTTCGTTTTGTGTAAACTTGAATCAAAGTAGTAAAGGTTTTGTGCAAAGACCGAATTTAATTAAAGAGAATTGCAATTAGGTGGACTTTTCCATACTAAGTTGTACACTTGAGTTGATAGCCTTTCACTATGTGTAATGCGTTAAACATGACATGATTGACTAGCTTTCTAGGGTTTGATTGCATGTTTGATAGGATTAATCTAGGTGCTTTCGCTTAGGTTAATTAGCATTGAAAAGTAAAAAATGGGAATTCATTTGCTTTCGAATGTTTCACATGATCAACTCATCTCTCATGACTTAGATGAACAATATTAGGGTTTGAATCAATTTTAATCATATGTTTCGGTTTTTTATCTTTGTTCTCTCACTCCATTTGTATTTTTATGTTTTTGCATTTTAATTATTTTGTTAACTTAGTTTTATTTTCGAAAATCCAAAAACAAAATCCCCCCTTTTTTCGTAAATAATGTTTATAGTTGTGAATATATTTGTGAATATTATACTTTGTTTTAATTTTAATTGTTTAATTGTTTAACAATGACAGGTGTACCCTCAATCCCCGGAATAGAACGATCCCTATTTGCTTATACTACTAACGATATTTCAGGGTTAAATTATGCGCTTCCCAAAAGCGGCATCATTGATAAAGCTAAAGTGGATGTTGTGCGTTTCTTACCCTCTCCCACTTCTGTGAGAGAGGTTCGTTCTTTTCTTGGTCATGCAGGTTTTTACAGACGCTTTATTAAGGAATTTTCTACCATTGCACGCCCCTTGAATTAACTCCTCCAAAAGGATGTTGCCTTCGTGTGGAGTGAGGATTGCCAACATGCCTTTGAAAAGCTCAAGGATCTTTTGACATCTGCACCTGTGATCATGCCTCCAGATTGGTCCTTGCCTTTTGAAATAATGTGTGATGCTTCTGATTATGCTGTAGGGGCTGTGCTTGGACAAAGGAAGGACAAGAAGCCATGTTCCATTTATTATGCCTCAAGAACCTTGAATGATGCACAGTTGAATTACTCTACAACTAAAAAGAGTTGTTGGCAGTGGTTTTTGCTCTTGATAAGTTTAGATCATATTTACTTCAAACTAAAGTGATTATATATACTAACCATGCAGCTTTGAAGTATTTATTGTCTAAAAAGGATGCTAAGCCTAGGTTAATTTGATGGATCCTCTTGCTTCAGGAGTTCGATATAGAGATCAAGGACAAGAAGGGAAGCGAGAATGTGGTAGCAGACCACTTGAGTCGCATGGTACAAGAAAGTGACTCCATTCCTTTGGTGGAGATGTTTTCGGATGAACAACTCTTCAGAATTGAGGTAAGGGAGCCTTGGTATGCTGATATTGTTAATTACCTTGTTTCTAGAAAGATTCCGGATACTCTATCACGTGCTAGTCAGGATGAACTAAAGAAAAATGCTCGTCAGTTTATTTGGGATGATCCTTACCTGTGGAAATTTGGTGTTAATGGTCTGATAAGACGTTGTGTACCTGAGTCTGAATTTAATCATATCTTGTCATTTTGTCATACTGAAAATTGTGGGGGTCATTTTGGTGCTAAAAGAGTTCTTAAGGTGTTAGAATGCGATTTTTATTGGCCTAGTTTGTTCAAAGATGTATATGTTTTTTGTATGTCTTGTAATAGGTGTCAAAGACTGGAAATCTAGAACCTAAAAATCAAATGCCTTTTAACTCCAATCTTAATGGTCGAAATTTTTGATGTTTGGGGTATTGATTTTATGGGGCCTTTTCCTTTATCTCAAGGTTTTCTCTACATACTTCTTGTTGTGGATTATGTTTCGAAATGGGTGGAAGCAAAAGCCACCTAGACTAATGATTCTTGGGTTGTTGCAGATTTTCTTCGATCTAACATCTTTTCTAGGTTTGGAATGCCAAGAGCTATCATTAGTGATGGAGGATCACACTTCTGCAATCGTACAATTGAAGCTTTGCATAAGGAAAAGAAGCCACCAAAGTCGCCATTTGCCATCCCCATGAGCATCCGTCACCAAGCATCATCCATCGTGTCTCTTCACTCCCTTTTCTGTGAGTTTTTCTTCGTATTTTCAATATGTTATTGTGTGTTTACTTTAGAACAATGAGTAGCTAAATACTTGTATGTTAGGGGCTAGTTTGAAGCCCCAAAATGATGGTTCAAGTTTCATAACGCATTCCTATGTTTTAGTTACTTTGTTGATGAGTTTGTTCTTTGGTTCTGGATTAGATTAGTCTTTTCTATGTATGTTTTATGTGGTTGCAAACATATAGGATATGCATGTAATTGGTGCTAGGTTAAATAGCAATTCACCTAATAGTTTTGTGATTTTAACCTAAGTAGTAAGCCTCTTGCCAAGGTGTGTACCAAAGATGAGGAATGCAACTAGACACGCCTGCTAAATGCAGGAGCCACTTGTGATCTCTATGTTGCACGTTTCTAAAAGGTTCTAATAACGGCACTTGGTCTTGTTAGAACAATATAGGGAAGTAATATAAATGTAGGAAGTAAAATTGGAACTTGGGTTTGTAACTTGGTCAATCTCCTTCTCATGACTTAGTGATAAATGTAGGAAGTAAAATTGGAACTTGGGTTGTGTTTAGTGGTGGATAACGAACTCCTAAATGCTCATCATCATATTCACAAACTTTACTTCAGATTCATCTCTTGTTCTTACTTTATTTTCAGCAGAATTAATCAACAATTTTCCCCTATTTGTGTTTTGAAATTTGTTTTGTACTATAGTTTAACATTTTAGTTTTCTTCGTTTTGTAGATAGCGCAATTTGTGAAAGTACCTTCAATCCCCGGACTGAATGATCTCTGCTTATCCTATACTAACAATTGTCTTTTGCAGGGTAATTTTGTGTGCTTAATTAAGGCATATCAAGTCCTGTTTAACTTTTAGTTACTCTTGGGCTTGGATCCAATGATAATAATAATGTCTATAGTTGGAATGTTTATTATTCTCCACAATTGAATTTAAATCCAACAGTAATTGTATACTACTGAGTACCAAAGCAGGAATCGTACTATATATTCTTGCAATCACGAAACACAATGGAAAGAAATGTATATGGCGTGAGTAAAAAAATATTGTCTTTTAATTAAGTTTTTTTTATTTTTTTAATTAAAGTTGTTTGAAAATTGAAAAGAGTATAAGGGCTAGTTTGGGATTGCTGTGACTTAAAAAAAAAAAGAAAAAAAAAAACGCTTCAGCTGGGACTGACAATATGTCGCTTCTAAAGCTTGTTGTCAATTACTCATATTTTTTAATTAAAGCTGTTTTTTTTTTCCTAGTTTACCAAACATGCTAACACCTAAAACTATAGAAAAAAATGATATTTGTAAAAGCGAAGCAATCCCAAACTAGACCTAAGTGGCATCCAATTGTATGGATTAGATGTAGATGAGTAATGATCTCTCAACTAATGAAGATTTCTCAAGAGAAAATATATACTAAATCTAAAATAATAATAATAATAATAATAATAATAATAATAATAATAATAATAATAATAATAAAACTTGTATGGACATGCTTGAAGATTAACGACATAAATGCATTTCATACAAAGGCTAATCGATCTCTCACTAACCTTTATTCTTACATTGAGATATACTAAAAATAGCACCATGCCACTTATAGATATCGCAATTGAAAAGAAGATTTCCAAGGTATGCATGCTGGTCAAGAGATTTGAACCAAAAGAACTGCATTAAAAAAATAGAATAAAATAAAATAAGTCAGTTCTTGTTGTTAGCTTGCACTGTGCCTAGACAGACACAACATACGCACAAAAAAGATGGATAATAATATCATTGATCATTACAACGTTATTGTTATAGCCTTCTATATAAATCAGTCTCTAACTATACATGCAAACCTGAGATTCCGTAGGGCCCACCAAAAAGATTGTGAGATTCTTTGTGGAAGATTGAATGAACTTGTGGAAGTAGATTGAAGAGCATATAGATATATACCAAAGTCAAAAACTGTTTTATCTTCACTGTTTATAGGGCAAAATAAATCTGCAAGCGTGATATTCACCGACGGCAAAGTGTAATTCAGCTTCGGCGACGTGAGATTCAGCGTCGGCAACGTGAAATTCAGCGTCGGCTTGGTATTCAATTCCCCATCCCTGTAACAGCGAAAGTCTGCAAAATATTTACAGATATTCATTACCTCAGCCTCGTGGTGTCTTCTACAATGTGGCTTCCAACAATCTACTTGTCTTTGTATAGCAAGGCTGTACCACAACGCTCCAAATAGCTAAGGACCAATAGAGATTGTGATTTAGTATTATAATCAAATTAGTAGCTTAATTTAATCGAAAAAGATTGTGAAAAATTTAGTCCTAAAAATTGAGTATTTTTTTAAGTTCTTTTTATTTATGTATCTTCTAAAAGCATGTTCATTATGTTGATAATGCATTTAGAACCTAAACTTTTACAAATAAATCATATAGCCAACAACATTGATAACTTTAACACTAAACTTACCAAAAATAAACGTTGTGTAGCTGTTAGAAATTATTTAAGATAAAATTGAATTTTCAAGAGTTACGAGATTAAGATTTACGTGAGAAGCAAGAATGAATGGAAGAAAATCCAACAACGGTTTAAGCCATCTTCCTGTTGTTGTCTCTTTGATAGGACGCCATCTTTTTGATCCATAGATGAGAAAAATCCGTAGTGTATATTGAGGGGTCATAATTAAAATAGCATAAATTGGATCAACGAATATCGCGAATACTGCATAGTACAAGAGTCCCTGTACACATTATGCAATCAGTTAAACCAAAAGTCAAAATCTGATTATGGTGTAACAATTGAATCCCTAAAATATGGAAATGATCGAGAACTACAGCCCGACAAGTTTGGTAAAACTCCATATTCAATTTTTTTATTTTTTTTTTGTCAGAAAGAATTCACTAAAGTCCAAGGGCAAAAGAGGGGCAACAATGGGAGCATAAAGCAATTAAACAACTGAACAGTTCTTCTTTCTGCTACCTCTATGAGAAAGCAACGAATTCATATTCATTTAGGGAGATGTGAGTGACTAAGTTGGAGAGAATATTGATTAATTTAATGTATGTGGACTCATCAACAAAATTTGGAAAACACTTAACTTGAAAGGTAGCTCTTACCTCTGGAATAGGAAGGGCGACCAAAATGCGAGGCAGGATAGGTAACAGTCGGAAGCACCGTCTTTTGATAACTTGTTTCGAAGGAATTACTGTCGACATTTGATCGGTTCCTGGCTTCCAGCAGCATGCCCCAAACTTCCTATCCTTACGTTTCTTACAGATTCCACATAAGAAAATGAGAATGTCGATAAAATAAAAGACATCAATGGCCATTCGCAGAACAATATATGTCGCCGCCAGTTTTTTATCGTAGTTGATGCACACTTTATACCTTTCGATGACAAAGATATAACAGAACAAAGGATCAATGAAGACCGCAAATGCAGAGACCATAATGAAGAATGTATTCCACCGGTGCATTGCCTTATTTCGAGCATTAAGAATTTCCTTTACTGCTGGCCCCTTTCCATCTCCCTTGTCAGATTCCTCCTCTAAATCAATTCCATCATTTCTAAACAAGACACAACAAATATTGTGTGTTAACTTTCCCATATGCAAAAGAAACTTAACTTTGAGTTAATTAGCAGGGTTTATGACAATCATCAGTTCATGACCAAAGTGAATAATAGCCACATTCACAATGACATGAGCCAAGGAGAAGATTCCCTGTCCAAGTCCAGCAACAAAAGCTGTTAAAAGGAGCAACTCTGCTTATTATGGTGCCAATTCACATTTCTTGTGCTACGAGACACAAGATGGAAAAGGATTTATCAGAAGGTTTGAATATGGAGCAGACCAAGCCAAACTGGGAACAAGAAAAGCCTATGCAATTATACATTTCGACAAATTTGAAATAATACTTTTTAAATCTGTTATTTTAATTAATAGGCGATGTCGTGAATGTAGACATGTAGTGATTGCTATAATAGTATAATTGTACTAGGGAGGTCATATATCAATTAGCCTAAACACAATTGGTTGTCTGCAGCCGTATATGAAATCCAAGATTAGAATTCGAAGATTGAAGTTCTTTCAAACTAACCTTAGCGAAATTGATACTGCACCATTGGCCGAATTGGACATGTCTGAAGAAAGTAGTGATACAGTTAATATCCACCGCCTCTAGATCGAGTACTTTGACTGTCCAGACACACAAGGAGATTAAACTTGCATGTTAATTAATAATCAAATTATCAGAAAATAATATTAACTCCATGAGAGTGAGAGTGAGAGTGAGAGAGAGAGAGTAACTATATCAATCACATAAGCTTAGCTTACAGTGTGGAGAACAGAGAGCAACTGATGAATTTCCAGTATGTATGATTCACGAGAACTCACTCATCATCCTCGTTTTTAAGTGTACAAGAAAGGGTAAAAGACGAGATGATAATGTTGGATAGGATAAACGTCGATTTGAACATTGACTGTGTGTTTTATTAATTTGCTAATGCAACTGCGGTGGCGTTACCCCACCCCGATGAAAAAAATAGTACAAGTTCTCCATAGAACAGAAAGGAAAAGAGAAGGCAACCACATAATATCTATTATACATTTCAATCATTATTTTCCATGCTGTACCTTCAAGATATTTTTGGATCACTATGAACAGAAAGGAAAAGAGAAGGCAACCACATAATATCGATCTATCATACATTTCAATCATTATCTTCCATGCTGTACCTTCAAGATATTTCGCAAGGGTTATATATGAATGAAGGAAATGTGGTAAACATCATTTTGCATACTATTAATGAATAGCATGGTTCCCTATGTACAGTTCACTATTGTGGAACTTCCTAGACCAGCAATCATGCAAGTTTTTTTGTCTCGATCATTTGAATGTAGTACTAGGTGTAATACCCCGAAAAATCCAAATTGAATTACGTGGATTTTTAGTAATGATTTTACGGTCTTGGGAGCGAGTACGAAGCTTGGAGAAGTTGTGGAATTAGTTCGAACGATTTTATTTTCGAAAACAAACGTTATTTAGGGGCTCCTGAAAAGTGACTTTTTATACGTATAAAATTTGGGAAAACTTCCTTCATGAAAGTTGTAGAGCTCGTCAATACGATCTCGTGTATATATGGAACTCAATATTCGGAGTTCGTATGAATAAGTTATGAAGTTTTGAAAATTGAAATTTTTCTATAAATAGAAAAAAAAATCTGAATTATTTCATTAAGGATGAAATTTTCTCATTTTTGCGTTTTAGCCTCCCAGCCTCTCCGATTTTTCTCTCTCTCGACCTTAGACCCGTCGGGTCAGACGCGACCCGACCCGGCCCCATCTCCCTCCTCCGGTGTCCTCCGGCCACGACCCGGCCCTCTCCGGATTTACCACGCTGTGCCCAGCCGCCCGGTATAGTTGACTCGCCCGTCGCTGCCCCCAGGACCGGATCGAAGAAGCCTCAATCGTGCGAAACCCGACCCGGCCGGAGCTTCCTGATTCCGGCGTTGCACGGGCCGATCCTTCCCAGTTTTGGAATCTCCTCCTCGTCCTGATCATCCTCATATCGTCGTTGTACCACGATTTTGAGGGTAGAGTGGTAGATCAAGGTTTGAAAACGATAATTCTAAACGAATCTGATAAGATTAGACGCACGAGATTAATCCAACTTCAAAGCTCGATATAGAACGATCTAGACCTTGTCTCGGAAAAAAAGGTAGTTGATAACTTTTGCGTCAGAGGTGGTTTAGCCTCCGTTGATTGCCCACTGACCGCCGCTTGTGGCGGCGGGTCCGACCCTATTTTGAGTTTTTATTATCTAGGTGATGATCTATGCATCCTTACGAGCGTTTTGATTTATTACAAGGTCATTTTAGAAAAAGTTGATAAATAGTTCATTTACGTTTTGACGCTACTATTTAACGTTTTTACGGTTTATCTTCGGTTCGCGATTTTTGAGAATCTGACCATCGGTTTTCCTTCAAGTTTTGATATGTTGATCGTATGAATATTCCAATGAACTTGTGGGGTCACGGGCGAAGATCCAACCGTTGGATCTTCGTATAATTGGTTGGATCTTCGTATAATTGTGAAATAGTGATTCAAAAGGCGATTCATGAGAATCCAATCGTTGGATCTTCGTGATAATTTTAGAGGATGATCCTAAGGGCGATTCGTGAGGATCTGACCGTTGGATCATCATTTAATTTCGATCTGACCGTTGGATCATCATTAATTTAGAATTCGACCGTTGGATTGTCGTATAAGTGTGTTTTATGAATGGTTTGCTAAGTTAAGATCACATCTGATTAGGTGATTGACGGATCTAGTGGGCGGATGATTCGAAATATTATTTTGGCTTTTTAAAAGACCCAGCTGGATTAGAGGTGAGTAAATCGCACATGGTTCATTTACGAACCGAAATTCAAAGATTTATGTTCAATTGTGAATGTGTGGAAATTGTTTAAGAAATAAAGATTTGTTTTGAAATAATATGAACTCGATCGATTACGGTTCATAGGGTTGTGGCTCACATGTAAGAAAATGAATTTATTGTTTTTAATGCATGTGAACTATAGTTAGTATTAATAGGCATTCCTGCGTGAATGTCTATGTACATATATTATTTACGTGAAAAATATATATGTATTGATGGAATTGTGTTAAGGAAACAATGTATTGAGGAAGGTGTTGAATTTTATTGTTTGAGAAACAATAAATTGTTTTGATATGTGGAGATCAATAGGTCACGAGTGTGACCATGGCATGCTTTCAGTGAACCACGCTTTTGTACCGGGTTGGTGGTTGCTGATAGCATTAAAATCGTGAACCACGCTCTCACGCCGGGTAGGTGGAAACGATCAGTTAGAGCTTTAGTCTGTCTGCCAAATGTTGAGTGGTCTTATGAGGGTAACGTTGAAGTTACTTGTGACTCATAAGTATGAGTTTTAAAAGAGAGGTCATTGTTTTGAAAATGGTTTAGAAATTGAGGTTGAATGTATGAATTGTGCTAATAATACTGAGTTGTTATTGTTAACTTAAATTGTGCAATTTCTAAATTTACTCATACGAGCTTTCAAACAGCTTATCGGGTTTGTGTTGTTGCAATCTCGGTACACTATTCAAACGATGTAGTAGATAATCCTGCAGGTCAGGAGAACCAGGGTGTTGATCGTGCAGTTTAGAGTGATAGTATTGATTTACAGCGTTGTATTGTGAGGTTTGTTATGCTCTTTAAGCTTTACTATTTTAATTGGTGAGAGTGCTGTAATAAGTAACTTGAGGATTTGGTTTTTTGTAATATTGAGTGGGAAGTGTGTTTGTTTCTGAGAAAAAAAATTCAGAATGTTATTTGTAATTGTTATTATTCATGTTTCGGATTTGAATTGGTTATTCAAAATTCGGGGCGTGACACTAGGCCTCATCATTTAGCGCGCAGATCAAGTGGGCTGATGGAGGCCGGCAGGTCTGCAAGGCCAAAACCCCAGCCCGACCAGCCAAAAAGCCCACAGTAGGCCCGGCCCGGTAGGTAGAGGGCCGGACTTGGTTTAGGGGTTTGAAACTCGGCCTGGCCCGCCAAAAGCCCGCTAGACCCGACACGTAAAAGCCGGTAAACTATTATATATTATATATATATATATATATATCTTTGTGTGAGTGTGAATCTGTTGTAATTTGGCTTACGGTGAAATTGGAAGTTCTCATACTTCTATATAGAATATGTGCATATATATTGTCTTACGGTTGACCGATTTGATTGGATTTGAAAATATGATGAAATCAGCTAAATTTTTTTTTACCACACTCATAATTTATTGTAATAATCTCATCCAACGGTCGGTTTTCTCATTTTATTTGAATTGATAGAGGTTGTCATTTGGAGTGTATGATATATAAATATAGGTTGATAAGAGTAACTAAGTTTGACCTAGTTGATCGAATTCAAAATGAGAACCAAATTGGCTGGATTTTTTATAACCATCATAAAACATTACAATCTCTCCATGTAGCGGTTGGTTTCTCCAAATTCATTTTCCACTTCATGATTGCTTTAGACAGAACCTCAACAATTTAAATGCAATGCATAAGTCATACAACTTTAGGAGACAAATTGGTATAGGTTAATGACTTTGTAATTAAAATTGAAATTTTTATCTTATGTCCACGCATATCCATCGATGGAATATTTACAAACGTGATGTGAAAAAATAAGCACGTTTCGCGGTCGTCACGCCATTGATCAACCAAGAAGACATACAAGTGACTACGGTTGACAAATTGTGATGGGTCCTTTTTGAATTAAACATCAACTAGGCCAAAATCAACCAATAATTTGATTAGTGGGAAGACTTTGTATGTGATTTAGATCATAGCAAAAAGATATAGAGCTTGACAGCGTGAAATATGGTGTGGGAGCTAGAAACACACTACGATGAGAGAATTGGACAGATTTTGGATTTGGGGTTTCTGGAAATTGGTTTGAATGAGGGTTTGGGAAAATGGCTAAAAGCTAGACTTATGCTTGAAGGCTTGACGTCTTGATTTGATATAGGTGTTTCTAAGTTTTCTGGGCTTTGCTCGATTATACTGGATGCCTATCTCAATCCTAAATCTCCCTTTATATAGACTATTGGGAACACACGGTTTCTGGGTAAAGTATTTCTTCTTCAATCACAATTCATGTCTTAAATCCAAGGAAAGAGAAGCTTACTTGAGAAATGAGGTTTTTGGAGGAAGAGACAGTTGCTGCAGCAGTAGACAACGATTGCAGCAGAGCAGCTGCAATGACGCAAATCCTGGAACGGGGTGGACGAGGAAGCTTGAGAACTGTGGGTTCATTGTTTAAGGAAGAGGAGGATATCTCTTAACTGGTCACAAGATTTCCCCTTTCAATGAGTAATAGAAGGAATCAATCGTACTTAAGGATTTTGGCTAACTCTCTGTGTACTAGGTTGCTGCGGGGAAAATGTGAGATATGAGATTGCTGTAGGGGAGGGAGGTAAGACGTGAAGAAGAAGAAGAAGAAAAGGGAAGTTAGGCTTTTCTGACATAAACTTTGGGTTTTAAAGGAGAGGCTGGCCCAATTCTCATGTTCACCATTTCATTCTTGATTTAAGTCATTGGGCTTGGATTTCGGGCCCAAGACCGAATCACCAATAGCACTAAATCAATACATGAGCATTATGTGTTTCCATAACCTTCCACACCACACCCACTTCTGCAAGCCCCAAGAGCTGGTTGTGGCTTAGGTCCACATGCATGGCATGAAGGTTCGATATGCTACTTTTTGTCTTTCTGAATGTGGTTTGCATGTTTATTTCCCTTTTGGGGTTGACATGTGCGTACGACATGTCTTGTGATTTTTTGGGTATCAACATTAGCCCCCTTAATTATGTGGGTCATGCAATGACAATGAAATGAGCTTAAACATTAAGTTGTATAAGAGACTCTTAAAATGATGCATTTTGAAAAACATATAGTAAGTGAGCAGACGTAGAAGTGAGTAAAACGAATTGAATAAGTGTAGGCCTCGTGAAAATATATCATGAAAACTTTGAGTAGAAGTGAGACATGTGGAACTTGTAAAGAGTAAAGAATATACTTAATAGATAAATTCAAAAATAGAATAGTAATAAAGCATGTGCTTTCGGTATGAAAAGTTAGCAATAAACATAAATTTTTGAAAAAAGATGGATAAGTTAGTGCATAGAAAATGAAAAATGATTTTTGAATAAAGCAAAGTACGTAATTCTATATATGTGTTGAAAGGGTATGACATTGGAATTGAAACAACACCATGGTTGAAAACTTGAAAATAATATAGCACAACTTAAAAGGAAGACTATTATTGTGGCTTAAGGAATTGAAAACGAAGAAATAAAAGGATGGTATGCAAGGTTGAGCATGACATGAATGTGCAAGGAAAGCAAATATAAATTGCGAAAAACAATTTTCTTTACTTGAGTACATTTTTTCTTGGATTAATGGATATAGAATGGTTGCATGTGGTGTATAAAGATTTCTTGCATTTGCCTAAGTTTGCTTGATTTTGGTTTAATGATTAATACGCATGTTGCAATAATTTTTGTTGCTTGACTTCAAGTAGATTTAGCTTATGGCAAATTTGCACAGGCATGTATTAGGCAGGTGTTTTGATTGCTTTGGCTTGTGATTGACTTTTGTATTTGAATGACCGTGAAAGAGCACGTATGCATTGAAAGGTATTTGCTTTGGAGATGGGCTTGGCGTGGCTCTATCATGGCTTTTAGAATGGATGCATGACCTTAGGAAGAGGAACTTGGCAAGATTGCTTTTGAGTTTTTTAATTCATATGCTTGGAGTAATCCTCTTGGTCATGACTCCGCTTGGCATAGGATTGAGCTTGTCACATATTGTTACGTCCCGAACCTAGAATTTACGATTTACTTTCGTGTTGGATGGTAAATTGTTAATTATTTCCAATTTTGAACTTTTTGGATGTTTTAGTGGCCCTAAAAGTTGACTTTTTATTAGGGTCAAAATTTGAGAAAATGTTCTTCACGAAAGTTGTAGGGGACGTTAAACCGAGCGCGTGCATATTTGGTTCGTAAAAATCGGACTTCGTATGCAAGAGTTATGGCCGAAATAGTAAAGTTACTGTTCATGGTAACTTTTTGATAAAAAAGGAAACTTACCCGGGTAGGTTTCCATTTTCGGAAACCAACCCAGCTCTTTCTCTCTCCTCCCCCCCGAGCTCTCTCCTCTCCGGTTCGGCCTCCACCGCACCTCCACCGATTGCCGGCGATTCCGGCCACCCCAGGACGTGCCACCGGTCATCCCAGGTTCGCCTCCTCCCTCCGAGCACGCCTACATCCTTGTTTTTCCACGATTTGGCCGAAAAACCACGGATCGAACGAAAAACGCCTCCGGCTGCAGTTGCCGATTCCAGGCGATTCCGGCCACCGCCGGCCCCCATCTTTCTGTCGAAGGTTTGGTTTTTGCCACTGATTATAACCCCTATGGTCTTGTAACACGATTTGAAGTGTAGAGGCCGGATCGAATTAGGGTTCTTGAATTTTCTGGGTTTGTGTTCTTGGATTGATTTCGACTTTTTGTAGTTGTTATTTGTAAATGTTGTAGTTATGAAGTGGAATCAGTGTGTTAAGTAGGTGTTGTAGCTGGAATTTGGTGGCCGGAGGTGGAGGTTGGCCACCGGCGCGTGAAACCCACGCACCGCCACTGTAGGTGGCGCGTGAGACAGGGTTTTGGCCGGAAATTGTGACTGTTGAACATGTATTCGATCCATTTTACATCTAGTTAATTAATCGAAGCTTGAAAATCGATTTGGAAGTGAATTGATTATAATTTTGATGGTTGATCAAGAAAATTGGTGAAATTATTAAACGAATTATGAGGAATCCATCCACCGGATTTCCTCGGTTTGGCCTTTGAGCCTATATAGTAAGGAGATAATATTTTTGAGGAAGATTGGAAGAGATTGGATAATTAAATTGAGATTAGGGTTGATTTTAATTAATCCAATTTAATTTCCAACCCGAAATTAAAGTTACGAACGTTATGTTGTACAGGACGTGAGGAGGATTTCCTCGAGGAAGGTTTGGATCGACGGCAAGCTTAGCCGTACTTTGTGAGTGGACGTTTGTTTTAAATAAATGATGCATGCCTTTATTTACTAAAGCTTGATTTATTTTATTAACGTATTTTTCCGAGCATATAAAGATAATTATGATTTATCTCATGGAATTACTTCGAAATATTATTATTTTCCATGAAGTGATTATGATTTATATTGGTTGAGATTTTGGTTATAAAGTTGTTATGCTCGGATTTATTATATTAATTGCTGTTAATATTCGACGAATGATTTACGATAAGATTTCCGGATTTATACTGTTTATATTACATTTATATTCGTCGAATTGAGAATTTATTTATAAATGGAGTTTTATTGATTATGATTTTGGCATTGGGAATGCCTCATGGTAGATCTTTATATTTCTTTAGCGTGTGGGACACGCTGTTAATTTATACGACTTTATACGAATTTATACGACTTTATACGTGATTCAAAGTACGGTTGGGAATCGTACCCGTATTTTCTTTATACGTGGGACATGGGGAAGCTTTAAGGATTTATCGGTTTTTACCCACCATACCCTGGGTCGTTATATTTATATATTATATTACTGGCTAGCCTATTAGTACTCCTCCCTACTTACTATGTGTTCGTAGGCGAGTAAGAGTAGAGCATGGGATGCTCCAGAGTGTGGGACACTCCGACCCGAGCCTATAAGGCTCCCTTCTTTCGTATGGTGAACGTCCTTCCCCATATTTTTATTTGTTTTGACTAGCGGGGCTAGTCCGGTTTATTTTATCCAGCGGGGCTGGAATGTTTTGCACGAATTTTGAGTTTCAAGAAATACGTTTTACAAACGTTGCATGCATCGAGACTTTATATTGTAAATTTGTGGGAAAGTATAAATTTATATTCATTTATACTTATTTATTTTGTCCACTCACTCTAACGTTTTTATGTACTTTCCCCCTGGGCCCTTTGTTTTAAATTGCCCAAATCACAGTGTTGCGGACCGGCATAGGAGCGGAGGCTAGTACCACCTTTGTCATCCATTCTCAGTAGGTTATTGATTAACCTACTTATTGTATTATATTCCGAGTCTGTTCCTTAGATTGCTCTGGATACTTGTTGAGAGTGGATTTATACACTTGTATAATTATGTGTGTAAGAGAGTGGTTTATTTTGGGAGATTGTTGAACGTTTGAGTTGCTGGGTTGTATTTGTTTAAGATGGTTTGGTTATGGTGTTGGATGTTTTTATTTGGAGAATATCTTTTGGATTGCTGCTAGGAAGCAGGGTGGCTTCAAGCATAGAACTTAATTTTTATTGAGGAGTGTTTTCAGCAGGTTTAGGGTTGCCCATTTTTAGGGGAGGTTCTGTCGAATTTTCTCGAAAAGTGGGTCCCGCAGGTCCACCTAGGAGTTAAGAGGGTAATTCCGGGGTGGGTCCTGACACATATAGACATGGGCTTGGTATATGAATTTATATGCATTTCCGTCTTAAGCGTATGTAGGAGTTAGGAAAGAGCATGTGGCTTGATCTATTGACTTGGTGCTTACACAAGCTTGGTATTGCAATAGCAATTTGATGTAAGTAAGTTTATTGGAGCAGCTTATAGTGTAGTATGAGATTAGCAGTGACCTATAGCATTCTTGCAGTAATGTGTGGCTTTACAGCAGTGGTTCAGCAAGTTGAAATTAATTGATAACAACAACTTCAAACCTTGCAATATATAAACTGCAATAATTGTGAACATCACAGTGACTAACAGAATCAACCTCATAGTGTTATCGCATACAACTGATAGCTTCTTTTTTTATGCATAAATACATGGCTTTGTAGCTGTTTGGCTCCAATTTTGCTGTAGCTGGTCAAGAGTCTCTTTTCTGAGCGGCCATGCCAGCACCTTTCGGGTGCGGTTGTCGGGGGTGTCCCTTGACCTGACTTCTTTCAAGAAATTGTAGACGAGGAGAGCACCAACCTCATCGCAGGGGTCTTTTGTGCCTCGTGGCGAGGACTTTTTCTTTTGTTACCAAGTCGATACTCAACGTTGTAGCTTAAGCAGAGCGAAATCACCGGGAAGTAGAGAGAACTTGCCAAAGCATGACTTTAGCTTAACTGGTTTGCGAGGGCGTTACCCTTGCTTAGCTGGTTCCATAACCGTTGTGGTCGCGGTACTACAGTCGGCTCTCAAGGAGACTAGGATCGAAGCACATTGACAGAGGGTTTAGTGGCATTGACAGTCGGCTCTTGAGAAGACTACAACTGGAGTGTGATCACCGGTAAGAGAAAGAGAGGGGTTGCTCTAGAGAGGCTTGGATAATGTTAGAGATTGATTGATGAATTGTGTTGTGAATTGTTACTTGTTGTAGCCTCTATTTATAGGCTACCAAGCCATAGTGGTTGGCCTTAAACAAATCATGATGGACTAAGCACTTAAACACTAATGAAATTGTTAGGTTTGAGCACTTAAACACTAATGAAATTGTTAGGTTTGAGTCATTTTCTGCTCCTTTATTCCTTCAATTATATCTCCACCAAGAAGTCAGAATGGGCCTTCGACTTCTTCATATCAAATGATCCATAATGAGTGTAGATCATTTTGGTGAAATTTCAGAGCTTAATTCCATGTGGTTGGGCCGGAATCGCTGCTGGAGTCCTTACAGGTCCAGTTTTCCAGTTTTGCTTCTGTAGAAAATTGGACTGACTGTTTGAAGGCTTTCCACTCAAAACTAGCTTTGGTATTCTTCATAAGAAATGATCCTTGGGATGTCCAGAATTATTCTGGAAAGTTTTAACTCATTTGGATTTCGTTTGGTTAGTCCGCCGCCCTTCCTTCCTTGTATAGCTCGGTTTCTCCTAGCCGAAGTAGGAAAATGTGCTAAAGTTGACTTTTCATTTTCATGCTTCCATTATTTCCTTTTCTTGCAGGCTTGCATAATCTTCCATAATTCTGCAAGTAGGCTTTATTTAGCCTCTAAATAATATATTTCTAACTCGTCGACAATACATAGCTTGAGCCACTGACATTGGCTCAATTTCTCCAAGACACGCCTTGTCAGGCCCAAGATGTTGCTTGACAAGATGTTGCTACATAGCCATTGCTACTGTTTGAACCCAAAATGAGCATTTGTATATATGAAAAATGAGCATGAGAAATGAATTGGTGCTTGACAAGATTTTTGATATTGTAATTTGGAAAATTGTCTATTACGAGAGCTAGAGATGATAAGGAGGTTCATAGTACTAATGGATATCATTATGAGCTAAAAGGCATGGTGAGGATCATTAAGGCTCAAAGGACACAAGACTTATGTTTGACGCTTGAAGTTTAAGAAAATGAGTTATAGCATATTGGCTCTTATTTTGATTGAAAACACTTCATTGGTGTTAAGAAAATTATAACTGCTGCAGTAATGAAGTAAGACTAGTGTTGAGATTGACTGAAGATATTGTAGGAATTGACTAAGATTGTTGTCTTGTTCAGTACTTCTATGAAAGTAAGGTTGTTATGATGACACTAGGAATGATTCTCATACTAGTTACAGAGAAGGGAGAAATATGACTCTTATCTTTGTTCATACTGGAATGATTTGCATGATGTATGAGTGTATTGCATCTTTTTTACACTACAAAAAAACAGACTTTTTGTGATAGATGAAAAATGTCGCAAAAGAGGCAAAAAATGTCGCAAATGGTTATTTGCGACAGACTTGAGACGGTAATTGAACCGTCGGCAATAATCGCGTAGCAAATAGTTGTCCATTATTTACGACGTATTTTCAACCGTCGCTAATAGTATTTGCGATGTTGCTGCGACGCTTTTAGTGATGTCGCAAATTGTTTTACGACGGTTTTTGTGACACTACATTACCGTCGCAAATACTATGGTAAGGGTGAAAAAAAATTCAGATTTGCAACAGCAAGCTACTGCAAATCTGAAATTGTAACATATTATCTCCTCACAAATGACTAACCTTCTTGCACATAATACTTCAACAACTTAAATAAGATTTATAAGATCATATTGTCTGATATATAATGTACATTTACAGAGTACCAATAATACAAAATTACAAAACTCTGAATGAATAAATTGTTGCAGTTGTCAAAGTAACTTTACAGTATACACTAGTTAATACTAGGACCTGCAAATATAAATATTGTGAATAATCAACCATTGAATAAAAAAATAAAGTAGAAAACTTAATTATAACTAAAAAACCAGAAAATATGTACTTGCTTATGGTATAAGGCTTCACATTTGTAAAGCTTCTATCAACTTTCACATGTATTTTGATTTCTTTACAATGGTTTCGAGGTAGATAGCTCAAATATCCTATACATGGTCGATAGATTGTGAGATGAGTCAATATGCTTAAAGCATCTAGGTTACTGAATAATAAATAATGATTGCAAATGAACATAAGAAATATTTGATCCTACCATAGATAGAATTCTATAAACAAAAAGTAATCACACTTAAGACAGATGCAAAAGCAATTGATCTTAGAACCCAACATCTACCCCAATAAGTAAAATCCATGCATACTTGAACAAGATTGCATATTATTCAATTTGTGAAATATTGATACTATTATGTGTAGGCATAATAAAAAGAGCCAAAAAACGTAAAGAAAAGAAAGTTACCCAGTTGCAGCAAAGAAAGCTAAAGGATTCTTGAGCTGCTTACCACTGATGGTGCTGCAAATGAGAACCCAAATCATCAAGATAAATAAGCATTATGCACATGTCTTAGGGGTCTCAATGATGATACACTATTACTTTAAAACATGGCCCCATTCATTTTATAAATTCTTATAACTATTCTTCTAATAATCTATTTATCGAGAATTAGTCATGCTAGTAACACTATTGGGATCACAAATTAGATCATTTAGACTCTTCATATAGAGATATGCCAAACTCTACTACACCAGCTAACTAAGAATATCTTCATAGGTTATGCAAATATAAGGCATATCCTTTGATTATGTCCCATAAGCCATGTCAAGCGCTTAAAAACTTCAAAATGATAAATTAAAACAACAAAACCATCATACATCTCACTACCAATTTCCCTAACAGTCATCAAAACAAAATGGTATATAGGGGGAGAAATTAAGAGAGAATGATGGGAGGAATCCTAACACGTCCCATACATCACATCAATTAAATGTGGGCACAATTAGAAAAGTAGGGAAAACCAGAGATTGATGGGAGGAATCCTAACACGACTTCAGGGGTGAAGGGCGAACAACATTATTGGACCTAAGACTGCAATAATTAACCACGAACAATCAGATATGAATCCATTTGAGGAAAGAAAGAAAAAACACAACAATCTTTTAAAGTGAGAGCAATGACATATGTAAACAATCCGGAGCTCAGCTGTAGCAGATTCGCAATCCCATTGAATAAACATGTAAGGCACACTCTCTGAGTCTCTGAGTGTCTAAAGAGTTGAGAAAAAACAACGGATACAGGTATGTAGTATAAACTTGGTGTAGAATTGCAATACCTACTAGGCAAAAGCATTCTGTTTGGATGCCAAATAAATTTAAGAATAGGAAAAAAGTAAAATAGATTAGAAATTGAATCTATCGCACTTGGATTAATGCTCAAAGACCCATATCCATTAATCCTCCAAATTAAACAAGCATAAATGAAACCAATACAAATAAAACAAACCCAGAATCAGCCGAAAACACAAAATAGCAAGTTAAAGAAGAAAGGAGCGAGAAAGAGCTTACCTTTGGATTTCAGAGTTCTTAGGGTTTTTGTGACTGAGATAAGAGGAGATAGCGTGTCAAGAAGTGAAGACCTATTTTTGGAGGAGGAAGAAGATCATCTGTTACAGGAACTTCTTGATGGCCGGGTATCAATTTGAGGCTTCAATCACTATCGTTCTGAGAGTGAAAGAGGGGGAAACTAAGAGCAGTTAACTCTTGGCAGAGGCACGGTCAATAACCTAGGTAATTCTAAAAATATCTCAAATATGAGATGTGTTCCTATATGTAGCGAATAGCAGTTATCTTTGAACTTTTGCTAAGCTTTTGCGACATTACTTAAATCATTGTAGCGAATAGTTTGGCTCAGAGCATTTATTTTTTTTTGTCAATTATCCGTGCCTCTTAATGAATAATTGCGACGGCCGCGCTTATTGATGCGCTCAAAGCAAGCGCATAATTTAACCCTGAAATGTCGTTAGTAGTATAAGCAAGTAGGGATCATTCTATTCCGGGGATTGAGGGTACACCTGTCATTGTCAAACAATTAAAAAATTAAAATTAAAACAAAGTATAATATTCACAAATATATTCACAACTATAAACATTATTTACGAAAAAATGGGGGATTTTGTTTTTTGGATTTTCGAAAATAAAACTAAGTTAACAAAATAATTTAAAATGCAAAAACATAAAAATACGAATGGAATGAGAGAACAAAGATCAAAATCGAAACATATGATTAAAATTGATTCAAACCCTAATATTGTTCATCTAAGTCATGAGAAAGGAGTTGATCATGTGAAACATTCGAAAGCAAGCGATTTCCCATATTTTACTTTTCAATGTTAATTAATCTAAGTGAAAGCACATAGACTAATCCTATCAAACATGTAATCAAGCCCTAGAAAGCTAGTCAATCATGTCATGTTTAACGCATTACACATAGAGAAAGGCTATCAACTCAAGTGTACAACTTAGTATGGAAAAGTCCACCTAATTGCAATCCTCTTTAATTAAATTCGGTCTTTGCACAAAACCTTTACTACTTTGATTCAAGTTTACACAAAACGAAAAGTCGATTTCATGTTCTTAACCTAGCACCATTCATATCAAAACCCTACGTGTTTGCAACCACATAAGATTAAAATACAAAAGTTATCTATAAAGCAAATTTAATTAAAAAAACTCACATAAGCAACTCTCGAATCACAATATATGAATCTGAAAATTCTCAATTAATCATAAAGCAACATAAAAATCAACATATAGAAATCACAACTTTATCTCAAAACATATAAACGGGCTTTAAACTTTGCTCTTAACATTATTTGTTAACTAGAATTCATAGTTCTACAAATCTAAACAAAGAAAACCAAAAGAAATTACAAGGAAAAAGATAGAATTACACCATGAAGGGAGTGGATGATGAAGAGCTTGAGACGTTGATCTTGAATCTTTAAAGCAAGACTTCACTATCACGGCACAAGGTACGTGGATGATGACGGTTAGGAGGCTTCATGGCTTCTTCTTCTCTTCTTCTCTTTGCTTAAAAATGCAGAAACTTAAAACTAGAGAATGGAGAGAAAAATGGAAAGGAAATGGAGAGACAAAGAAGATGAGATGGATGAAGGAATTTCTTTTAGAATGAGAGGAGAAGGTGTTTATATAGAGAAGAAAAAGAAGAGTGAAATGATGAGTGGAAGAAAAATAATGAAAGTGGAGTATGAAAGTGATTTGTAGAATATGGAAAAGAAAGAGAAATGATGAAATGAAAGCAAAGCATGAAGGTGCAGCAACATGGAAGTGATGATGATCTATTAAAGAGATTTTAGAAAAAATATATCCAAGGAAAAAGAGAAAAGCATCTAGCTTTCTTCATGTGGGTGGGAAACATGAATATGTGGTGTTGAGCTGTTTTCAGGTCAGTTTCTGCCCCTTTATTCCTTCAATTATTTCTCCATCAAAACTTGATATTGGGCCTCCGATTTCTTCATATCAAATGTTCCTCTATGAGTGTAGATCATCCTGACAAATTTTCAGAGCTTCAATCCATGTGGTTGGGCCGGAAATGCTGCTGGACCTCTTACAGGTCCAGTTTTCCGGTTTTGCTTCTGTAGAAAATTGGGCTGATTGTTTGAAGGCCTTCCACTCATATTTTGCTCTGGCACTCTTCATAAGAAATGATCCTTTAGGTGTCTAGAATAGATCTGGAAGGTTTCAGCTCATTTGAAGTTCATTTGGTCAGGCGGCCGCTCCTTCTTCTTTGCTTGGCTTGGTTTCTCCTAGCCGGAGTAGGAATATGTGTAAAATTGATTTTTTAGTACATTTCCATTTTTCTCCATCATTTCCAGGTAATTATGGATCTAACGCTCATTTCACTTTCATCTACTCCAATGTACCTAAAAATAGAAATTGAATTAAAAATCGATTCAGTTAAGGAATTAACTAAGCAAAATGTGAGGAATTAACTATTAAAATATCACATTAAAATGCTCCTATCACTTATGTGTCGCAATATATATGTCGCAAAAAGCTTGTTTTTTTGTAGTGTTATAAACATGTTTGCTTGGTATGAGACAAGATAATGAGCCATAACATGAGTCACAAGAGATTAGCTAATCATGAAGTTACTGCAGTGACATAATTCAAGCTTGAACTAAGTCCTCAAGACCTAGACGTAAACTAAGCTTTGTTATTGATTTCACATCTTAGCTTTCCAAGACAATCACACCATTTTGGCATAGACACTAGCATAGGAAAAGAGATGATCAAGCATGGAATATTGATAATTTTTTCCAAAATTTCATCTGCATAAATCAGTTTCTCAAGCTTGTTGCATGCCAAATAGTTAAAATGAATGACCAACTACTATAGTGCTTTTTTTATCACAGTAAAACTTTATCTTGGAGAATCATCAAGTGTACAAACTTCATTTATGGACTAAAGCATGGAGTATAACATAGCAACAAGAGGAGCTACTTTTTTTTTTTTTCTAATTATTATGAACATTAACCCAAGCTTGTCTACATCAATGAAAGATAAAAAACCACAGTGCTATGTCACTGCAGCAAATGTTTGGTCATTGCATAGGTCATGAGAATGAATATTAAGATATGACAAGAAGTTGGACTAGATGGTGATAAGTTAGTAGAAGATTTGATTGAGGCAGTAAGAATGGAATAAAGGCTTTTGACTGGAGAAAATGTGTAACAAGGACTTTTTTTACTGGAGAAAAGGTGTAACAAAGGCTTTTGCTTGACCCTTTTGATATGGTAGAACAAGTATTTTTGTTTGTGGAGGGGAGAGTTTTGGTTATGGCTGCAAATGAGTCTTTGCCCTTGGCTAGTAAAGGTGTCACTGAAGCTTGCTACTATGGTGTTTAATAAATGGTAGGGAGCTTGAACAATCATTTTCAATGTTCAGTTTGAAGAGATTTTATGCTTGAACTAAGGTAGTAATAAATTTTTGACTGCAGGTTGCAACAGGAGGTGCCTAAAAGTAAGTCAGTAAAAACAACTTCAATCATCGCATTTAGATAATGAGCCTGATGTGAGATGTGCTTGGCATAACCTTGATTTAGTGGAAGGCTTATTTTGCTTAAAAAGTAAAGTGACATGGTGGTTTGACTTTGGCTTGTTATCTTGTTACAGATGAAGTTTTAGTTACTGTACGTGGTGGAAACTTTGGCTCTGACTATAAGAGCTTTAGCTGAGAAATGTTTGCAATGAGTGTTGTAACTCTTTTTTACTTGGCTAAGGAGCCAATGATAACTTTGTCTCTATCATTGGTCTGAAGGAGGCTTGCAATAAAGGTCTTAGCTGCATAAGGTTTGGTTACCACAGTAGAAGCTCTGGCGACACCAGTTTTTGGTTGACAAGGCTTGCAACACGGGAATTTGGTTTTATATCAACTCTATTGGCTAAGAATTCAGTGATCATTTTTGCTTTAGCAGTAGATGCATTGGCTTGAGAAAGGTTTGCAATAAAAATTTTGGTTTAAATTCAAACATATTTGGCTGTGAAAATTGAATATCTATATTTGGTTATTGCAAAGAAAACTTGAACTATGCAGTAAAAGTTGGTTTAAGAAAGGCTTGGATAGTGAACTTGATTCGATTCAAGCTATTTTATTTTGAGCTTGAATAATTTGATAGCTGCAAGTGAGGTTTTGGTTACTGAAGTGGGAGCTGTGACTCTGTTTTGGTTTGAGTTTTGACATCAAGCTTGTTTAGGAACAAAAGGAGATTTTGATTGTTGCAATGGAAGTTTTGACTTTAGCATAATTCGCTTTTGTTTAAGGAGGCTTGTAATAAGGATTTTTGATTGTTGTAGCAGTTATGGCATGATTTTGGTAAACACTGAAGGATTTGTCTATAGCTATGAATACTTATTCTGAAGAAGACTTGACTGTAGTAACCATTAATGGATGAAATGTTCATCCTGGCATGAATATACGTTATCGTGACTGAGAGTTGTACTTTCAACCTCAGCCCCCAAGTCTATAGGCATCAAGTAACTTGTTAAAGATTGAATATTGGTAGCATTGTACAAAATTCACTATATGCATCAGCAAAGTCTTTTTGTCAATTTTATTGAATATGCATGATTTGCATCATTAGACTGTTATAGAAATGATCGCTACTGCAATGAAAACTTTGGCTCTAGGGGTGATTGTTTTGGTTTCAGAAAAGTTTCCACTAATGTTCTTGGTTTGACATGAGGCTTGTTTGGCTAGAAAACTAGATATTGTTACTACAGTAGAAACTTTGGCTAGATTTTGGTAATAGTAGTAAAGAATTTGGCTATGGCTGTGGACGCTATCAAGAAGGTTTCCACAAGGTGATAATATAGATGAGTTAGGAGAAGAGTTGAAATTGCATTTGTCAGCCTCTAAGTGTCTGCATGAATTGAGATATGGATCTAAGTATACTGAAATATTATTCAACATTATACAGTGTTCTTGATGTGAATCATGAGAATTGCAACCCTTGATCAATCTTTTTTGCATGGCATGAGTTGTTATTGTGAACTATAGCTGCGGGGTGTTTTATTGTAGCAATACAGATGTTTCTCCTTTGAGATTCATCAAGCACAAGCATTTATGCAAGGGAAACAATATTTGCTTGTATGCATTGAGTATGGTAGACTAACTAACAAGAGGATTCTCTTGTTGGTTGCACATCACTTGAGTGTTAAGCTTATTTGTATCTCTTTCATTTTTAAAGACAATGCAGTGCAATGCTACCACAATGACAATATAATCTTTAAGATTCATCAAGTATATGCCATAATAGCAAAGGTTTTATCTAGATTTAGGTACTAGTTTTTATTGTAGTTGAAGATTTGGCTAAGGGTGTAAAAGCTTTAGCTAGGCACTAAAAGTTTTAGATATGAGAAAAGTTTGCAGAAAAGATTTTTGGTAACTACTTTTGACTATGGCAATGAAAATTTTGGTTATTGCTGTGAAGATTCATGCTTTGACACGGAAGGCTATAACTTGGAAAAGAGACTTGTAACAAGAATTATCAACATTTTGAGATCAGGCTTTATTTGGTTTTGGCATCAAGTATGTTATCGCTATTGAAATTTTGGTATAGAAAGCTATGACTATAATGAAGAAAGAAGGAATTTCAGGTGGTAGGCTTGGAGTATCAACAAAAGATACACAACAGTTGTGAATCATGTTAAGAGAGCTAGCCGCTATTATTCGTATCCAACAACAATTGTGAATAACATAGGCATGCTTGAATTGAATTATGAACCAATTTTCTGAATCACAACCTAGTCCCCAGTGGAGTCGCCAAAATGTGATGGGTCCTTTTTGAATTAAACATCCACTAGGCCAAAATCAATCCAATAATTTGATTAGTGGGAAGACTTTGTATGTGATTCAGATCATAGGAAAAATAAATAGAGCATGACAGCGTGAAGCATGGTGTGGGAGCTAGAAACACACTGCGGTGAGAGAATTGGACAGATTTTGGATTTGGGGTTTCTCGAAATTGGTTTGAATGAGGATTTGGGAAAATGGCTGGAAGCTAGACTTATGCTTGAAGGCTTGACGTCTAGGTGTTTCTAAGTTTTCTGGGCTTTGCGATTATACTAGATGCCTATCTCAATCCTAAATCTCCCTTTATATAGACTCTATTGGGAACACATGGTTTCTGGGTAAAGCATTTCTTCTTCAATCACAATTCATGCCTTAAATCCAGGGAAAGAGAAGCTTACGTGAGAAATGAGGTTTTGAGAGGAAGAGACAGTTGTTGCAGCATTAGACAACGATTGCAGTAGAGCAGCTGCAATGATGCAAATCCTGGAACGAGGTGGACGAGGAAGCTTGAGAACTATGGGCTCATTGTTTAAGGAAGAGGAGGATATCTCTTAACTGGTCACAAGATTTCCCCTTTCAATGAGTAATAGAAGGAATCAATCGTACTTAGGGATTTTGGCTAATTCTCTATGTACTAGGTTGCTGCGGGAAAAATGTGAGATATGAAATTGCTGCAGGGGAGGGAGGTAAGACAGGAAGAAGAAGAAGAAGAAAAGGAAAGTTGGGTTTTTCTGACTTGGACTTTGGATTTTAAAGGAGAGGCTGGCCCAATTCTCATGTTCACCATTTCATTCTTGATTTAAGTCATTGGGCTTAGATTTCGGGCCCAAGACTGAATCACCAATGACACTAAATCAATACATGTGCATTATGTGTTTCCGCAACCTTCCACACCACATCCACTTCTGCAAGCCCCAAGAGCGTAGTTGTGACTTGGGTCCACCTGCATGGCATGATCGAAGGTTCGATATGTAACTTTTTATCTTTCCGAATGTGGTTTGCATGTTTATTTCCCTTTTGGGGTTGACATGTGCATACGACATGTCTTGTGATTTTTTGGGTATCAACACCAATTCGATTGGATTCGAAAATATGATGAAATAAGCTAAATTTTTCACCGCACTCATAATTTATTGTAATAATCTCATCCAACGGTCGGTTTTTCCATTTTATTTGAATTGATAGAGGTTGCCCTTTGGAGTGGATGATATATAAATATTGGTTTATAAGTTTGACCTAGTTGGTCTAATTTGAAACGAGAACCAAATTGGCTGGTGACGTACACTTTTAGTGTATCAATTTAAAACCCTATCAATGTAGTAAGAATAAGTAGGGATCGTTCTCAACCGGGGATTAGGGCCTAATTAATTCCTAAAAAATAAACGTTAGAAAAACAAATTAAAGAATAAATATTCACATTATTTACGAAAATAAGAAGGGGGGGGGGGGGGGGTTTGATTTGAATTATCTAACAACTAAGAATCAAATATAATTAAATGAATGGAACGAAAATAATATGTAATTAACTACTATTAACATGTTGGCAAGGTTTCAAATATCAAATCACGAATCAAAATATATCCAAGCATAGAATCGATCAAGAACAAACCATGAACGCATGCATAAGTTCTTATTTCTTCCCTTAGTTAAATTAACTAGATGAACGCACCATAGTTAACCCTATTAATCTTGTAATTACTAGTGGTAGCTAATCACTAACAAAGACAATCATAACGCAGTAAACACATTGAAAGTTTGATCAATTCAAGTCAAGAACACAAGTTAGAACGCTAATCAAGCATGCAAAACTCATTGTTAATTCACCTAAGCATTTATAGGTTTTCCACCGAAATAATTAAAGCCAAGAACGCTAGTACTTTAATATGGATTCAATTACATATTTATCAACCTAAGTATGCATCTAAATCAATTAACACATAACAATTGGGATTGAAGTGCGAAATTAACAATCATGCAAGAACACTTTGAAATCGCAATTTATCTTTTTGAAAACCTAAAACAAAAATCATGCTTCATAGTATTTGGAAATCACATAACTAAATTCAATCTTTCATCCACCATAGAAATCACAAGTCATAATCCAAGAACATAAAACCAAATCGCAATTTAATTAAAACCCGAAATAGTTTTACATAGTTCAAAACCGAAAACAGAAAATAGAGTTCCATGGTTACACTTTTCGATCTTCAAGGACGCAAGAAGCTTCAAAAGGTGGTGGAATGGATGAATGCTACAGCAAGGATGCTTGAATGGATGAATGGAAGCTTCACAGTCTTGAACTTTGGATTTCTTGAAGTTGCCGAAACTTGGAAGAGAAAGGGGAGTGTTTGTGGCTTTTGATTCTGAATTTTGTGGTGTGTGTAACGTCTTCACAAAGTCTCCTTTGTATAGTGAACGGCAAGGGCTAGGGTTCCCTTGAATTTCTCTTTAATGACATCACTTTGACAAGTAGAAAAATAGCATATGAACTTGGAGAGCAAGTAATCTTCTATTGCCGAATTCTTCCATGTACTTAGACTCAATTTCGGCCTCCCTTATATGTAGAGTCATAAATCAATACTTATTCCTCTATTTTCTCTCATAAAATCCCAAGAAAATCCAATAATATCCCATAAAAGATATTGCTGAAAATCTTTTAAGTATTTCTTGTATATATCACGGCAAAAAGAAATCTTAATGGATACCTCAAGACGTCAAGGAAGATTTTGGAGACTCATGTGCAAGTCACATGGTTCAAACTTTGGGCCAAACTTCCCCAAATGGGCCAAATCGAAATCCATTAACAACATTGCCGAAATTCCTTTAATATTCTAGAACAATCTTGAATTATCTTGAGTCATCTTCAAGACATAGCATCTCCTAGCATCACCAGGACTCCTAGTGTCATCAGGTTTCCTAGTCCAACTGGGACTCTGTCATTTCTCATTTCCGAACATCATTTTTCCGAGCTCACTCCTAGTTGCATTAGGATTCCTACTTCAACTGAGATTTCCTATTTTAGATTAGGAAAGTTTCCATTTCTCCATTTCTTTCCCATTTCTGCTCCTCATTTCCTCCTTGCCTTCATTTCCATCATTTCTAGCTCTTCATAGCTCATTTCTTGCGTTTGAAGCTCAAATGTACCTATAAACACAAAACTAAGTTAGAAATGATATTGTTAAGAGAATAACTAAGTAAAACATAGAGGAAATAATACTAAAAACATAGAAAATATTACTCCGATCAGCTGGATTTTTTACAACCATCATAAAATATTACAATCTCTCCATCGAGCGGTTGATTTCTCCAAATTCATTTTCCACTTTATGATTGCTTTAGAATGAACCTCAACAATTTAAATGCAATGCATAAGTCATACAACAATTAGATCGGATTCGAAAATATGATGAAATTGGCTAAATTTTTTACCACACTCATAATTTATTGTAATAATCTCATCATGTACCTACATGTGCATTTGCTAGCATAATTAGCTATAATGAGCCACACTCATAGTACCGCCAGCGGTACCGACTTCAGCCAAAGGAATGACCTATGGAAACACAGTCAGGCGGGCTACCGCCTGAGCCCCGGATTGCCCCTAGATCACCGCTGAAGCGCTGCCACACGCCGCGCCAAGATAGCATCAGAAGCTCTAGACGCTGGGAATTGAAGCACATCAATCCCACATCAAAAACAAAGAGAATATCAGCTCTCTCCTCACCTATAAAAGGTTCTCTCATCTCTCCTCATTAATTACGCATTTACTACTAATTTATTGTTATGCTGTCTATATGCATTGACTGACTTAGGCATCGGAGAAGAGAAGACCGCCCAACGCAGTCTCCCTCTGACGCCCTGTCTTTCATTTGACAGCTAGAGAAGATTACAAAGTCCTCAGAGTAGCGGTCCGCTCACCGGACCCGCGTTAAACGAAGATTCGGCTACTGCCGGACTTTGAGCATTAACACATCGAATGGTTGGTTTTCCCATTTTCTTTGAATCTGTTGAGGTTGCTCTTTAGAGTATATGATATATAAATATATGTTTATAAAAGAATTAGTATCTTTAAAGATTTATTTGTAAATAAAGGCCGCAAGACCAGGCCCGAAAAAGTCTGCGAGGCCCGGTTTATATGGACGGGTTTGGATCTTGCAATTTACAATAAAGGCCGGCCTATTATTATTTAAAAATATAGTAAGGCCCGGCCTGTTGACAAGGCCTACGTAGTACAGTTGACTATTGTGGAACTTCCTAGGCCAGCACCAGCAATCATGCAGGTTTCTTTTGTCTCTAAGTTCTCTAACCTTTGGAACGTAGTACAGGTCTTATCGACATAGTGCCCACGTTTTTAATTGTCCATGTTTGTTTCCTTTACAAATGTGGGCACTCGCAAAGAAATTACGAAAGGCAATTTTGTAACCATTGAAAAGTGTTAGGTACATAATTACCTAGTAATTATTCCCCTAATCTTGCACTTTTGCTTAACCTTTGTGTTTATGTATATATATATTTATTATTTTTTCCTTATCATGCTAGGAAATGATAGAGAAGCTTGGAAATGCACTAAAAACTCAACTTTAGCACATTTTCCTACTCCGGCTAGGAGAAATCGAGCTAGGCAAGGAAGGAGGAGCGGCAGACTGACCAAATGAACTCTAAATAAGTTGAAACTTTTCAGATCCATTCTACACATCCTAAGGATAATTTAGTATGAATATTTCAAGAGCTAGTTCGGAGTGGAAGGGCTTCAAAATATCGGTCCAATTTTTTGCACAAGAAGACGAAAACTGTAAGAAAAGGACCTATACGGATTCCGGCAGCATTTCCGGCCAAAACACGGCGAACTAAGCTCTGAAATTTTACATGAATGATCTACACTAATGGACGAAAATTTTTTATGAAGAATTCGAGGGCCAATTCCTAACTCTCAGTGGAGATTAAATTGAAGGAAGATAGGAGAAGAAAGTGCGCAAACGGACAAAAAATGGGTCAACGGTGGTCAACGCCAGATTCCCAACATTTCCGGCCGAGAACATGTGTGGAGGACAAGGAAGAGCTGATTAGGGTTAGAGACTTTAGGTGGGAAGACTTTATGTCTAGGCTATTTTGAAATTTAAAATTTGAAAGATGACAAATTGTCCCATTCTTACATCTTACACCTTACACCTTTGTCTCCCATTTATTACCATGTTCCTCTACACAATGACCCTCCTACTATTACTTTTTCTCCATCATCAAAATATCTACAGCCTTCCTAGGTGATTTCTATGTGGAGTCAAAAACTAGATCCACATTTTGTGCTTACAAATTTGTCCATCACATCTCACCATTGATTCCTTTTGATCTCCACCCTTGATTCAAATTGCCTTAGCCTTAAAATAGCCTCTTCTCTCTTCCAAAACCAGGCATCCCCTTGGCTCCATCATTTTGGAGCATCAAAATCTCTCTTTTCTTTAGTTTTAGGTTAGTTTTTCATACCTTGTATATAGTTCTTTGAGTTTTGTGTAAAAGAAAGGTGTGTAGCCACTTGTGTTTCACCAAAACCGAAGTTTCTACACACTTTGATCAATCACTTCTCTTGTTTCTCACACATTCACACCTTGTTCTTGAGATTTTGTGGATTTGTATAGTGATTTGGGTTCTAGAAACCGAAATCCCTATACTTTGAAGCATTTTTCTTCTCATATTGCATCTAGGAAGCAAGGGAGCACTATGCCAAAAAGGCCTTCAGACAATAGAACTGTTCTATCATCTTAACGAACAAAAATATGTCGTCTAGTACGGTGTCATCTCTTGGGGGCATCAGATGACGGAAGTGTTCTGTCGTCTGATTTTTCAGACGACATAAGAAAATAAAACTCTTGTGTTGTCTGATGTGTTTTGCATTTTGGGAACATTGTGATCTGTATCTTTAAAAACATTCAAACAACAGTTTTGTATTGTCTGATAAATAAAACAACCACAGTCTTTTTTAAATACTATTGTGTGAAGCATATTTGCAAGACTTAATTGTGTGGTCTGAATGCCCTTAAATAAAAAATATGAAGACTCGTATGTAGTGTCTTCTCTCATACAACAACAATTAAAGGTTGTGCTAATTTACTTTAAACGACAATTATATGTGATCGTAAAAAGCATCAGAGGACAATTAAATGTCGTTCTAGGGTAGGTTTGTATGACATTTAAGTGTTGTGTGAAAGGCTTTAAAATTATACGTATGTGAAAGCTTTAGACAGTAGGTATCATATTCTTTCTATTATGTCAGTCTCATTAAGACGACAATTTACTGTCGTTTGAGATTATTTAGACGACAAATATTTGTGGTCTGAATATAAAAAAGACCACTAATAGTACGTGTTTTATATTGTCTGTGATCACGTCCAATCACACTTATTTGTTGTTGTTATACACTATAGGCAATACTTTCATCTAACTTATGTTGTTGTTTTGCCTTTCAGACTACAATTTTCTGTTGTCCCATTGTCAAAAAGACAATAGACTTCTAATTGATTTTTGTGTTGTGTTTATGCAGCTGCAACCACAAGTTTTGGTGTGTTTTTGTTGTAGTTTGGAATTTGAGATAACACATTAATTAGTAGTCCCTTGTTACAATTGGTATGCATACATTCTGAAAATTAAAATTGCTTATTCATGAAACCATAAAATCCACATCCAAAATCATTCATTGCAATTTCCATTAATCCACCACTGTCTTATGTACACAAACCTAATCAAGAGCATCAATTCAAAATGTACCATATCTACTCATCTGGATCTGCATACAAGTGCAAATGCTTAATACAGGAAGAATGAAACAATGAGGATGTTAGTTTACCTTCAATCTTGATGTAGAGAGTACGTTCGTTGTGGCTTCTTTGAAAGCCTTTCCCAATCAAATAAGAGACAATCTCCCCCATACCATGCTCTAGGTGCCTGTTTCAACCCATAAAGATATTTCTTCAACTTGTACACCTTTATCTCTTCTCCTTTAACAATAAAGCCCTCTGGTTGATCAACATAGACCTCTTCCTTTAGGACTCCATTTAAGAATGCAAATTTCACATCAAATTGGTGTAGAGACCAACCTTTTTTAGCTGCTAAGGAGATCACACTCCAAATTATATCAAGCCTTGCTACGGGTGTAAATGTTTCATTGTAATTAATTAATTGTTTGTAACTCACCGTACACCTAAACGGTTTCGGTTTGAAGAAATGTGGGCACAACATGGTGATTGCCCAAATGTCATTCAGAAGGGTTGGATGATGCCATCTACAGGGGAACAGATGCAACAAGTTTATCAAAAAATCCAGCATACAGGTAACATGTTATTGGAATGGCATAAGGGGGTGTTTTGTCATCGACAAGTTGAAATGAGAAGTGTTCAACAGAAATTGGCAGATTTAATGTCCCTACCTTATGATCCATCACACTTTGAAATACAAAAAACATTGCAAGTTTGGTTGAATGAGCTTTTGGCACTAGATGAAACCTATTGGAGGCAGCGCTCTCGGGTCCAATGGCTTAAAGAGGGTGATCGAAATACATCCTTCTTTCACAGAAAAGTGTCAAACAGAATATTAGAAATAGAGGGAAGGGGCTCATCGATGGGTAGGGTGAATGGCAAACTGGGACCGGTGAGATTGCAAATATGTTTATTGGATATTATGAAACTATCTTCAAGTCGGAGCATGCTGATTTGAATGCCATGAGAACAGTTTTGGCGAGTTTCTTCTTCAATGAATGCAACTCTTCTTGCCGCTTTTAGTGGTGATGAGATTAAAGTGGCCATATTCCAAATGTTTTGACAAGTATATTGGGGGTGCAGTGTGTTGAAGATCATGGTCAGTACTTAGGTTTACCAATTCATGTTGGGAGATCAAGTAAGCTATTTTTGAGTATTTGAAAGAGAGGCTCACAAAAAAGCTAATTAGTTGGCGTGCAAAAGTCCTTAGTGCAGCAGGGAAAGAGATTCTGATAAAAGCTATGGCTTAAACAGTCCCCTTGTATGTCATGAATTGCTATATGCTTCCTAAGGGTCTATGACTATCTTCACCAACTTTGTGCTCAATTTTTTTGTGTAAGTACTGAAGAAAAAAGAAAAATTCATTGGCGGTCGTGGGATCGCATGTGTCTTACTAAAGCTGGTTTAAAAATTTGCATGCCTAGCTAAGCAGGGATGAAGGTTAGTAACCAATCCACAATCTCTCATTGCTCAATTATTCAAAGCTCTTTATTATCCGGATGGTACTTTTTTGACCACTGATATGGGAGATAGGCCTTCATTCTTGATAGGAGCATTTTAATGCGACGTTTTAACTGCATTTCCCTACATTTTTCTGCGTCATTTCCTTGAAAAATCCTTGTTTGGGAAAGTTTCCATTCTTTGATTGGGAAAGTTCCTTATTGTAGAAAGTTTCCATTTTTGTCTTCATTTCCCATTTCTCATTTCTCATTTCTCATTTCTCATTTCTGGAAAGTTTCTATTTTTCAAATTAGGTAAGTTTCCATTTTTCATACTAGTTTCTATTTTCAGGACCTCCGAGCTAAAAAGTGGAAATGAATGCACGAATGGAAAGAGGAGCTTACGAACATCAAGACGAACGAATATGAGAGAAAACGGCCCACACATTTGAGCAGAAATGAAGAAACAAGCTTTCCTAGTCCAATTAGGAAATCCTACGAAATGGAGGAAGGCTTCCCGAGCAAGTTTCCAACGCAACCATGAAAAAGAAATGGAAAAATAATGTGTTTTGGGTTGGAAAGTGAGAAGGCTTGAAGATGAAGCAACGAAGCCCAAGAACTCTTTGAATTTTCGGCAAAATGGATCAAGGCCCACCAAAGCCCATGACGTTAGGGTTTGTGACGCAAAACCCTAACCCTAAAGATGTGTTGCCGTGAAAACCAAAGGGAGGAGGCAAAATGGCGTGAAAAATCAAGAAGAAAATAAAAGATTACGCCAAGAGATTTTCTAGGGTGAAGTTTATGGAAAGAAATCAAGAAAAGCACCAAATGGCGTCTAGATGCATTCCTAGAAACCCTAAGTATATTTTGGACGAAAATACAAGAAGAAAATCAGAAAATATTCAAGGTATTTCGGCAAGAATATATTAGGGAATCTTCTTGGAGTTTTGTGATTGGTTGGATGACACACTAGGGCTTATTTGGCAATTTCTCATTGGTGGAAGGCATGTGGAATTATTAATTTAATTCCTTGAGAAAATAAACAGAAAATCACGGCTTGGAGGCCAAGCATAGCCGTCCCCTATATATATGCATCACCCTAGACGTCTCAAAGCATCATCTAACCACCCCATAATTCAGAAAATTCTCTCTACGCGAAAGCTCTCTCCATCCTCTAGTGCATTCAACGTTTCAAGCAAGGGAGAAGAAGAAGAAGAAGGAGCCGTGAGCATCATCATCCATCCTCCACCTTGAAGCTTGCTTTTGAGATTCAAGAATCCATAACGTTTCATCCTTCATCCCCATCTCCATCTCACGGTGTAATTCAACCTCTTTCTTTGTAATCTTGCTTTGTTTCGTGAGAATTGTTTCTAGTTGACATTCATGTTTGAATAAAGTTTAAATTCTGAAATTTTATGATTGATTAAGGATTTTCGATTTCTATGTTGTGATTCCATAGTTGCTTATGTGTGATTGCTCGATTGAATTTGCTTTATAGATAACTTTTGTATTTTAATCTTATGTGGTTGCAAACACTTAGGGTTTTGATATAATTGGTGCTAGGTTTAAGAACATGAAATCGACTTTTCGTTTTGTGTAAACTTGAATCAAAGTAGTAAAGGTTTTGGACAAAAATCGAATTCAATTGAAGAGGATTGCAATTAGGTGGACTTTTCCATAACTAAGTTGTACACTTGAGTTGATAGCCTTTCTCTATGTGTAATGCGTTGAACATGACATGATTGACTAGCTTTCTAGGGTTTGATTGCATGTTTGATAGGATTAATCTAGGTGCTTCCGTTTAGATTAATTAGCATTGAAAAGTAAAATATGGGAAATCGTTTGCTTTTGAATGTTTCACATGATCAACTCCTTTCACATGACTTGGAAGAACAATATGAAGTTAATTCGAATTCAATCATGAACTTGGTTTTAATCTTTGTTTCTACATTTCATTCTTGTATTTGTGTTTTTGTTTATACTTAGTTTTAATTCTTTTTAATTTTCGAAAAACCAAAAACCTAAAACCCCCCTAATTTCGTGAATAGTGTTTATATGTGTAAATATCATACTTTGTTTTATTTTAATTGTTTATATTGTTTTACAATGACAGGTGTACCCTCAATCCCCGGAATAGAACGATCCCTACTTGCTTATACTACTAATGATGTTTAAAGGGTTAAATTATATGCTTGCTTTGAGCGTATCAATTCTCTTGGTGAAGTATTTTGGATGCTAGGCCAATACTTAACGCTGGACTGTTGTGGAAAATTGGAACATGGACTCAAGTACAGATTTTGGGTGATAATTGGATCCCAAATGTTCCATATAGTTCTCTAAGAAAACCTGCTAGTTGTCATGTGGAGTTAGTGTTAGAGCTAATTCATACCACCTCTTCTACTTGGAATTTAGATGTGCTTCGATCTATTTTTCCTCCTCACATTGTGGAACAGGTCGCTTGCATTCCTCTAAGTGCTAGAAGACCATCTGATCGATTGTATTGGAAACTTGAGAAGAAAGGTTTTTATTTTGTCAAGAGTGGTTATAGAGTGCCTAGAGACTTCGCTCTTGGCAATATCCTCTCCTCCACATCTCAAGGTGATCCTGACAGGACCCGACCCAGGAATCACCCCAATTACCTGGATACGAGCCTGCGAGGCCCACGTTAAGCGAAATCCTACCGAAAATTCGGCAGAACCTCCCCTAAATATGGGCTACCCAAAATTTCACAAACTTGGACATGATTACAACTTTAACTTCTACTCAACCTACAATATCATATTTACAACCCAAGCACATATATTACATTCGGAAATTTCAAATCCCAACATAACCTCCGTAAGCAACAACATCCATCAAATTTAAAAGAAAAGGGTTATCAGAGCAACACAAAAACTAAGCCGATATCATACAAGGTAGGTTAAGTAATAACCTACGGACAAAAAGGGAAGCGCTGATTTCCAAAGTCCTTTGAGCCTGGACGCAATCTCGGCTAAATCTGAAATCTGAGCATTTGAAAACCAAGGGCCCAGGGGAAAACATATAAAATCCACTAGAGTGAGTGGACAAAACCGAAACGAGAATCAAAACAATTTATGGTATGCTTCCCCATTTCTCTTTTCAACAAAACAAACATGCAGCGAGACTTCATAAAAATTTCCAACTCAATCTTTTTCCAAGAAACTCATTTGATGACTAGGAAGGACTGCTTCCTAGGCATCTCATGCCATCGGGGAGGGACTACCACCCGATGACGCATCGGAAGGGACTACCAACCGGAATAGGAGGCGGTGGTTAGTTGGGACTACCAACTAGCCACAGGTAGTAGACGGGACTGCCGACTAACTACCTCAAGTCATCTGGAAGGGACTGCCAACCAGATGACGCATCGGATGGGACTGCCAACCGAGCTGTAGTCTGGAAGGGACTGCCAACTAGACTATTAGCTAGAAGGGACTGCCAACTAGGTAAGATACGCATGCGCCAAAACTGGCCTCCTTATCAACTGCTTTCTTTTTAAAATCCTTTACTTTCCACAAAGTCACATTTACTCAAATAATATTCCAACTGAAAACTAAATACCATGTTGCATGTATTATTTAAACAAAATAAAAGTCCACTCACAAGTGAGTCCCGCAGCTACTCCTGGTGCCTGCCTGTGTCCTCCTCACTCGATGGCTCAGTACGTCCTGTCACAATTGCATAGGATATAATTAACCATAATAAGGAAATACTCTCAAAATCAACTCATTTCCCTCGGAATAAGCATCCGTTATTCATAAATTGTTATAAAACTCCCACACTTCAATTTGGGATTAAATTCTATAATTCCCTTACAATCTCAATGCCCTCCAACTCATAACAACTCAACCGATTTTTAATTCGATTCCTTAACCATTCAATGACCTCGCTTAATCTAAACCTTCACAAGGAACGTTTGATAACTTAATCAATTTTTATTTCACTTCCTTCATCACAAATTACCACCAATTTATAATATAAATCCTTTTACAAAATTTCCACATTCTTTCTTAATTTTTCCCTTTTCTAATTCACAATTCCAACTCCAACGATCTCAAATTCTCTCTACTTCCTAACAAATAATTCAACAATAGCCCTTTACCAAGAGATATCACCCAAACACTACAAACATGACAATTCAAACAACCATGCTCAACATCAAAATCCAAAGAAAACTCAATATCCAACAAATCCCAAGTTTAACACAAAACTCAAAGATTAAATCCAATTCCAATCAACCTATCTATTCCAAAATCAACTTCATAACCCACACAACCATTTCTATACTTGCAACAGCCACCAAAAACAAGCTGAAATAGCTTAAATTCAAACCCAAAATATCAAGAACTCGGCAGCACTGTTCACGTCTCCAAACACCCTCAATTCTTCCTCCACCGGCCAACACAAGCTGCAAAAGTTAGATATGATCATCAACATCACCCCAGCAACTCAAAACTCCAAAGAAATCCGGCGGAAATCGCCGGAAAAACCAAATCGGAGCCAAACCCCGATTTTCCCCCTGTTTGCAATTCTCTTCAAATCTCCAAAACCAAAGCTACCCAAGGTGAAAAACTTACATAGCTAAAAGGAGAAGGAAGAGAGGATCACGCCGTGCCAAATGGTTGGTCCTGGGGTGGCCGGTCGGTGACGAAATCGCCGGAGAGAGTGCAGCGGCAACGGAGGAGGGGGGGAGGAAAAAAAAAAAACCACTCGTGCTTGTCCTGTTTCCCTTTTTTTTTTTTCGATTCTCTTACTTTCTCTCTCTTCCCATCTGTTTTTAACTTCTCCTTTTCACAAATAGAAGCTCACAAAAAAAAAAAAAAAAAAACCATGCTAAGAATAGAGATTTCTATTTTTGGTCATAACTTTTCCTTAGAAACTCCGATTAAAACAAACTACGTGTCCACGAACTCGATTTTTATTCTACGACAATCTCAAAGAAATTTCCTAATTTACCAGACTAAAGAAAAAGCCCCTCCTCAGTTAATAATGGTAAAAAGTAACTAGTAAAAACTTTTAAGGTACGGGGCATCACAGATCCCTTCTCAGAGTTGTGGAAGGCCTTATGGAAAGAAAAAATTCCGGGGAATATCTCTATTTTTGCTTGGCGATCTTGTAATGATATTCTTCCAACTAGAGCCAAGTTAATGACGATGGGATACACAAGTGATTTGCGTTGTTTGCTTTGTCATCATCCCTTTGAAACTGTGAGCCACATTCTCTGTGGATGTCCTACTGCGAAATCCATCCTTGTTGATTATCCTTTCTACTCTCAGGTTCATCTTCCTTCTCCTTTTGTGTTTAAAGAATGGCTTCTTGAGTAGGTTAAAGTGCTAACTGCAAATAACTTTGCTCGGTTGTTAGTTTTGTTGTGGAGTATTTGGAAGAATAGGAATGATAAGCTATGGAATTATTCAGAGAAATCTAATTTAGCTTTAACCTCTGCTGCAATGATATATTATGAAGGGTATTCAAAAGTTAACTCTTCTGGTGATAATGGTTCTATGGTAGGGGTTCAGCAAGTGAAACATTGGTTCCCTCCATAAAGTACTTTTTTGAAATTGAATGTGGATGGTTCATTCATCAGCTCAGCTAATTATGGTGGTGTAGGAGGAGTGGTCTGTAACCATAAGGGAGACTTTATCGCAGGCTTCTCTCTCCAAAAGCAGTTCATCACCTCTGCTTTACATATTGAGCTGTTGGTATTAAAATCCGGAGTGGAATTTCTCCAAGCTTTGGATGTAACGAGGGTAGTAATCCATAGTGATTGTGTGGTAGCTACTCAAGCTATTAACTCAGCAGAGGAAGATTGTTCTTCTTTGCGTAGTCTTGTTGAAGATATCAAGCTATTACTACGCCACTCTCCTCAAATCTATTTGTCTCATGCACCTAGAAGTTCCAATAGAGTAGCTCACAGATTGACTAGCCATAGTTTTGATTTAGATGTTCAATCTAAATGGTTTACCCATGCTCCAGAATTCATTCTGGATGCCCTTTAGTACGATTCTAATCGTATTTGATCAATAAAGTATCTTCTTTGTTCAAAAAGAAACCGGAGAAAATGAGAGCAAAGCATTTTGTGCCCGTTCTTTTGTTGTTTTTTTTTTATTAGCTTGGCAACAATATGTGCCTCAAGCACACCTTAGAAAACGAACCAAAACCCAAATAAGATGAAGCATTTCATGCTTGTTCACGGTGCTAGTCACGGAGCATGGTGCTGGTACAAGCTAACAACCCTACTGACCGCCGCTGGTCACAATGTCACAACCCTAGACCTTCCTGGATCAAGCATAGACCCAATGTAGGTACAACAAATCCATTCCATCGCATAATATTCTGAGCCCTTGATCAAGCTCATGGAGTCTCTGCCATTGCATGATATGGTTATCCTAGTAGGGCACAACTTGGGTGGGCTCCCGATATCTCTTCTCATGGAGAGGTTCCTTAGTAAAATTGATGCTGCAGTTTTTGCCACCGCTAGCATGCCTGGTCTAAATATCATTTTGGCCACCATATCTGAAGAGATAAATAGTTCTACACATGCATATGTTTTTGGAGTACAGCTACTACAAGGTGATATTAAGAAAAAGTATTTTTGAAAATTTGCAGCTTGGCAGAAATACAGATTTTATGGGCACTCAATATAGATTTGATGATGGATCCGACAAACCTGCGACCGCAGTATTCTTTGGGCCGAAGTTTTTGGCGTCATCATTGTACCAACTCTCGCCACCAGAGGTATCAATTAGTCATCTTACTCATCTTTATTTCATTGAGAAAATTAGATATAAACCCAAAAATATAAGCTTCTATTGAGAAAAACCCATAGATATTTTTCTTTCAATTTACACCCATTCTACATAAGCAAACCTTCCATATAGAGTATATGTCTATAATTAATAGTTTTTTTCATTCTTTGATATATCTAATATGCCCTTCTGATTATGGAGAGTTAAATTAAGTATTTTGCTTAATCTTATAATCCATTTGAATTTGAAATATTAAGCTAAAAAATCAATTCATTTTGACTTTATCATAATCAATTACGTCCTTAATTTCTTCCTTACTTTATATTTTTATTACTGACTTGAGTATATATTTCTATATATGCTCATTACAATAGTAGTTCATTTCCAGCACAAATTTCAATTTTGGTCATTTTCTTTATTAGTCATGTAATTAAAAGTCATTATGTGTTAGTTCACCAATCACATTGCCAACAACTTGACATAGAGGAACGAAATCACGTGATGATTTGTAACAAGAAAAAAAGGTAGATTAAAGTGTCAAAGTTGGCCGGTGAATAAAATAATGTCAAAATTGAGTGATTTAAGTAATATTTTCAAAATTGAGTGATCAAAGTGTCCAATGAACAAAATATATAATGAATATTGTTACGTCTACACATGTTAATCTATGTGACCACCGGCCTTTTTACAAAAATGATATTACAATTCCATAATAGAACCATTCCTTATATATTCAAGATCATTCATGCAAAAGAATCTTTCTTGTTTGAAACTATTTTTGCTCCCCCATTCCATTGCTTCCTTTCATTTTGCTCCTGAGATCAAGGCCCACTGCTAAAAGAAGATAATCAATCAGATTCTCTTTTTTTTTTAGGGAAACGGAATCTGGTTCCATTAATATCAATGACCTCACTCGATCAAGCTATAATGATCCGAAAATCTTTCATAGTACAACTCAAAGCGCAATACAGAATCTAAACAAAGCAAAAACCGAACTGAAAGTCCAAAAGCAAAGTCCAAACTAAGAAAAAAACAAGGGAAAGCAAGGAAAAAAGCATAAACCTACACAACACCATGCAAGCAACCATCATGCCGCTTTGACGCCTAAGACCATTATGGTGTACACCGCAGCAAGCATCACAAAAAAAGCTTCCACATGGCCAGTGTTGGTCAACAAACCTAACCCTCAAGGAGAGGGGTATCTTCCTCCACGACAGCCACTTCCAGAGCTGGTACAGGCTTGGGCTTGTTTCGTTGACCATGAGGATAACCTTTCTTCTTCGGCACCTTCCCCACAACAACAGGAACCTCCACCAATCCGTTCGGCCCAATTGCCAACTTCAGCTGCTTCCCAGCCTCAGCCCAATCATCCTCATGTGATTTTTTCAAGCCCAAAACCTTTTGTTGAATCCCCCCCACAGCAAGGAGCCCAACAACTTGTCCCACAGGCCCACACGGCCCACTGCCTCTTAGCCCCATAGTCAACCCTAGTTTGAAACTAGGATTGCCCGTGTTTCCCGCCAAGAAAATCGGAGCACCAGCTCCCTGAGCCTCCTTCTCTCATTTGGGAGCCTTGCCTTCTTCTTTGTGAAAAATTGAAATGGGAAGAAAGACTAAACAATCTCATTCGGTCCAATTGGCCAGTTTAATATATATCATGCACATTTTATATAGACTAACACTAATTGATCAGATAAACACTTCTTCTTGTGTTATTAATCAACAGGATTTAACACTAGCACTGACATTGGCGAGATGGGCGCCCCTGTTTCATGAAAAATTAGTAGTGACTAGGGAGAAATGCGGATCCATTTCTAAAATATTCATCATGACCGAACAAGACTGTTCAATAAAACCGGACCTGCAATTGTTGATGATCGTCAAAAATCCACCAGATGAAGTCAAAGTGATTAATGGTTCTGATCATATGGTCATGTTTTCCAGACCAATGGAGTTGTTCACCAACCTCCTTCAGATTGCTCAAAAATATTCTTAAGAAAAAAAATAATTAAAGAGCAACTGTTCTAACGATCTTTGTTGTGGCACTGTGTATCTACAATAACAAGTTTCAGCAAATTATGCTCATGTATATATATATATATATGTATATCTAAAGCATTACATATATATATATATGTATATCTAAAGCATTGCTTCATGTATTACTTTGTAATCGAAATGAACCATATCGAGGATTTGTGTATTGAAGAAATGAGAATCCTAGCATGCTATTAATAATCAATTAATTATCATAAAACTCATAGTAAAACAACTGGAAGGTTTAGTCTATCCCCCCTTGCTACGTATATTTTTTCTTGATTATTAATAAATTCGGGTAAGAACATTGAGTTAGCTCTTATACGGCCTACTTAAAAAAAATGTGACGATCTTTAAGAGCACAACTCGAATATAACCCAAAATAAAGTATGTAGTTTAGACTTTGAATCTTTATGTATGGCATCATCTAGCAATACTTGTGTTGCATAAAATGGGGTTTGTGATTAATAGATAGGATCGATATTAATTTTACTAATGTATAGGTTTGTATTCGTTTTGAAGAAAATGATCAATAGGTGTATTGATATAGTAATGATAAAGCAGTTTCTCTTCATTAGCTTCCCTCTGATTTCCTCAAACATACTCACTGGTGGTTTTGCTCTAGCATCAAAAACGAACAAGTTGAAGCTTTAGCATAAGTTGTTGATCATAATGTCACACTTCAAGCAAGTATCGAAGTGTGCTCTACACCAATGTTGTGGAGGCCTATCCTTATCTACAAAACAAGCATGAGAAGCCATTAGTATATATAGGTCAAGTTCAAAAAAAAACAAAATTAGAAACTTTGTAATCTCGAAAACTTACGTGTCATCCACTTGTACGCTTCATTATCTAAAGCTTTCATCTCCTCCATTTCCTTTGCAAAGTAAGGAAGTGTAGTTGACTTTGCACATCTTCACATTTGATCCTTTAGTACCTTTCCAGGAAAGAGTTGATCAAACTAATATTTCCTATGTTTTTAGCGTCATTTTCCCTACATTTTACTTAGTTATTCTCTTAACAATATCATTTCTAACTTACTTTGTTGTATTTAGGTACATTTGAGCTCCAAACGCAGGAAATGAGCTAAGAAGAGCTAGAAATGAAAGAAATGAAGGCAAGGAGGAAATGTGGCCCATAAATGGGAAAGAAATGGAGAAATGAAGCTTTCCTAATCCTACTAGAAAAAAGGACTCTCAGTTGAAGTAGGAATCCTAATGCAACTAGGAGTGAGCTCGGAAAAATGGTGTTCGAAAATGAGAAATGACAGAATCCCAGTTGGACCGGAAACCTGATGACACTAGGAGAGCTGGTGGTGTTAGGAGATACTGTGGCTTCAAGATGACTCAAGAATGTTCTAGAATGCACAAGAAATTTCGGCAAAAGAAGAATGGGCTTTGAAATTGTCCAATTGAGAAGTCTGGCCCAAAGATTGAAGCATGTGACTTGCACATGAGTTTCTAGACCTCTCTTGACGTCTTGGAGGAATCCTAAATCAATTATTATTGATTTTTTCCGAAACTATATAGAAGATTCAAGAAGATTTCGGCAAGAGCAATTATGGAGGGATACAATGCCGTGAAAATCATCATGAAACCCTGAATCAAAATCGCTCAAAGATTGTTACATTAGGATGCATGCTTTCCATATTAGATTGTTACATTAGGATTCCTACTTCAACTGGGAGTTCTTTTCCTAGTAGGATTAGGAAAGCTTCATTTCTCCATTTCTTTCCCATTTATGTGCCACATTTCCTCCTTGCCTTCATTTCTTTCAAGACCTTCGTAAAATTTGTCTACATATGGCGCACACAAAATCTAATCTTGGCCGATGGAACCACTTCTTCAAAGGCAGGGATTAAACCCTTTTGCTTATTGCTGATGAAAGTCCAACCAGCTCCATCCTCAAGTATACTCAGGTCTTTGTACATAAGCTCTAGAAACCAAATCCACGAGTCTTTGCTTTCCATCTCCACCATTGCGTAGGCAATCACCCATGAAGTGTTGTTGGCATCAATTCCAACGGTTGTCAAGAGCTAAGCCCCATATACGGACCTCAAATGGCAATCGTCTAGCCCAATCACAGACCTACATCATGCTTTGAATCTATTTTTAAGAGGTCTAAGAATTTGTACATCCCTTTGAAGATTGGAAGCTTCTTGCTAAAATCACATTTTATGTCAACGGTTGTAGAAGGTCCACTCTTTTCAGCTCATTCCCATAATCTCGGAGTCTGGCATACTGCTCCATGATGGTTCCCTCCAACACTAAAAGGGCTGCTTTCTTTACTCTATAAGCCATCTGCTTTGAGACCATTACTCTAACTTCTATAGATAGAGTTTGAGACAAAGATTCTACAACAAAACAAACAAACAAAAAATGGGTACTAACAATACCAGGTTCAGCAACCATTAAAAAAAAGAAGCAAAAATATATAGCTCTACAAACATAAAACTTTAACTTATGAACTTTTAGCAACCATCAAAACAAGCAAAAATATCAAGCATCGTAAAACTGTAGTCTGTTGGCATCAACTTTCAACAACAATTGAAACATTTGTACTCTAACTTTTCAACTTTCAGTAACCATCGAAACAAGCAAATATATCAAGTAAACATGTAATTACTCTAAAACTGTACCCTAACTTGCAGGTTTGACTGCTCTAAGTAGCAAAATAGTTCACAAACAAAACTACTCTAAAGATAGTACACAAACATGGCAGGTACTCTAACTTGCAGGTTTCGCCTCATATAGCACAAACTTGCAACAGCTGCAACCTTATCAACTTTGCTCGATCAATTCTGAAGAAAAAAAAATTCCCATAACACTACCTGCAACCTTATCAACTTTGCTCAATTTTTTTTCTTAAAACAATACCATAACAAACAACAGTAACATATCAAGTTTCTACATCTCAACCAAACTAAGCAAAAGCATGAAGATATTATAAATGGATACCTGGCTTCCATTCGGTGTTTAGCTTGATCCTTTCCATGAAGCGCTTAGTTAAATACTTAGCACTAACCATGCTGTTATCAAAGACTCTAGTGCACTTGTGCTCAGGTTCATAAGTCTTGATCATAAGAGAGTCCTCATGTTGCATCCTAAATGCATACATCTCGAATGGACAGTCTTGGGACTTACATATAGCCTTCACCCTTTTCCTGTCATGTTTGATAAAAAAAAAATAAAAAAAAGTACCTCCCAACCATCTCTAATAGCCATCTCCCTTATAGCCTTTCTCAAAATGGCAAAGCTACTAAATATCATCCCTTTCTTGAAGACTGGATCCTTCATATCTGTTTCGAGATCAAACTCAGGGAATAGCACTTCCTCTTCACCATCAGAATTTAAAGCAGGCCACAATCTCTCTTCATTGGACTCTGCTGGTCCAAACATATCTTTGTGATTAACAAACTCTTTTCCACTTTCCATCTCCACATTGTTCAGAGCTTCTTTACTTGGTCCTACCCATTCACTATTTCCATTAACCTCAAACCCTATATAAGCTTCCTCTAACCAATCATCGTCATCAACACCATACTGATCATATTCATCATCTTCAATTGCAGGTATGTAGTCATCTTCCTTATCACTCTCACTACCATCAAACTCCACTTCATTTACTTGCTCAAGGTTGAACCCGAAGGACTGCATGTAGTCAAGAATATCTATATCTTTCAACAGCTCCTCCTCTAAACCACTTACACCGTCAATACTTTTCTTTACAGCACTTCCCTCAGGGTACATCTTTCCTTTTCCTTTGTCTTTAGGATCTGCTTTAGCCACCTTGCTGCCTTGAGTAGGGATGGCATCATCAACCTTTCTAATGACTATACCCAACTGCCTTGTCTCACAAATAGGAAGCTTTTTTTCATCAATGATCTCCTCAATAACACATGTAGGCTTCTTTCTTGGCTCATCAGGGAGCTCTTTAATCACCACTCCAGAAGATCGCGACTGACTAAACACATCAAAACTAGCTGGATACATGTAGACCTCATCTTCATTTAAGCCTTCATCACCTCTATGAATGTGATCTAAGTAGAGAACAACTAATCTCACTTCTGGTACACAACATAACATAGTCATCACATCCGCATCTAAACTTATTTTTGTCATAGCATCATCTTCACTTCCTATACTAAACCAATAATCAATCCTAGTATCGGCATAATTTGGGTTCAACCCTTGGACCATGTTATCTAACTCGGTCAACGACATCCTATCCTTGTCGACATGATCATAGAAGGATATCTTCCCACCTACGTACCTGTTTCCTAATATGTTCTCCCCATGATATATCTTCATTGTGAAGTAATCAAGATTATCTGCATGGAAGGAAAAAAATTAATAAAGCATGTCAGTTATTACCACAACCAACAGTTGGACCACTTATAAAAGCACTGCTACATGGGTAGTAGTAAACAATGACCACAACTAACAACAAACACATCAAAACCATAACAGTAGCAATATTAAAACCCTCATTCATTATCCCCAACAACTTTCACACGCACCTGCATACTTTAATCACCTACTTTAAAGGTCAAGCCTTCATAAACAGACAACAATTGAAGCATAAATGACCCTAAGATAAAATATCTATTAGTGTTATATGCAGGCATCATCTTCATAATTATTAGGATTGAATAAGTATGAGACAAAAACAGAACCTAAATCTATCATATGAGACAAAAATAGAAGTCAAAATAGAAAAGGCATGTTTTTGGAAAGGGTAAACTTATTGTTTTATATTGTACTTTGCTCTGTCGGAATTCAAGCATGTTCCTGCAACATATAAGCTACTTTTAAACTTCTAAACCCTATATCACAAACAGATAATATAAACTTCTGAAGTAGAATAAATTTCAGTTCTAGTTTTGAAAAATAACACAAGTAAGCACTTTGATCTGGTTGAAAAAGTACACGAGAATTTTGCAACTTGGAAAAGTCATACTTTGCAACTTGGAAAAGCAAAGACAACGTTATTCACTTATTCCTACTTTTACTGCTATCCCTCTATAAAGCATCAGAAAGTGGTTTGAGGTTACATTACTGACAAAATTGATTTAAAAGTTCCACTTTTTGATGCTTTGTAGAGGGATAGCAGTAAGAGTAGGAATAAGTGAATACGTTGTCTTTGCTTTTCCAAGTTGCAAAGCATGACTTTTCCAAGTTGCAAAATTCAGAAGCTCTAAAACCAAACCCAGAAACCCTTTTTCCCCAATTTTGAAATTTTGAAACCCTAATTTCAAACCTTAAACCCGAAACCCAAAACTCTTTAATCCATAAAACCTAAAATTTGACCACCGTAATGCAAAATCCTAAACCCAAGCTCACTGTAATGAGGGATTTCATCTCCATAATTTATTTTTCTGGGTATCCAAACATCAAGCACTTTGTCGGCCATGTCAAAACCTTTTCCAGCTTTTCAATCGGCCTTCTGCTTGTCGATTTTGTGAGCCTTTCAATCGGTTCAGCCTTCTCCTTCACGCATTCGATTCTTTAGGTTTTTCAATTTTTTGCTTTCTCCAAACAACTTCAATCTGGAACTGTGTTATGGTTTGTGTCACGTAATGGGGAGGATTAATGTGGATTTGGAGCAGCGGTCTGAGTTAGAATAGGGCAGGAACATTTTGGGGATTTTACTATCATGTGGGCCCCACTTTTGATGAGTTGGAACTCCACGTCAGCAGCTTAACGTCTGAAATTGACAGAATTGAGTCGGAGGAACTTATTGGACGAGAAGATGATATTGTGGGGGTGCTTTGGATGAAATTGAAAGTTGAGGGACTGAATTGATATTGGGCCCATACCACAAGGTACTAAACAATATTTAGCCCGATGATTTAATATGTTACTGTGTTTATTGTACAGAACAAGCAGTCAAAGACACTACTTCGACTGAGAAATGCAAGCCTTAAAGGTTTCAAAGGCTGCAAAGACCTCTACGGGTAGTGATGCAGCAAGGGCTTCAAGCTAAAAACATGGAGGTATGAATGTTTGAATCATTTCAATGATTATACTTTATACTTGTAAAGCTCTAAAAATCTTGCAGTTGTTTCTACTTTCTTTAAAATTGTATATTTAGGACTGAGAAACCAAGAGCCCGAATTGAATGTCATTGATTTAAATTTTTGTCGATTTAAAATAAATAAAAAAATCGTAAATTTGAAACTGGCGGATCAATTCTGTGAAAAATATAAGTGTTGTAAATATTTCAAATATGTGGCTGTCCACGTAAATTTTCACCTTTTATGTCCTTAAGATGTAAACCTAACTCATATATAAAGGATGCATGAGAATGACTAATACACACTTCTACCTAACTCATATATAGAGGGGCCATATTCTCTCTCTCTCTCTCTCTCTCATTTTCTAGTTCATAACATAAAGAAAAATATTTATTTTCAAGAATTTTTATTTATGCAAAGGTGTAAAACAGGATTTACACTTAAAAAAAAACATTTATGCAAAGGCCGCAAGATATCAAGGAAGTGAAGAGGCTTGAAACTTGAAACACCAGTTGCCCAAAAACAAGACCAGATTCCAGAACTGCAGGGTTTAACTCAAGCAAGCAAGTTAACTGGCCTCCGGCTTCTTTGGTCGTCGGAGCACTACCTGCTGCTGAATTATATTTCTGTTTCGGTAAAATTGCTATTCCCAAGACCATGCCATTGATTGTAACTGTAAACTTTTTTGGTTTGGTCATTTTATGCAATGCATCATCACCAATGTATTCATTTGAGAATTTCTGTCTTTGTTAAGGTTGTTCATGAAGGTCATTTTATGCAATGCTTCTTCCTATGAACATTTATCTGTCACTCAAGTTCAATTCAATGCTTGTTGTTATCTCCATGTGGATTTGAAATACGCAAGTCTCAATATTACTAAGTAAGAAAACCCAAAATCCCTACACCGAAATGAAATGTAACTTCAATTTAGCGAACCTAGGTATTGAAATCAGAAAAATGGCCTTATTTCAGGATAGAAAAGTAAGCAAGGAATCTATGCTTGTATCAGTTGTTTCTTGTGCTGTGGGATTTCAAGTGCTGTTGATCAACTATGTAAGAGCACTTTTTTTGGTGTTAATAGTTGCGCATGGCTTCTGCAGATAGCTGATTTTTGTTTCTAATGGGTTGGAAAGCAGCTGAGAAACTTATTAGGCACTGGAAGGTTCTTAGAGGAGACAATGCGAGGCCCATGATTCTTCCTTCTCTGCCTCTTTACCTTTTTTCTATATTTGTAAATTAACTGTGTTCCAATCTCATTTGCAGGTGATGATCATAAGAGGCAAAGACAAGGGTGAGATAGGTGTCATTAAGCGAGTCATTCGCTCTCAGAATCGTGTAATTGTGGAGGGCAAAAATCTGGTATCACTCTTGCTTTATCATCGGTATATTCTTGATTAAATCTAATTTTGTCTTACAGTTGTTTTGGAGCAACTTATGTTCTGTTTCATTCTCATAACACTTTTTCTTGAGACAATTTGTCCATCACTTCTGTTTCTCCATTGAACAAGAGGAATTTATCATTGTGAATGCTTGATAGTCTAAAGGATTTTGGTTATCTGTGCCATATGTCTTTAATGAAAGTTCTGTATGTAGTTCTCTATTTGATGCTCACCTTAGTCCCATCTTGTTGTAAACATCCAATGGGTTTAGACTTCAAATCTAGGAACATTCCCCATCAATGGCAGGAAGGATTTAAATTTCAGATCTAGCCCCTTTTATACTAAGCTGGAAGTATATCATCCAGTCAACAATTTGCAGAAGATTTTCTTTGAACCATATGAGAAACCCTGATCTTTTGATATTTTAGTTTTATATAAGTTTGATCCAGTACTAAGGCTTTTGGGTATTCCCATGAATGGGATGGTTTTGGTTAACAAGTATTCTGCTTTTTCAGGTAAAGAAACATATCAAGCAAGGCCAAGGTCATGAAGGTGGGATATTTACTGTTGAAGCCCCTCTTCATGCCTCAAATGTGCAAGTAACAGATCCAGTAACAGGGTAGGGAAGTACTCATAACATTGTACATTGGCAATTGGTGGTGAGTTTTGTTATTTACTTACACTTCTAGTGTGGTGATTAATTTTTTTCATCATGTACAGGAGGCCGTGTAAGGTTGGGGTTAAATATCTTGAGGATGGAACAAAAGTTAGAGTAGCAAGAGGCACAGGAGCATCGGGATCTATAATCCCTTGTCCTGAGATCTTGAAGATAAGAACTACCCCAAGACCTGCTGTTGGTACTTATCTGAAGTCCTGAGATCTTTAATCTTTTATTGCTACTTGAAAAAAAAAAACAAAAAAAACGAAAACAAAGAATTTATTGGCAATATCTTATGCTGATATTTCTGTGATAATCTTTGGTTGCAGCTGGTCCAAAGGATACTCCTATGAATCTTGTGTTAGAGAAGACGTATAATGCCAAAACAGGGAAGGGCATGCCTGAACTTTGAGAGAACTAGTTTTAATGTCATTGCAGGTTAGATGGAAAATTTTGCAGAAAAAAGATGGGAGCCATATTAGTTGTCGTAGTCTGGCGAATGATTAATAATTTCTTGTACTCAACTTCTGCTTCAGTTCGTATTTTCATTGGAGTATTCTACAAACTGCATAGCCAGATTGCCAATTTGCTATAGGAACTTCTTAGATTCAAGGCCATGAGTTCACTTACAACCCTAATGAATCACTCTGTTCTTGCATAATAATTGTATGAAGCTTATTGGTTTTCCAGTTCCTTTGTGAGTACTTGATCCAGTAGGTGTGCAAATTTAATTTCTTCAACCAGATTCTGGGAAGTTCATGTATAAGATGGCTCTTACCATCTTCACCCTGACCAGAAATTCTATCCACTATAATCACTTATATATTCTTGTCAGAAGTCTACAGAGAAATTGTTTGGTAGCCCATACTATCCGTACTGTTGCCTCTGCCATGTGAGCTCACATGGACTTGGTTAAAGTCTTATAAGATAGACATAGCTATCCCAACTCTATGGGTTATTTTGTTTATTTACTCGCCTTTTCTTGGATATGCCTTTTCATCTGCTGTGTTCTTATTGGCGTAATTGTGGTCTGGAAATAGTTAGATATCTGGGTACAGGGCAGGCAGTAAATAAAGAAAAGACTGACAAGGGTCTGGAGTTGTGACTGAGATGGGTACGTTCTGAAATAAGGTTAATAATGGTTTTACTAGGTCATATTAGTTGGCTAGAACCAGCAGCAGTGAAAATAATGCTTTTTTTTTTTCCCATCCTTCTTCTTTTCTTTAATTGTTTGTTTGAGACTCAAAAAAACAATATGGCTTGGTCAATTGCAGTACATTCAGTCTAATATTGCTTTTTCTTAGTTGCTGTGTCCTTACTTTCCAGATTGAATATTCCACAAAATAAATAGTATCTCTTAAAAAATATGTTTGCTAATTTAGTATCTTGCTGCCGAACAACACAGTTCTTGCTGGAAACTACATCAACTTTGGGGTGTTTGAGCTATATGGAGATAGACCACTTTCTGATGAACTTGAGATTGCACTAAAGTTGGTATTTTCAAATTCCTTTGGCTGATATATTGGCATTCCGGAAGATACATGAGCCTTTTCTTCCATGTCTTCTTTGCAAATCTACTAGTTTATATTACCAATTGTTTGTTTGTTTCATTGCTTGTTTGTTTTGGATCTACCTAATTCTATTTTCTCTTCTTTTTTTCCGCTTTCTGTTTTGTGGAATATGAGCTGGTCAGTAATGTGAAACAATGGGAATGGAGTGGCTTGGAATTTAGAAAAGACACATGAAGCCTCTAGGGTACATCCTTAGACCATAATGTTAAATTTTCGTGAGACCTAATTCTCTGGAAATTGGGTTGAAATGCATTTTCTACAAAATTTTCTTGAAGATTGGTGGCTGTTTGACTATAATAATAACAATAATCCACATTGTTGACATATGTTTAAGATATGATGCCTCTTCATTAAAAAAGCAGCCAGGCAGTTAATCTCTTATTGGAAGTTATCTGAAGTCTGAACATCAGTAAGACTTTATCTGGTTTGATCCAACTACATTTGATCTCTATAGTTTTTATCTTTATACAACTTAAAACCTAGGAATCCCACATTGGTTCTTCATCATGATCAGTCCAGCAGTTGAATAACATAAATGTTTTAGATGAAAAAGTTTGCAAGAAAATTAGAAACAAGTGCTCAACAATTTTTTCTGACTACCGGCCTGGATTCAAAAATTGCCAGCAGCTTCTGTAGATTTCGAGAAGAACTTGTGTACAAAGATTCTGTCTAACTTCATTTGATACTTATATAGCCTTAGCTACCTCTTCTAGTAAGTGAAGAAATTTCCCAATTAAAATAATGTCTATCAGTATGAAAATCTTTAATTTGGTTGACCCCCATGGTAATATATCCTGTTCTTGAAGTGAGATCGATTGTTAATTTGCTTACATCATTTCTGTTTGACCTTTGAGAAGGAGCATATGCAATATATCAAGTTTGAAATTAATGTTGTAGCCTACTCTTTAGCAGTCCATGCTGGAATCTATGATATCAATGCTTTTTGATGCTATAGAAGTTTAGTGTGTTTGCATGAGCACATTAGATGATTAAATTGCTGACTGGAAGATCAATAAATAAAAAAACTCCTAGCAGAAGGCAAGGGAAGCTTAAAATTTGGAAAGTAATATCTCCCCTCTAGGGCACAACTCTTGCTTTATAGTGAGCTTAAACCTTCCACGGTCATCATTCTCACGTGAGCACTTCTCTTCCAACACTTGCAAGTTCTAATAAATTTTAATTGTTACCTGCCAGTCAGGGGCAACAGCCCAAATGGCACGGCTGTTCCATGAGAAGTGCTGACTCCCATCCAGCCAACATTTATAGTAGCAACGTTTTCCTCCAAGGGAAAGAATCATCCATTTTACGGCCACTATCTTATCATTTCATTCTCCGTATTGTTACGGGCTATCCCAGGAAGGGTTCATTATGCATCTTTCTAGTTAAATTAAATATCTGTCTGCATTGACCTGCAGCCAGCGGATCATCAGCAGCGACTTTCCCTGTGCTTTGACAAACTAATGCCAGATGTTACTAGGAGCTTGGATTCAACAGGGACAAGTTCACTCAAAACCTCACTGTACCAGGAATGATTTTCGTGTGAAATAACTCAAGCATTGCAGAATACTATCTGTACCTGCAGCAGATGTTAATGGAATATAATGTCGCATACTTCTCTAATTGTAAACACGGAATCTCTGGTTTTCGGAGCAGGCTTCTCTAGTTTAAACATGGGACTCTCTGGTAAGAGATAAAAGGAAGCTAGCTTTTTGAAGTTCATGGGTTTATGGAACTTGAAGGAGCATTGTGAATTTTTGTGGTGGTTGTATACTCAACTGTAGCTGAAGGGGGAAGATACTAAGATTTTTGCCGTGCTGGTGGTTTGTAGATGATAGTGGTGGGTTTGACATGTAGTCAGAAATGGCCAGTTCTAATATTAGTCAATCATTCTTTTAGACCAAAGTCTCCTCAAGTTTGTGTTTAGGAATGGGAAGTTGTAAGTTGATCTCCTGCGCATTAACCTCTACATATTCTTTGTATTTGTTGATAATAGGAAGGAAAAGAAAGGGTTGTTCTTGGTTCCTTAGACTTTGTTTTCTTGGCTCTTTACCTTTAGTTTCATGTGAAATTCCTACATTAAAGGGGAGGATTTTATTTTAGGGTCCTTAACCAAAAGCACCAAAATGAGCCAAACTTTTCTCACTTACCCCAACAACAGTTTTTTATTCCCACATACACAATTTCACATAAAATTATAATTTTGCCCTCAATCCAATTAAAGATTTACAACCAATGCCACCGTCTCCTCTCTCTCTCTCTCTAGGGACGTCGATGCCGCGGAAGAGACCGATCGGGGCCCTTCAAGCTTCAGAAATAGAGCCCAGTCGTCAACGACGAGGTTGATGTCGGCGATGCGAGCAACCAGGCCGTCGGAGAAGTCGTGGCCCTGGTGTTCGATGGCAAAGACTGCAAAGTCGGTTTTGGCGAAGTGGTCTCCCCACCGGATGTCCGCCTCCTCATCGAACGCCGTTTCCCGCTCCCGTAAAATCTCCGATGACGTCGTTTTCCTTCTCTCCTCAATCTCCGGCAGCCCCGCCAACCAAGATAGGCCAAGTTATGAAGCAGATGAGCGCCACCACTAAAGAGGTGAGGAGAAGCGGGAGTTGCTGGCCTCACTCACCTCACTCTCCAGCCACAATCGGAACCGGTAAGGTCACCGATTGTTTGGGCCTCGCCGATCACAAAATCAAAGCCGGGTGTTTTTATTTTTTTTTTTGGCAAATAATAACTTTTTTTTTTATCTAGTGGCAAATAATAACCTGGGTGTTTTATTTCTGATGGCTACACTCTCACTTTTCTTTTTCTTTAATTATCTATTGTATGGAATTGCAACAACTAGTATTGGAGAATCTTTGAAGATTGGAGCCTACTCATCCTCCATATAGTCCATACCTTGACTTGTTTTTTTTATGATTGAGCTGCAACCCTCTTGCTTTCCTTTTTTTTTTTTTTTTTAACTTTTTAGGTAAAATAGGGGGCAGAAGGTCCAAAAGGAAAGAAAAAAATAAGGAAAAAAAAAGTTTTATCGGGGTGGGGGAGCAATACACGTCTACTGGGGGGTAATAGACGTTTTGAATTGATGTAATATCATCTTTTTTTTCTTTATCAAAGTTTTATTTGTGTAATTTTAGAAAGATTAGTTATCATTTCGATAATCGAAACATCTATTGGAGGGCAATAGACGTCTATTATGGGGCAATAGACAATACTGTCTATTGCCCCTCTATTGGACTGCAATAGACGTCTATTGGGGGCAATAGAGGTTTCTAGAAAAGTCATGTGGGCGGCGGCCGGTGACCAGATTCCGGCGACCGGTGACCGGACTCCGGCGGCCGACAAAGTGTCATATGGTTTCTCTCTCTCTCTAAGTAACAAAGGGGTGAGGGTAAAATGGTATTAAAAAAATAATTTAAAAAAAAAATTTAATTGGGTATTACGGAATGGAAAATGCTTGAGATCCCAAAAAGTTATACAAAAAACTTATACCGAATGACATGGCACGTGCCACATCATCAGTTTAATCATAATAATTTCTAGCATGTCTTCTTCTTTTTCATTTAAAAAAAATCAACAATTAGAAGGATTAACAAGAAAACCTAAGAATATGAAGAGATCTCTCGCTCTTCCTCCTTCTTTTTTTTTAACATGAAGAACTCGCAGCGGCACAATTGAAACCTAGCAATATCTACCATACCCTATCAACTTGACAACGACCTAACCCTAACATTATCATTTTGATCATCAAAAGGAAAACCCTATATTCACTCACCATCAGTACCATTGTTGACCATATCCACAGGATGATTGCGCCTATCAAATGGCAACATTGCCGAAGGAACTTGCAAGAACAGGCTTGAGATTCTCACAATTGCATATCTCAATCATGAATTCATCATGATCATTGAAGAAGATTTGATTAATTTTTGTCCCATTTTTATCATCCCCCACTATCTCTTATTACTCTATGTGCGAGTACATATAGCTTTTTTCATTTAAACACCATTGAAAAGTGACCATGCTGTTGGATTAGCTATCACACTATTAATCCATGTAAAGTTCTTTTGGTTGAATCCGCCACTAGTTGAGCCAACAACACAATGGCTTATATGTTCAAATCTCGATCAATGAGCATAGACATTGTCTTAGATAGTTGGACGAACCGCATAAACAACAATGTGAAAGAAAGCAGAGGTATTGCCATACACGTCTTTTCTCCAGATAAGAAAGTTATAATATTTTTATTTTTTACATTTTTAGGCTAATTTAAAAATGAGAATAATTAAAGTTGCTGGAAATTATTCTATTGAAGGTGATGACTTGGCATATGCCACTTATGATGCCACATCATTTGGTATTAGTTTTTTGTATAATTTTTTGGTGTATGTAGCACTACTTCTTAGGGAATACCCTCTTAGAATGTTTTGGGTAAGAGAGAATTAAAAAAACCTAATGGGGTAAGTGGGAAAAAAATCCCTAGAAATGGGGTAAATGGACAAAACCCCTTTATTTTATTTATTTATTTCTTTTTTCCGGTTGAAGGAAGTGGATAGTATTTTTAATCTTTCAATCTGTTTTTTGACACACCATGTGAGTAGCAAGTGTAATCTAATTTTGTTGCTTGAATGATACAGGTTAGTCCGTTATTGTAGCCGGTCAGCAAATTTGTCAATTTTGATTGCATTTAAATCTCAATTTATTCTCCAAAACCTATCTTCAATTGTACATGTTTCATTAATTCCCCTTGTTCCAAACTGGAATGAGGGTATGTGACCTACAATTGGAAAGTAATTGTCACCACAATTTGTAATGTTTTAGTATGATTATGGAAGAGTTTAAAACCAACTTAGGTTGGTATTTGAGGCATTATAGATCTGCTGAATTAGTATACTTATTGGTCAAGACATAAAGTAGATTGGAGATTTCGAGGCATTATAGATTCGCTGAATTCGTATACTTACGATTATCTAGATGGAAAATTCTTCCATGTACCAGCGGTGCAAGTGAATCAACGGATCTCAGCCGTTAATATTTATGGATAGTGATGCAGTAAGAGCTTCAAGCTAAAAAGATGGAGGTATGAACATTTGAATCGTTTCAATAATTGAACGATTGAACTTGATAGTTGTAATGCTCTAAAAACCTTACAATTGTTTCTTCGTCCTTTAAAATTGTATACATATAGGACTAAAAACCCGAAAACCCGAATTGATTTTGTCGTTTTAAAAATAAAAAGGAACCATAAATTATAAACCCGACCCGACCGACCCGACCATCCTCTAGCCTAAAACAAATGAGAGAAAACTGTTTATTTTCCAAGATTATTATTTTTCCTTCCTCCCTGTTGTCACAAATGAAGGGCAAAACGACTTTAATGTAAAGGCCGCAAGATATGAAGGAGCTAGAAACGCCCAGTTGCCCAAAAACCAGGTTGCTGAAACCCTGAAGAAGACTCAAGTGGTCAACTCAAGCAAGCAAGCAAGTTAACCGGCCACCGGCTTCCGGCTTCTTTGGCAAAGGTTCTGGTAAGGTTTTCTCTTCTTCTTTGAATTCGAAACCAGCTGCTGTATATTTGGCAGAAATTGCTAATCCATTTCATTGATTATAACTGTAGACTTTTAGTTTGGTCATTTCATGGAATGGGTCATCGCCAGTGTATTCATTTGAGAATTTCTGTGTTTTGTTAAGGTTGTTGATGAAGGTGTTGTCGTGGATGGTTAGAAATGTGTATGCTACTCGCTTGAAGTTGAAGCCCATCATGTTCAGAACAAGTACAATCAGACCTCTTTCTTCCATCTCTACCTTAAGGTATGAACACCATACTGTTTCTCCTCATATTGCCTCTTTGCTCAATCCAACTGTATTTAGACACTAGTTCTTTGCTTTCCAGTAACCAGACAGCAGATGATGATGATGACGATGAAATGAAAAGAATCATGTTTATACTCGCGAAACGTCCGTGGATTCTTGGTTGTCAGAATGGGTATAATGTCTATCGGAATCAGTTCAATGTAGTACAGATTTTGAACTATTTGTTTGAGGAGAGTTTGGATGCTAATCTTGCTTTATACTTTTTCAAGTGGTCAGAATGTTGCGCCGCATCAAAGCATACAGTTTGGACTGTATGTCGAATGGTACATATTTTGGTTTCTGGGAACTTGAATCACAGAGCAGTGGACCTGCTACTGCGTCTTGTGAGAAATCATGCTGAAGAGGAGACAAGTAGTTTGTTACTAGAAGTTCTTTATGGAACCCACAGCGAAAGAAGGGTTTTAGAAACTGTGTGTAGCATGCTAGTTGATCAGTATATTAAGGAAGGCATGGTGAACCTGGCTTTGAATGTAACATATGAAATGAAGCACCAAAACATTTTTCCTTCTGGTGGAGTTTGCAACACTCTGCTACGAGCATTATTGGGATCAAACCAGTTGGACGTTGCATGGGATTTCTTGGAAGTTCTGCGGACAAGAGGACTGGGTTTGAATTCTTCTATCATAAGTCTCTTCATTCATAAGTACTGTAGTGAGGGTGATCTGGGAAGTGGTTTCAAGTTGCTTGTTGAAATGAAGAAGTATGGGATTCAACCTGATGTTGTTTCATATACCATTGTTATTCATTCCCTGTGCAAGATGTCTTATTTGAAAGAAGCCACTACTTTATTGTTTAAGATGACTCAGTTGGGTATCTCTCCTGATTCGGTCTTGATTAGTTCAGTTATTGATGGCCACTGCCAGTTGAGACAAACAGCGGCTGCAATTAAGATACTGAAGATCTTCCGTCCTCCCCTCAATATTTTTTTGTACAATAGCTTTACTTCAAAGCTATGTACAGATGGCAACATGATTGAAGCTTCTGAACTTTTTCTTGAGATGTCTGAATTTGGCTTGCTCCCAGATTGTGTTTGTTACTCAACCATAATAGGGGGCTACTGCAAAATGAAAGACATGAATAGAGCTTTTCTGTATTTTGGAAAAATGTTAAAAAGTGGAATTACACCATCTGCTACCACATACACGTTGCTCATCGATGCTTACTGCAAGTCTGGAGATATAGAAATGGCCGAAGATATGTTTCAAGCAATGCTTTCAGACGGTCTACTACCTAATATTGTGACTTACAACACTTTAATGGATGGCTTCGGAAGGAAGGGACACTTACAAAAGGTTTTTGGGGTCTTAGATATGATGAATTCTTCTAATGTTTCCCCCGATGTTGTTACGTATAACACTCTCATTCATAGTCTTGCCACAAGAGGATTTGCCAATGAGGCAAAACAAATCATGTTTGAACTTATCAAAAGGGGTTTCTCCCTGGATGTAGCAGCATTCACTAATGTTATAGACGGGTTTTCAAAGAAGGGGAACTTTGAGGAAGTCTTTTTTGTGTGGTTCTGCATGAGTGAGCATGAGGTCAAACCCGATGTAGTGACATGCAGTGCCCTTCTCAATGGATACTGTAAGAAACGTCAAATGGAACAAGCCAATGTATTATTTCGCAAGATGCTTGATATTGGATTACATCCAGACCTGATACTGTATAACACTTTGATTCGTGGATTTTGTAGTGTTGGAAGCATTGATGATGCTTGCAACTTGATATGTTTGATGGTTGAAAATGGTATCCTTCCCAATAACATTACTCACCGGGCACTTGTCCTTGGGTTCGGAAAAAAGAGGGTTAGGAATCCTGTTTTAGTGGCAGCTCTTAAATTGCAAGAAATTCTTCTCAGATTTGGTATTCATGCTGATTTTGATGAATATTTAATACCAGAAAGCTGCACCCATTGATACACGAAAAGTGTTTAGTTTCAATTGAGTAAATTCAATCTTCAATCAGAACAAATTATGTGGTGCTGGCACTGTGCTTGGCTGCGAGCAGAAGAGAAATTACCAGCATGGGCCAGGGATGCTATCTCATGTCCTGAATACATGCATTCACTTCGAGGACTTGTTGACGGAACAGATCTAGATTGGATCAAGAAACATCTCCATTTACCTGATGCCAGCTTTAGATTATGAAAGAATTGAGTGATACTTTAAGAAGAGAAAAAACCAACTCTTTTTAATGCTAGACCACTGCTAACTTGGACTTGAAAAGGTAACTTTTCATTGAAACTGTTCATGTTCTGATTGTTTGATTTGTGCAGTCAATTCCGTAGTGTTCTTTGCTAATATTGGTGCCTAAAGCCTCAGACCGTATGATTTTTTTTTTTTAACTTTTAGATTGATTCTTGTTCCTTCATTATATCAAACCTTTTTTTTTTGTCCTGGTAAAATGTACACAACATACAGCCTAAATTTATCTAATATATCTCAACTTCTTTTCATTTTTGGTAGAAAAGCACTACGTATGTGATGCAGCACAAAACTCTACACATATAAGAATGTCAATTCTACTCCTGCAAAAATCATATAAAACAGTGATCCGAGGTCAAAGAACATGAGTGTGGTGTTTATGAAGAACTCTTTTAAAAGTTGGTGGATTTGAGTTGGAAGGCATGTGAATTGAAGTTACAGAGGTCAGTGTTGGTTTGAAGATAATCATAACACCCTTGCATTTTGTTAAAAAAGATGATTATATATACTCTAAAAGAGTTTCCAAAATGGATCATCCTTGGATTGGACTATTGGAGAGTGAAGGTTATGATGAATGATGACTAGGGGTGCAAGCGAAGATCTTAGCCATTCTGGGATGAACTGATGGAGCTCCCCTGCTGTCAAGGCTATCTGGTAGATCCTAGGAATATTCTGTGTGCATTTGACTGAAGTGAGCATGAGTCAGTACACGTGTTGACTTGGCAGCGCATAATTTTTGTTTAAGGTTGTATTCATGTGAAGGTATTTTACTGGTCAAAACACAGAAGAATAGGCAGGGCCAACAATGAGGACACGGCAGAATACTCCCTATGAACTATGACATCCAAAAGATATGAAAGGTACTTTTGGTTAGATTAATTCTATTCAACCAAATAACAATATAGAAAATGGATAACAGTAAATGCTACTTTGATGAAAGTTAAGTCTTAAGTGTGTTTAGAAAGATGAAAAAAGCTTTATTTGAAATGATCAGGTCATTAAACAAACCAATGCATGAAGGGTAAAGAGTGAAAGTGTAACTAAATAAGGTCCATAGATTAATGCGTTGGTTTATGTAATATGTTTCAGAAGGTTATGTGGTTTGTCTAAACGAGGAGCTAGTAAGTTTATACCCTCTTAGATAACTTAAGTTTCCATGATGATTTAGATAATTAGATTACTTTCATTGCACTCACTTTCTCCTTCATCAATATTTATGTTTTCATCATGTGTATTAATTCCAAAGTTGTTGTAGTATATATGAAACATGTTGTATTGTTCATAGTATAAAATGTCTATGTCATGTATAAGATAGGTATTTTAGGTATAATGACTTGTGAGTCAAGCTTTATGCCAATGGGGAACAAGTGTGGCAATCATCATCATCACAACCACAATGTGAAGCTGCAAATGAAGAAGCCACAAGGAGAGGCTACAATTGAAGATGCCATCAAGTTGTATCATTATTTACTTCAAAATGTATCCCTATAAATACCTCCTTTGAATGAAATGAAAGACACACTTGAAGCTCTATAATCTCTCTCTCTCTCTCTCTGTCAATTTACTTTTCCTTAAACACGTTATCAGCACGAAATTGCTCTAGAATTAGGATCGAAGTTAAGAAGAGAAGAGGTAGTTCATAATCCAATCGAAGCCATTTTCTCAAACTTACAAAAAACCTCCAAACCCTAGCTCATATCAAAGCCCTTGATTCAAGAAGCCCAGAACCGGTTTCAGAACCGCCAGAACCGGCCGGAAACCGCCTGAACCGGCTGCCGGAATATTTGAGCCACTGCCGGACCGCTACCGAGGCCTGCCGAGCAGCTGCGCAGAAGCTGCCGAGACCTGCCGAGTACCTGCCGAAGGCCTGCCGAGCACCTTCCGAGACCTGCCGAGCTGCTGCCGAGCACCTGCCGAAGGCCTGCCGAGACCTGCCGAGCGCACCTGCCGAGCTGCTGCCGAGACCTGCCGAGCGCACCTGCCGAGCTGCTGCCGAAGGCCTGCCGAGCACCTGCCGAGACCTGCCGAGCCCCTGCCGAAGTGCTGCCGACAGCTCCTGCCTACCCCTGCCGAGCTGCTGTCGACAGGCCTGCCTACCCCCTGCCGAGCATCTGTCGACACGACTTTCCGACAACTTTTCCGGCGACTTTTCCGGCAACTTTTCGGACAGTTTTCCGGCGACTTTTCGAACACTTTTCCGGCGACTTTTCGGACACTTTTCAGGCGACTTTCCGGTGACTTTTCGGACACTTTTCCGGCGACTTTCCGACAACTTTTCGGGCGACTTTCCGGACACTTTTCCGGCGACTTTTGGGCAACTTTTTCGGTCATTTCCGACAACACTATTTCAAGGTATTTTTTACTAAAAGTTCCCGCTTTTGAGTTTTTATTTATTTTTCTCCTCTTTTTCTTTTTGGGAACTTACAATTAAAAAGCGGAATTATAGAAATTCACGCTAAACGAACTAAGAGCGTTCGTGGTCAATGAACTAAGAGTGTTCATAATATCCGGACTAAGAGCGTCCGCAAGCATCGATTTATGACCTACTAAACATCATTGTTTCGGTCTAATCCAAATATTTTTGGAAATTGATTTCTTGGTAGCATAGCTCGGAAATCTTATTAATTTAGTTTTTCGTGGAAGTTTTAAACTCCGAAACTAATACATCTTTTTCTTCTTATATTTCAAGGATGTCGAATGAACCTAGACTCGATTTTCAAATCCTTGACTCAACTGGTTCGGATTACCATAGTTGGAGAACCGACGTTGAGAACCATCTCACATCAAAAGGGATATTGCCCATAATCCAGGCACCAAACGCGGGCCTTGTGTTCCAACGAACACCCATAAAGCATGCACAAGCAATTATCTTGATGCGACGCCATATGGACAAAGCACTCAGATTGGAGTATATGTCCATCAAAGATGCAAGGGACCTATGGGTGGCGCTAGAAGAGCGCTTTGATAATATCCAAGATTCCCTCCTCCCTGACTTGAAGATTCAATGGAACAATTTACGCTTCTCCGACTTCAAGTCTGTTGCTGAATACAATTCAGAAGCTCTTCGGCTAAGAGCCATGCTGAAGTTCTGTGAAAAACCTCTCACAGAAGAAGAGCTGATTGAGAAGACTCTCTCCACCTTCCCCGTCGCAGCAATTATACTATCAAAGCAATATCGCACTGAATATAATGCTGGACGACTTACTAAGTTCAATGAACTTATCAATATTTTGTCGGTAGATGAGAAGCACGACAATATCCTTGTAAAGAATTATAATTCAAGGCCCGTAGGAACCAAAAGCATTCGTGAGGCAAATTATAATGCACCCAAGAAAGGGCGCAAGGAGCGGTACCCTACTAATAAGGGGCATGTATACCCTAACAAGGGACATGACGGACGCATGGGTCCATACAACCGCCCCAATAAGGAAGGAAACCGCAACTTTGGAGCGGGCACACGTGGTGGCAAATCCACACGTGGGAGAGGAGAATATAACAACACCATGGGCCGTAACACTGTGGGCCGTGGAGGTCGCATAATACGCCGTGGTAGTAGCAGCAACAACCCGCCTAGGGAATATCCACAACGTGCACCTCAAATAAAGAAAGTCAATCACAATGACGTGTGTCATAGGTGTGGATCAATCGAGCATTGGTTTAAGCAATGCCAAGCAAGTACACAACTAGCTGCAAGCTACAAGGAGTACAGGGAAATGAGGGAGCAAGAAGCTCACCTTGCTGAAGAAGATGATGGTGAAGATGTAATTCTCACCATAAAAGACTTCAAAGCTGGAAATGAAGAGCACGAGGATGCCGCAGACTTTGATTAAAATAGTCTTTTCTGTTTTCCAATAAAACGGCAAATGTGCCTTAGTCAAATAACAATTGTATTGACTCTTTCTTATGTGGCGTACTCAATGAAGTATGATGTCTAGGCAAGTAATTGAGATCATGGTACTTAAGCGAGCCTCGCTCCACCAACATCTCTATACTTACCTGGTCATATTTTATTGAAATTACCAAACGGATTGAGCAATTACAATTTGTATAAAGTTTGATTTTATATTGGAATAAACTTTGGAAACTTTGATGTAATCATTGACTATTTTCCCTATTAATAAAGTATCGCATTATCAATGTCATTGACATATGTTAATATTCCGAACTTTATTTTTCAGTATGTCTTCGGGAGAATTGGAATGCCTTCTTGATAGTGGCACCACACATACTATATTACGACATAGGCAATTATTCTTATGGATGACACCTAGTCAATCTTCAGTGACCACGATGGCAGGACCATCTCAATTGATTCATGGTCGTGGACCAGCTCAATTTCTATTGCCGAATGGCACAAATATTAATGTCGCCGAAGCTTTATATGCTCCAAGGGCTGGAAGAACCCTATTAAGTTTTAAAGATATAAGAGCCAATGATTTTCATGTGAAAACACATTGTGAGAATGGACAAGAGTTCCTTTACATCACTTCTAATAACTACGGAAATACACGAGTATTAAAGAAACTCACGTGTCGCTCTAGTGGATTGTACGCAACCACTATTAGAGTCATTGAATCCAACCATGTCATGAATGAAAATTTATGGGATTCCGACACATACAGGCTTTGGCACGACCGTTTGGGACACCCAGGTCGTGATATGATGATCCGTATATTAAAAACTTCACACGGACATCCATTCTTTAAAACAAAAAGGAGCACGAACCAAAAAGAGGTTCGAAGAACTACTCCTAAAGCATATCATTCGTTTTGCAAAGCTTGCTCTTTAGCAAAAGTAGGATCGAGACCATCCTATGCAAAAGACATTAAAGAAAATATACCATTCTTGCAAAGAATACAAGGTGATATCTGTGGACCTATCCATCCAACTTGCGGACCATTTAGATATTTTATGGTGTTGGTTGATGCATCGACACGTTGGTCACATGTCGTGCTCTTATCCACAAGAAATGCTGCATTTGCTAAACTCCTCGCACAAATCATTAAATTAAGGGCTCACCACCCTGATCATCCCATTAAGTCAATTCGTCTTGACAATGCTGGGGAGTTTACATCAAAAACTTTTGATGATTATTGCATGTCCATTGGGATCGAGGTTGAACACCCCGTCCCTCATGTACATACCCAAAATGGTCTCGCAGAAGCTGCCATTAAAAGACTTCAAATGGTTGCTAGGGCATTGGTTATGCGCACCAATCTCCCTATTTCTGCTTGGGGCTATGCAATATTACATGCAGCTGTGCTTATTCGTCTAAGGCCCACTGCCACCCAACCTTTTTCTGCATCCCAGATGGTGACTGGGTATGAGCCTAATGTCTCACATTTACGCATATTTGGGTGTGCAGTCTATGTGCCAATTGCGCCACCACAGCGCACTAAAATGGGTCCTCAAAGACGATTAGGCCTTTATGTTGGCTATGACTCTCCAACCATAATCCGCTACATAGAACCCTTGACAGGTGATCTATTTACCGCTAGATTTGCGGATTGTCACTTTGATGAGACAGTCTTCCCGTCTTTAGGGGGAGACATGAACATAACTAATGTTCAACAAAAAGGACAAGAATTGTCGTGGTTTGTCCCCACTTTGTCTCATCTTGATCCCCGAACTGCACAATCTGAAAAAGAAGTGCAGAGAATTCTCGATCTTCAGAACGTAGCAGAATCGATGTCTGATGCGTTTTCTGATATCGCTAAAGTGACGAGATCACACATACCTGCTGCAAATACACCTGCAAGGATTGATGTCCCTAAAAGACATAATGCCGTCTCAAAAATACATGAGAATGGCGCCAACGTTCCCTCTATGGGTGACACATTGGCTAGGCCCACGGCTCCTGCCAGGAAGCGCGGGAGACCTATAGGTTCGATGGATTCTCGCCCAAGAAAGAAGGCGAGTTTGGCACAAAATAATAATCCATTAATCATAGATATGAATAATCCATCCCACGAGAATATTCCGGATTATGGTTATGTCCAAGAGACACCATTGGGGGACGCTCCAATGTCAGAACCAACTCCAGAGAATAGAGAAATCTCCATAAATTACAATAATGTATATGAGATGATGGATAGAAATTCTATGGCAATTGATGATGCGTTTGCATATCATGTTGCAAAAGGAATCATAGAATATGATGATATCGAACCTCGCTCTGTTGAAGAATGTCAACGAAGAGCGGATTGGCCTAAATGGAAAAATGCGATCCAGACTGAATTGGATTCACTAACAAAGAGACAGGTATTTGGACCTATAATGCTGACACCACCAAATATAAAGCCTGTTGGCCATAAATGGGTCTTTGTTAGAAAACGTAATGAGAAAAATGAGGTGATGAGATATAAAGCCCGCGTCGTGGCGCAAGGTTTCTCACAACGCCTTGGAATCGACTACGAGGAGACATACTCTCCCGTAATGGACATTATAACGTTCCGCTACCTTGTCAGTTTGGTAGTTTCCGAAAAACTTGACATGCAGCTTATGGATGTAATTACAGCATATCTCTATGGGGATCTAGATTTAGAGATATATATGAAGGTTCCTGATGGACTTCAATTACCAAAATCAAGTGGCTCTAAACCACGGAGCGCGTTTTCAATAAAATTAAGACGCTCACTATATGGATTGAAACAATCCGGACGGATGTGGTATAACCGTCTAAGTGAATACTTGATTGGAAAGGGATATATTAACAATGAAATATGCCCTTGCGTGTTCATTAAAAGAACAAGTTCCGGATTTGCAATTGTAGCAGTTTATGTCGATGACATGAACCTAATTGGAACTCTAAAGAGTTAAAGGAAACTGCTAAATATTTGGAATCCGAGTTTGAGATGAAAGATCTTGGGAAAACACGGTTTTGCCTCGGAATAGAACTCGAGCACCGTAGTGATGGGATTATGATCCATCAGTCAGCATATACTCAAAAATTACTAAGGCGCTTTAATGAAGATAAAGCAAAGCCTGTAAGTACTCCCATGATCGGCCGAAGTCTTGAGCCCACAAAAGATCCGTTTCGTCCAAGGGATGAGGACGAAGAATTATTAGAGGCTGAAGTACCCTATCTAAGTGCGATAGGCGCATTATTGTATTTAGCACAATGCACAAGACCAGATATCTCATTCGCAGTGAACTTGTTAGCTCGACATAGTTCTGCGCCAACACGCCGCCATTGGATTGGCATAAAGACAATCTTTCGATACTTAAAAGGTACGATTGATATGGGCTTGTTTTATCCCTACAGAGAGAAAATAAAAGACGGAAGATTGGGATCAGACCCTATGAGGCAAAAAGCCACCTTCCGTAATACAGACGCCGGCAACACCATCCATGGTGACCGACGTTCTCCTCCTCCCCTCCATCAAAATAAAAATAATGTTTTGATGGGCTTTGCTGATGCAGGGTATCTCTCTGACCCCCATAAAGGTCGCTCCCAAACAGGTTATGTCTTTACCATGGGAAGCACGGCGATATCTTGGAGATCTACAAAACAGACACTTGTCGCTACTTCCTCAAATCATGCAGAGATTATTGCTCTACATGAAGCTGTGCGTGAATGCATATGGCTAAGGTCTATAAATAGACACATTCGAGGAACTTGTGGTTTGAAGTTTACCACAGATAAACCTACATGCATTTACGAAGATAATGCAGCTTGTATTGAGCAAATGAAATTAGGTTTTATCAAGGGTGACAATACTAAACATATATCACCGAAATTCTTCTACAATCAGCAACAGCAAACACTTCTAAACATTGAAGTAAATCAAATCCGATCAGAGGATAATGTAGCGGACTTATTTACTAAGTCGTTACCAAAAACCCCTTTCGAGAAACATGTGAAGAGTATCGGATTAAGAAGATTATCCGAACTCTCATGATCTTCAGGGGGAGTCTAAATCAGGGGGAGTATCTAGAATCATACTCCACGCTCAAATGCGCGTTGCACTCTTTTTCTCCTTCGACCAAGGTTGTTTTTTCCCACAGGGTTTTATTACTTGGCAAGGTTTTTAACGAGGCAATTTCGAAGCGCACGGCTTAGACAAATACTATCAACATGAAATATACAAGGGGGAGTGTTGTAGTATATATGAAACATGTTGTATTGTTCATAGTATAAAATGTCTATGTCATGTATAAGATAGGTATTTTAGGTATAATGACTTGTGAGTCAAGCTTTATGCCAATGGGGAACAAGTGTGGCAATCATCATCATCACAACCACAATGTGAAGCTGCAAATGAAGAAGCCACAAGGAGAGGCTACAATTGAAGATGCCATCAAGTTGTATCATTATTTACTTCAAAATGTATCCCTATAAATACCTCCTTTGAATGAAATGAAAGACACACTTGAAGCTCTATAATCTCTCTCTCTCTCTCTCTGTCAATTTACTTTTCCTTAAACAAAAGTTTCATTTTCTATTTTTCTTGGAGGTTCCTGTTCCAAGTGAGGAGGTAGGCTTGGAGGAATGATTGCTGTTCTTGTAACTACTACTGCTGAGCTCTATGACGTTCGTGTTTGGAGGAGTGATTGCTATTCTGGCTGAGTATCGAGTTCTGGGTGGAAATCCCTACTCAAGGAATAGCATTTTTAAGGAGTCAATTACAATGGTTAATGTATATATACATAATTAGAGTGTTTGCAGTTTCTTCTGCCACCTGCTTTTTCTTCAAATTCATTTACTCTCATATTTGAAAGGGGCAATTTTATTTCACAGGTCATGAAAGACGTTTTCTTTTATCATAGGCAATTTGTCATGTATGGATTGGAGTGGTGTAATCAAACAATTTAACCTCGTCATAAATCCTTGGGTCTGGGCAACTGCCAAGAATCAATATCAAGTATCAACTTCTCGATGAGCAAAGCCGCTACCTAGTGACAGACATTCTGCTGTTGAAATCTTATATCATCTCCACTATCTTCATAGAACTGCTCCAGGACAAGATAAACAGCAAAACTGGTTTACACAGTCAAGTATATTATGAACAAGTTGGAAACTGAAAACTCTGCTGTGAGTCATGAGTGATTATGAGATAGATCCTCAAGACAAACCTGACAATCCTACCAATGCGTTCAATCCAAACATGAAATAAAATCAAGGCGTCACTTGACTAGTTTTAAGAATAACAATAAGACTCAATGATGATAAAAGTGCATTTTGAACAAAAGTAAGTTCAAATACATGGCCTGAACAGAGGTATAATATCAGGGAATCAATGCCAGAATCCTTCTACATATTAGTATCTTAGAACACTAGAATATAGTCGATAAAGTAGAAATATGTGCGACACATATCGGTCCTGCAACTGATATTAACATAAAACCTACCATAAAGCTACGGCTGCCATAACCTAGTTAAGTGTCAATGTCAAACATATCTGCCCTACTATTCATATCTAGAGAAACTCCTACAGTAAGGCTAAGGCATCCCATAACCTAGTTCAGTTTCCATATCTATCTCAACGAGGCCCTCTTCCTCCTTTGACAAGTCCTTCTTTGCTGCCTCCAGGTCCATCTCTGTAACAGCTAGTGCAAGAGTTCGCCTCTTCTGTTCATTAACCAAGCCTTCCACATCTTCTCTCATTCTTTTCACCTTCCTTACCTTTTCCAAAAGCTTCTTCATAGCCAAAGCAGATTGAACGTGAGGCTCAAGCCAAGCCAAGTCAAATTTGAAGATCTCAAGATCCTCCCACAAAGTTTGAAGGTGCTCACAGGTCTCTTGAGTCATATCCTTGATCTTTGTAGTCTTCAGAAAGTGCAAGAGTTCACCCAAAGTTTGGAATGCGCATTGTGTTATGCTACGGCCTCTCCTTCTTTGGCACTCAATCAATGAAGGATGCACTGAACAAACTTTCTCCAGCAATGGGACAAAAGCTCTCTTTATCTTTCCAAATCCCATAAAATCTATAAGCTTGCCAGTTGGGTTGGTTGGGACTTCCGCAACATCCTGGACTACAGAAGGGGCAGTAGAGCTTATTGCAGAGTTGTCAGAACCTGAGGCATCCTGCAAGGGAGGTATCAGCTCAATATATGCGGCCTTAGTTGCTGGTGAAGAGTCTGGAGCTTGCATAGTATCCACATTTGGTTCCGGCCCTTCATGTTCTTTCCTTGAGGACTCCGTAGTTACAGAAACATTAGACCCTTGATCTTCAATCTTTAGTGGGACATCAACCTTGGCTTTAAGAATACATATATCATTCAAAAGATAACCTGTACTGCATTCATATAGTTCACTGAGGGGCATGAAAGCTTTGAACCCCCAGTCACTCTTGTCTGCATCGAATTCTCTTTGAATGCCTGTGAACCCAAATAATTAACAGAGTTAACACACAGTCAATAACAAAAGAATGCGATGTTCATCACCAGGTCACAAGCACACAATCTGTTTTGAGGTTACTACAGATACACATTTTTGGTTTTCTAGAAATTCAATGACACTCGGAGTAAATGCTAGTAACAATAATAACAATTTATATAAATTTTTGTCTCACCACAAAGGACATGGAAGAATGAGATGAGACGCATACGGTTAATCTCTAAAAGATAATATGAACCAACCAACAAGAGATGACTTTCTGTAGTGTACACCAACTTGTTTCATTTTAAATAAATAACCAAGTTTGTATGTTTCCTTCCTTTTCCACACATTGCAAAAGCAAGCTTGCCAGTTAGGTTACAACCAATAATTTCTAAATACAATGGGAGTTGGATCCTCTGGCTGCTTGCTTTTGCATGTTCCAGAGCTAGTCGTCTGTTAGAAACCCAAGGGTTCTGGAAATTTGTTACCAATCCAATCCATTTCTTCCTTTGTGCCAACATCTTTGAATTTATAATACACGACTATAAGATTGAAATCAAGAAAATGAACAAGAGGGTGCATTGATGGCAAATTGACATAGTATGCCAACTTACTAAGTTGTTCCAAAGCATCATGAGTTTCACTCATGGAAGAATACGAAATGACGAAAAAACCGAACAAAACATAGACAGGTACCAGAAACTATTTACCCTTTGTAGGCTTTGTGACTGACTTGTTAATGTCAAGTTGATTAACCAGAGTCAATCTGAAGTGTGCAAATAGAGTCCACCCAGGTGGCAAATCATGAGCATTTGCAACCCCCAAATACAAAGCCAAGTGCTTTCCCAGACTCTTATCGTCGCCAGTCAGATACATAGAGAGCTGCCTGAGATATCAAATGCCAACCAAAGCTAGTAAAAACCAAGTAAAACTATGAACAATATTTAGCTACCAAGTGAGCTAGACTAGAAGCTTCTGGATGATTCTTAGTTCCATCTTGCTTTGATTTAAATTTGCAGCTTGTTGCTTAGTTAGTATCACATCCAAAAGGAAAACCCATGATTGGGGTAAATAACGAAAAAAGACATCATCTTGAAATAAAAGATTGCATCTTTGGTGTCTTGAAATAAATATTGCATCTTTGGCATTACATAAAATCAATCTTGAAACTTGTTGAGAGGGGCGTACCATTTGATGCCTCCAATGGTGAAAATGTTAGAAACATACTTGCCCATCTTTAAGTTAGAGAAGTTTTCGATTCTCCAAGTGAATGTCCCAGATGGTGCAAGATCATCTTGCTCTTGATCCCCTTCCTCATTCTTCATTCTGCTACTTCAAACATCAAAAACCCACATAAATATATTTGGTAGCAAACAATAACAATTTAGTACAGAACACCAAGCTGAGATTCAAAGACATTACCTTACAATGGCCGTTTGGTGATCGGCGAGAGACATGGTTTTGGAGAGAAACAGAGGAAGAACCCTAATGGTAGAGCTAGAAGAATAAATTCGATCAGGAATTGGTTATGAATGTGGGGCAGCTCACTTCAGACATATATAAAATATAGGCTCAAGCTCCATGTTTTTATTTAGCCAGTCAAAGTCATGTGGATTCGTTCTAAACAGAGTCAAAGCCACTTGTCTTATATGCTTAAAGAAATGCACTTCAGCCACTTCTAGCTAGAAATCATTTCAACTTAAGAAAGTGTGTTGTATATGAAATTAGTAAGATTTTTAAAGATATTTATGGAATTTAAAAGTCTGGGCATATTTAATATAGACTTTTAGCAGTTTATGAAAATTTTGAGGTATTCAATTAGGATATTTAAAGACTTCACAAATTCCATCAAAATCTAAGGGTATTCAATTAGGATTTTTAAAAATGAAAGAAAGTACAGGGTAGAAAATCATGGATAATTATGGATTTTGTAGTGTTAACTATTCAATATCAAACTTCAATATTTTTCCAGCCACCAGACTAAAAATTTGAAAAAGTCTATGAAAATTCATTTTTTCAAGGAAAAAATAAAAATAAAAAAGGGGTCGTGACCACTTACCCGATTTTAGACTAAAAATTGCCCACTTGCTCCACTAAGAGTTTTTAAACCCCATTTACCCAATTTAAAATCTACTGACAGTTTTGCCCCTATTAATTAACTCTCAGACTCTCTCTCTCTCCTCCCAGACTCTCTCTCTCTCTCTCTCTCTCCATGTCTGCAAATCCGACGCCGGGTTCGGGTTTGAAAATGGGTTTGGTTTGCCGGAATCGAGGGAGAGGGCATTTACTCGATTCCTTGTATATTTACTTGATTCGATTCCGTCACGAAGCTCGTGCTTCGATCTGACCGGAAATCGATTAGCATAGACGACGACGCTCTGGTCTTGATCTCCGTTTGCTGCAAGAGACTCACGAGCCTCAAGCTCCGCGGCTGCCGGGAAATCACGGACCTCGGAATGGACGCGTTCGCTCAGAATTCTACTGGATTGAAGAAGCTCTCCGTCGGGTCGTGCTTGTTCGGCGCCAAGGCCATGAACGCCGTGCTTGAGTACTGCACGGCGCTCGAGGAGCTATCGGTGAAGCGGCTCCGGGGGATCCACGACGCGTCTGCAATGGGTCTCGGGCCTCACTCATTAAAGTCGGAGAAGGGAGATCCACAACCGTCGAAATCAATGATGGGAGGAGAAGAAGAAGTGGGTGCCCAGAGCATTTTCTGGGTGCCCGACCTTTTTTTTTTCAGCATCCTGAGTTTTTTTTTTTTTTTTTATAATTTTGTTGGGCAGTAGACACATTATTGGCCCCCAGTAGACTTTGATACGATGGACAGGGATCACTATAGTGTGGTGTTTTGATAAGTTACCTGTTGTTTTCTGTGTATTAAAGTCAAATTATCTGTGAATCCTACAAAATGGTGCATTTTTGGTGGTCTATTGGGAGGCAGTAGAGACATTGGACTTTGTATTGGGGGGCAATAATATGATTACTGGGGGGCAGTAATATGATTATAAATTGATCAATTGTGCCTGTAGTGTATTCATTTTGGTTTTGGGAGTTCATACAATTCACTGGACGGCAATAATATGATTTTTGGAAGGCAATAATATGATTACTGGGGGGCAGTAATATGATTACTGGGGGGCAATAATAGCCGGATTCCGGTCATCGGTCGCCGGATTTTGTTACCGGTTTCCGGAATCCAGTCATCGGTCGCTGGAATCCGGTTATCGTTCGCAGGAGTCCGGTCGCCGGAGACCGCACCGGCCACTGGTCACCGGAGCACAGCAAGGTGGAAGGTGACTTCTCTCTCTAAGTGAGAAAGAAGGAGAGGACAAAAAAGTCTCAAAAAAAAAAAAAATTAATTGGGTAAAGGGGAAATAATCCCTTAGAGTGTTTTGGGTAAATGAGGTTAAAAAACAGTTGGTGGAGCAAGTGGGCAATTTTTAGCCTAAAATCGGGTAAATGATCATTTTCCCAATAAAAAAAATCTATCAAAATTCTCCTTTGTCACCCATGTCGTAGTTAGAAATCACTAACTAAGGCAATTTTAGACTCTCCCACCTTTTTTTTTTTCCTACTTTTTTTAAAGAGGATCAAAGGATTTCACTCCTACCCCCATGGTGACTCGAACCCATGACTTCGTACATAGGTAGTGGGTGCTCTAACCACTGAGCTAACACCAATTTTAGACTCTCCCACCTGAAATATCATAGTTTATCTCCATTTGCTTCTCTAGGCCAACACCACTATTTTTCCCGTCTCGAGTAACTGGAGTCCCTACTCTAGCATTTTAAGTGTCATAATTACATTACTTCAAATCAATGATACTAATATAACCAAATCTATCTAACTTGACCAAGGTATCCGAAAAAGAAACCAACTTAATTTTCGGAGCTATAACATGTCCCTTAATTTACTATGGACACCCATATTTATTCTCAATTTCAGGACCATTACAATTGGTTATACTCGTAATCTAAACACGTAGTATACTAAATTTTATACTTTCTATGACCATTCTCCATTGATTAGCAAATTCATCCTACCCATTAACTTCTTTCCCAAATCACATCACGTTAACTATTTGTAACATGCTATAACACCAACTCAACCATACCAAGACTATGCTTATAGTCGGACATGCACCACAAACAACCAAGTTCAAATAATATCAATTGTCTGTGAGTCATTGCTTGTTGGTTAGGTAGCCTAACTAACATTGTAGAGGTCACATGTTCAAATCTCACTGACATAAAGTTACACTCTTGTCCAGAATTTAAAAAAGAAAAAAAATTGAAAACTTTTAGTAGAAACCTCGAGCTCATCTTAACCAAAAACAAAGATGTGCTTAAATGTTGAGACTTTATTGTTGCCTACCAGAGACGATCAACAGCCTAACCAATGGCGGAGGCAGGAATGTATAAAAACGGGGAGAAAAATTTCTTTCCTTTCTGCATCTCCTTTACCCATCAAAGCAGCTTCGGGCCGGTTTTGAACATGCAGAGTACCGGGACTGGCTTAAACCCGAACCAAGACAATACAGTCCGGTTTCTCAGGGCTTTCGGTTCTTGGCAGTAGTACCAAGGCTGCAAATAGGACCATTATGCAATCTGCAGTAGCAGCAAGGCTACATCTGCAACAAATAATGAAACAAATCAATTTTCTCCACTTGGTCGGCGACATTAGAAGTGTGGCTGATGTAGAGGAGATCAAGACGCGTTAGGGGAAGAAGGTGTTGTTCACTAAGGAACTGAGGGAAGAGGAAGAAGATGAAGCAGGAAGAGAAAAAAAGAAAAAAGAAAAAACTGAAGAAGAATGAGATAAAGAGGAGATCGAGAGTTGAGAAAGATTGATAAAAAAAAAAAAACAGAGAGAGTAAGAAGGTCGATCTCTAGTTTTTGGAGGAGGAGCAAAGTTGGGGTTGACTGGCTGAGGAAGAAGAAGAAGAACCGAAGAAGAGAGAATGAGAGGAATCGTGTTGGAGGAATAATGGAATATTGCCACTTGGAGGAGTACCCATATTATTAATGTAGTATTAATATATGATCAGTGAAGCATGGGGGCACTGAATCAAAAGAAGTGGGGGCAAAAAGAAGATCAGTGAACAAAATATATATACATGATTTTTCTGGGGGCCACTGCCCCTACTCGTCCTTCATTGGCTCCGCCACTGAGCCTAACCTTACCAAAAAAGATTCACAACAACATTTCAAACGCAATGAGGACCTAATTTCGGATAGTTAAGCTAAAAAGAATAACCCTTACCATTACTTCAATTCAAACAAAATCCAATATCCAACTTCTAATTCCCTTCAGCCTCAATGCCAACTTTAACCAAATTCCCCAGAAACAACCCCGAAAAATCAAACTGTCACTGCGCATAGTAGAGTTCAACGGAGGCCGAAATCACCTAAAATGACAACTCTTTCAAACTTAATCAAAATAAAAAAAAACCACGTATGCCAATATGTAGAGATCGAAGAGTAGAAAATTTTTCATACCTCATGCAAGTTAAACCATCGTTGGAGCTGCTGGAAAACGTCTAAAATACGCTTGAAAACACAAAATTTGTCGGCTTCAATTTTCTCTCTACACCCAGCAGCTGAACCAATCGAGGCTAGAGGTGGAACTGCGATGAAAAGAAGAAGCTAATGATACTAGTGCGCCAGTGTCACGTGGCCGAACTGCGGAGTTATGATCGGGTTGCTTTTGCAGGTCATCTTGTTGACAAACGGGTCGCGCGTTCTAACTTGGGATGGGGCTTCTAGGTCGGTAATCTGATCTGGATCTTTTATATATTCGAAATCAAAGATCCATTATTCTTTTTATTTTTTTTCAAATTAAAAATATATTCTGATGCAGCATGTGTGGAGGAAGACTAGTCTTTAATAATAAAATGCCTTCTCACCAAAGTAAAACAATTGTGAGCCATGTATCCCATACAATAATGGGTCCCACATATTGTAAAACCTCGAAAATTAATGTTCGATAAATTTATAACCACCATCTTCTCTAGTCCCGACTCGAGACCAGTGTATATTACTAAGAACCTCTCTAAATGCATAATATAATAATTTTTCTAGACATCCTTAAAGACCCAATGAATATATAGAGTAATAATTGGTAAATGAAAGAAATATTATAAAAATATTAATAATTAATGAAATACATGTAAGAAATAGTATAGAAAATTTCAAAATACATAATAATATGACCACTTACCAAATTTTAGACTAAAAATTACCCACTTACTCCACTAAGAGTTTTTTAACCCCATTTACCCAATCTAATAGTGTTTGACAGTATTACCCTCTCTCTCTCTCTCTCTCTCTCTCATATCCCAAACTACAAACCCTAAACTGCCCAACCTCTCTCTACAATTCCTCCATTTCTGGTGGCCTCCAAGACCCACGACGAGTCTTCCATCTCCAAGATCAAGGCGACTACTGCGTTCGGTTTTGGATCGCAGTGCAAAAGACGTAGAATGGCGGAGGTTAGTATACGCACAGAGCATTTCGTCAGAGCTGATCTGGACAGAGGCGACACCGGTTTTGTTCGTTAGAGGTCCGGGAAGCTCCGAAGATCCACTCCGGAATCGGGTCTGGGCTTCACTGGCAGGGCTCGGACGACGTCACTCTGTTGGACGGCGTCGTTCTGTTTTTTTTTTTTGTTTTGTAAATTTGGCAGAATTATAAGGAAAAAAGAAAGAAGAATGAAAAAAACAAGTTTTATTGAGTAGTTATACATGTCTATTGCGGAGCAATAATATGATTATTGGAAGACAATAATATAATTATTGAGAGGCAATAATATGAGTATTGGGAGGCAATGATATGCATATAAATTGATCAATTGTGTCTGTAGTGTATTCATTTTGGTTTTGGAAGTTTATGCAATTCACTGAAGGGCAATAATATGATTAATATTATTGGAGGGCAATAATATTATTGGAGGCAATAATATGATTACTGGGGGGCAATGATATGAGTAGTGAGGGGCAATAATATGGTTGCTGGGTATTATTAGAGGGCAATAAATTCATACGCCAGAATCCGATCACTAGTCCGATAGCCGGATTCTAGATTCCGGTGACCAGTCGCCGGAGTCAAACAAGATCTCCAATGACTTCTTTCTCTAAGTGACAAAGAAGGAGAGGGAAAAATTGTCCCAAAAATAAATAAAAATGAATTTAGAAAAATACTTAATTGGGTATTAGGAAAATAATAATCTCTTATAGAGTGTTTGGGTAAGTGGACAATCTCTTAAAATGTTTGGGTAAGTGGGCAATTTTTAAGCTAAAATTGGGTAAATGATCATTTTCCTTAATAATGTTAAAGAAATTTTAACAATTTGTATTTTCTCAAAATATCCTTTTATAGTCTTGTGCTTTTTTCTTCTGTCTTAACCGAATTGAACTTCATCCTTAATTTATTGCAATTCCTACACCAGATTTTATATATTATTTTTCATCTTGTAGCAATTAGTTATTCAAAGTTATTATGTCTCATTCAAAGAAACATTTGGTATAGCTCCCAGATTGTGTTTATTACTCAACCATAATAGGGGGCTACTGCAAAGTGAAAGACATGAATAGAGCTTTTCTGTATTTTGGGAAAATGTTAAAAAGTGGTATTACAGCATCTGCTACCACATACACGTTGCTCATCGATGCTTACTGCAAGTCTGGAGATACAGAAATGGCCGAATATATGTTTCAAGCAATGCTTTCAGAGGGTCTACTACCTGATATCGTGACTTACAACATTTTAATGGATGACTTCGGAAGGAAGCGACACTTCCAAAAGGTTTTTGGGGTCTTAGATATGATGAATTCTTCTAATGTTTCCCTTGATGTTGTTACATATAACACTCTCATTCATAGTCTTGCCACAAGAGGATTTGCCAATGAGGCAAAACAAATCATGTTTGAACTTATCAAAAGAGGTTTCTCCCGGGATGTAGCAGCATTCACTAATGTTATAGACGGGTTTTCAAAGAAGGGGAACTTTGAGGAAGTCTTTTTTGTGTGGTTCTGCTTGAGTGAGCATGAGGTCAAACCCGATGTAGTGACATGCAGTGCTCTTCTCAATGGATACTGTAAGAAACATCAAATATAATGGAACAAGCCGATGTTTTATTTCGCAAGATGCTTGATATTGGATTACATCCAGACCTGATACTGTATAACACTTTGATACGTGGATTTTGTAGTGTTGGAAGCATTGATGATGCTTGCAACTTGATATGTGTGATGGTTGAAAATGGTATCCTTCCTAATAACATTACTCACCGGGCACTTGTCCTTGGGTTTGGGAAAAAGAGGGTTAGGATTAATCCTGTTTTAGTGGCAGCTCTTAAATTGCAAGAAATTCTTCTCAGATATGGTATTCATGCTGATTTGGATGAATATTTAATACCAGAAAGCTGCATCCATTTTGGAGCATCTTTAGCAAATCAATCTGTAGGCCAATTCTCTCTGTAATGCTAGACAACTGCGAACTTGGACTTGCAAAGGTAACTTTTCATTGAAACTGTTCATGTTCTGATTGTTTGATTTGTGCAGTCAATTCCGTAGTGTTCTTTGCTAATATTGGTGCCTCAAACTAGATGATTTTTTTTCCTACTTATAGATCGATTCTTGTTCAGTCATTATATCAAACCTTTTTTTGTCCCGCTAATGTACACAACATACAGCCTAAATTTATCTAATATATCTTAACTTCTTTTCATTTTATGTGGAAAAGCACAAAACTCTACACAGGTAAGAATGTCAATTCTACTCCTGCAAAACTCATATAAAACAGCGATCTGAGGTCAAAGGACATGAGTGTGGTGTTTATGAAGAACTCATTTAAAAGTTGGTGGATTTGAGTTGGAAGGCATGTGAATTGAAGTTACAGAGTTCAGTGTTGGTTTGAAGATAGTCATAACACCCTTGTGTTTTGTTAAAAAAGATGTTTATATATACTCTAAAAGAGTTTCCGAAATGGATCATCCTTGGATTGGACTATTGGAGAGTGAAGGTTGTGATGAATGATGATTAGGGGTGCAAGCGAAGATCTTAGCCATTCTGGGATGAACTGATGGAGCTCCCCTGCTGTCAAGGCTATCTGGTAGATCCGAGGAATATTCTGTGTGCATTTGACTGAAGTGAGCATGAGTCAAAATTCACCTGTTGACTTGGCAGCGCATAGTTTTTGTTGAAGGTTGTTGTTGAAGGTTGTTTTCATGTGATGGTATATATTTTACTGGCCAAAAAGTCAACAGTGAGGACACCACAGACAATAGTCCCTATGAACTATGACATCCAAAAGATATGAAAGGTACTTTTGGACTTTGGTTAGGTTAATTATATTCAACTAAATAACAATATAGAAAATGGATAACAGTAAATGCTACTTTGATGAAAGTTAAGTCTTAAGTGTGTTTAGAAAGATGAAAAAAGCTTTATTTTGGAAATTATCAGGTCATTAAACAAACCAATGCATGAAGGGTAAAGAGTAAAAGTGTAACTAAATCAGGTCCTTAGATTAATGCGTTGGTTTACATAAACCGTTTCAGAAGGTTATTTGGTTTGTCTTAACGAGGAGGGGCTACTATGTTTATACCGTCTTAGATAACTCAAGTTTTCAATGATGATTTAGATAATTAGATTACTTTCGTTGCACTTACTTCCTTTATCAATTTTTATGTTTTCATCATGTGTATTAATTGATTTAATTCCAAAGTTTCATTTCCTATTGTTCTTGCAGGTTCCTTTCCAAGTGAGGAGTTAGGCTTTTAGGAGTGGTTGCTGTTCTTTTAACCTCATATTCGGAGGAGTGATTGCTATTCTGGCTGATTGTCAAGTTCTGGGTGGAAATCCCTACTCAAGGAATAGCATTGTTAAGGAGTCAATTACAATGGTTGATTTATTTATACATAATTAGAGCGTTTGCAGTTTCTTTAGTTGGTCGAGTAGGGTACTAGTATAGTTGAGAAGGATTTACAACCGTGGAACATTTTGAAACAAACAACAGCAAAAACAACACATTTTAAATAGCCATGTCTGAAAGGAGTGCAAGTGAAATTCTTCTGCCCTCTTCTTTTTTCTTCAAATTAATTTACTCGCATGATTGAAAGGGGCAATTTTCTTTCCCAGGTCATGAAGGACGTTTGCATTCATTTTAGGCAATTTGTCATGTATGGATTGCAGTGCTGTAATCAAACAATTTAACCCCGTCACAAATCCTTGGGTCCGGAGCAAGGCTGCTATCTAGTCTCAGACATTCACTGTAGAAATCTGAAATCATCTCCACTAGCTTCATAGAACTGTTCCAGGACAAGATAAACAGCAAAACTGGTTTACACAGTCAAGTATATTATGAACAAGTTGGAAACTGAAAACTCTGCCGTGAGTCATGAGTCATGAGTGATTATGAGATAGATCCTCAAGACAAACCTGACAATCCTACCAATGCGTTCAATCCAAACATGAAATAAAATCAAGGCGTCACTTGCCTAGTTTTAAGATAACATTAATACTCAATGATGATAAAAATGCATTTTGAACAAAAGTAAGGTCAAATGCATAGCTTGATCAGAGGCATAATATCAGGGAATCAATGCCAGAATCCTTCTACATATTAGTATCTTAGAACACTAGAATATAGTCGATAAAGTAGAAATATGTGCCACACATATCGGTCCTGCAACTGATATTAACATAAAACCTACCATAAAGCTACGGCTGCCATAATCATGTCTAGAGAAAATCCTACTGTCAAACATATCTGCCCCACTAATCATGTCTAGAGAAAATCCTACTGTAAGGCTAAGGCATCCCATAACCTAGTTCAGTTTCCATATCTATCTCAGTGAAGCCTTCTTCCTCCTTTGACAACTCCTTCTTTGCTGCCTCCAGGTCCATCTCTGTAACAGCTAGTGCAAGAGTTCGCCTCTTCTGTTCATTAACCAAGCCTTCCACATCTTCTCTCATTCTTTTCACCTTCCTTGCCTTTTCCAAAAGCTTCTTCATGGCCAAAGCAGATTGAATGTGAGGCTCAAGCCAAGCCAAGTCAAATTTGAAGATCTCAAGATCCTCCCACAAAGTTTGAAGGTGCTCACAGGTCTCTTGAGTCATATCCTTGATCTTTGTAGTCTTCAGAAAGTGCAAGAGTTCACCCAAAGTTTGGAATGCGCATTGTGTTATGTTACGGCCTCTCCTTTGGCACTCAATCAATGAAGGATGCACTGAACAAACTTTCTCCAGCAATGGAACAAAAGCGCTCTCTATTTTTCCAAAACCCATAAAATCTATAAGCTTGCCAGTTGGGTTGGTTGGGACTTCCGCAACTTCCTGGACTGCAGAAGGTACAGTAGAGCTTTTTGCAGAGTTACCAGAACCTGGGGCATCCTGCAAGGGAGGTATCAGCTCAATATATGCAGCCGTAGTTGCTGGTGAAGAGTCTGGAGCTTGCATAGGATTCACAGTTTGTTCCGGCCTTTCATTTTCTTTCCTTGAGGACTTTGTAGTTACAGAAACATTAGATCCTTGATCTTCAATCATTAATGGGACATCAACCTGGGCTTCAACAATACATATATCATTCAAAAGATAACCTGCACTGCATTCATATAGTTCACTGAGGGGCATGAAAGCTTTGAACCCCCAGTCAGGATTGTCTGCATCGAATTTTACTCTGCATTCAGTGCATTGAATGCCTGTGAACCCAAATAATT
>CM045492.1:17441332-17733771 GCA_024704745.1 Rosa lucieae | reverse complement strand
AAATTTAGTATACTACTTGTTTAGATTACGAGTATAACCAATTGCAATGGTTATGAAATTGAGAATAAATATGGGTGTCCATAGTAAATTAAGGGACATGTTATAGCTCCGAAAATTAAGTTGGTTTCTTCTTCGGATATCTTGGTCAAGTTAGATAGCTTTGGTTATTTAGTATCATTGATTTGAAGTAATGTTATGACACTTAAAATGCTAGACTAGGGACTCCAGTTACTCAGGACGGGAAAAATAGTGGTGTTGGCCTAGAGAAGCAAATGGAGATAAACTATGATATTTCAGGTGGGAGTCTAAAATCGTCTTAGTTAGTGATTTTTAACTACGACATGGGTAACAAAGGAGAATTTTGATAGACTTTTTTTATTTTTATTTTTTCCTTGAAAAAAGAAATTTTGATAGACTTTTTCAAATTTTTAGTCTGGTGGCTGGAAAAATATTGAAGTTTGATATTGTATAGTTAACACTACAAAGTCCATAATTATTTATGATTTTCTACCTCTTTCATTCATTTGTAAAAATCTTAATTGAATACCTCAAGACTTTCATGAACTGCTAAAAGTCTATATTAAATATGCTTAGACTTTTAAATTCCATAGATTTCTTTAAAAATTATACTAATTTGATATACAATACACTCCCTTAAGTTAAGAATTGAGATGATTTCTAGCTAAAAGTGGCTGAAGTGCATTTCTTGAAGCATATAAGACAAGCGGCTTTGACTATGTTTAGAGCAAGTCCACCGGTTGCTTCTTGACTGGTCACCAGCTAGGAAAAGCTGAGGTGGTGACCATGGAGGAGAAAAACCTGCTTCCAGTTGTGGTGCTATGACCGGGCAAGAAGATGACTTCCTTGACCGAAGCCAAGAAAAAGGCAACGGGCTGACATTTTTCTTGAACCAGCCAAAGCATCTGCCAGCTCGGCCAACTGATGACGTCACCCACGTTATCTATAGAAATGGAGAAGACGACGCGCTGAAGTAAGGCAGTGGAGAACAAGACGCTGACGCGTGGCGCCGCAATTAGGCAGGATTTGACGCCCAGTCGCCGAGAGGATGCCGGAAAACTGGAATTCCGGCCGGGTCATGTCGCACGGCTGTGGGAGGCCTTCGATCTCCTTCTGGGTTGAGTGGTGAGCTGAGGCACCACTGTGGGGAGGACGAGCGGGCCGAGGTGAGCCAGTATGGCCCGGGTCCGCTACCGGAGGAGGCACGACAGCGCCGAAAAACTCGGGTCCGATCAGTCGGGACCCGACGGGTCTAAGGAGACGCGGAAGAGAGAGAAGAGAGAGTTTCAGGGGTGAAAGTGAAGAAAAGAGGGAAAAATCTGTCCTTATGAAAAAGGACCCGAAATTTTGCTATTTATAGAAAATTTTCAAATTTTCAAAAATTTATAACTAATTCATACGAACTTCGATTTTTGTATTCCACATATGCACGAACTCGTATCGACGATCTCTATAACTTTCATGAAGGAAGTTTTCCCAAATTATGTATGTGTAAAAAAATTATATTTCATAGTTACACAATGAACAGTGAAATAAAACTGTAAAAAAAATCAATCAACAATGAAAAATAAAAAATGAACAGTCTTGACTGGTCAAGAAAAAGAACGGATGGAAACCCATGTCCAGTGGCAGTGAACAGTAACTTGACTGGTCAAATTCTTCACATTTCTTGACTACGAGTGAACTTGCTCTTAAGACAAATCCACATGACTTTGACTGGCCAAATAAAAAATGGAGCTTGAGTATGTGAGCTGCCCCCACATTCATAACCAGATTCGTGATCGAATTAATTCTTCTAGCTCTAGCATTAGGGTTCTTCCTCTGTTTCTCTCCAAAACCATGTCCCTTGCCGATCACCAAACGGCCATTGTAAGGTAATGTCTTTGAATCTCAGCTTTTGTAACCCACAAAGGATTTTGGTGTTCTGTTTTGAGCTGTACTAAATTGTTATTGTTTGCTACCAAATATATTTATGTGGGTTTTTGTCGTTGGAAGTAGCAGAATGAAGAATGAGGAAGGGGATCAAGAGCAAGATGATCTTGCACCATCTGGGACATTCACTTGGAGAATCGAAAACTTCTATAACTTAAATATCGGCAAGTATGTTTCTAACATTTTTACCATTGGAGGCATCAAATGGTACGCCCCTCTCAACAAGTTTCAAGATTGATTTTTGTGTAATGCCAAAGACGCAATATTTATTTCAAGACACCAACGATGCAATCTTTTATTTCAAGATGGTGTCTTTTTTCGTTATTTACCCCAATCATGGGTTTTCCTTTTGGATGTGATACTAACTAAGCAACAAGCTGCAAATTATTTACTATATACTAAAGGAGAGTTTCTGTTCATCTAACAGTGATTTGGCTCGAAATGGTTTGACGCTTTTGCCCTCGCTTGAAATTTTTTTGCAGCCTCTGCCACCGACCTGGATGTATCGAGTCTTTCCCGTTGATTTCCTCTTTCTTCTACAGTCGTGTACTCATCTTTATCAAATCAAGAACGATCGAGAAATAGAGAGAGAGAGAGATCAAGAAATCGGGCGCGTTTCTTTGCTTTGCACGAAGAGATAGAGAGAGAGATCAGGGGCAAATCTCTAAAGCACAGCGTCGTCGCCGAGTCAATCCAATTGGGTTCCAAAGTTTGAACCTTTAATCTGGTAATTCTCTCACTTAATTCTTCTCAGGTCTGATTGCATCCGAATCTGAATACTGTCTCCTTTGTGTTCTTCTGGGCTTGCTTATTCTGTATTTTGTTTAAAGTTGTGGTCTTTGGATGGAAATTGGAGGTTTCTAATTTCTGGAATATTGTCTCGATTCGATTCTTCTGGGCTCGGTTATTGTGAGTTTTGGTTATGGATTGCTAGATTTTTTTGGTTATTCATCGTCATTTTGGCCTCTATTGATTTCCGTTTCACTGGTTTTCTTTACTGATATGGTTTTGATGCAAAAAATGGATGCCTTTTGTCTTTGTTTTCTGTTGTTGCTATAAGATACGCATATAGAGTTTGTTATTTTATATGTTTGAATGGCTCTCCCTCTTTTTCCTTTATCAACGACATTGATTTGTATAGTAGGTACAGAAATTACTTACTGTTCTGTCAATCCCTTTGAGAACGAGAGGTTCACATTCAATAACATTACATCTTCTGCTACTGTTCCTGTTCAGGTAAAAGTCTGTATCAGTAAAATTGATTTGGGAGAGGAGAGAATCATATAGACTTATTAAGAAGATGGACAAACAATACTCTGCATCTTTGCTCACAGTTCTAAAAATGATTAGGATATCTTTTCAGATTACTTTACAAATTGGTTTCCAGTTAAAATATAATTAATTTCTTTTTACTCATCGAATGCACACTATAGTATCATGCTCTATTTTTATGTGTATTTCTTAGACTAATTTAGTCCATGGTTTCTTAGGCTAACTGTTTTCAGTTTCAAATTGCATCTTGAATTATGCTAGAAATTAAAATTAAGTAGTTGCTTGGTAACGTTATGTGATCAATTTCAATTAAGAATAGATAAGGAAGATAAGAACTTAGCGACCAAAGATGCAGACAAGGATAAAAAGATGTACATAGACTGATTTATAGGAATAGCAATAAATTAGTTAATAACAGTTTTGTAGTTTTATCCCGTCTCTACCACGGGATCTGGATATATTTGCCCTCGCTACTTTTTTTTTTAATTTTTTTTTATTTATTTTTTTTTTTTTGCGGCTCTACCACGGATCTGGATATATTTGTGTCTGCGCGTTGTTTTCCTCTTTCTTCTGCAGTCCTGTGACCATCTTTATCAATTCAGAGCGATAGAGAGATACGCAGAGAGAGAGAGAGAGAGAGAGAGAAATCGGCTGTGTTTGATCGAGAGACAGATCAGAGGCAAAGTTTGAACCTTTGATCCGGTAATTGTCTCGCCTAATTCTCAGGTCTGGTTGTATTTGGAAGTGAATATTGTTTCCAAGTTGTGGTCTTTGGATGGAAATTGGGGGTTTCTGATTTGTGGGTTTCCCATTGTTTTGTTTTTTTTGGTGAAATTGGGTTTCGGGTTTGCTTTGTTTGATCGTTGATTGTGGAAATTGAGAATTAAGGGTTTGGTTTTTTGCTTCATTGTTCATGGTTTTGGTGATAAGGGTGTTTGGGTTGTTGATGATTGATTGGAGAGGTTTTAAGTCATGTTTTTGGTGTTTAGCAGTTCATTGAATTTCCTTGATTTGTGAGTTTATGATTTTAAAGTTGGGTTTTGTTTTAAGACTTTAATAGAGATTGAGAATTATTTGTGCTTTTATTTGAGAAGATTGTTGTTACCCAAATCAAAAATGAGCCGTCATCTAATTAAAATTTTGAAATTGGTAAACACCAGAGACATAGCTTGAAACGTTTTGAATCATAGTCATTTTAAAGGTTTAGGCATAACTTGCTTACTGTAAATTTTATGGCAGCTTAGACATTAGTGTTTTAAATATTAGATATTTGAGAATCAATACCAATCGATGTTAACCAATCTGATTGAATAATCTAATTTTAAAGCTTTAGGCATAATCTGCTTAATCTAAATTTCGTGGCAGCTTTAGATATTAGTGTTTTAAACATTAGACATTTGAAAATTAAGCTTATCTCCTGATGAAGTGCAAAAGTTACCTGTGGAAGATGAAAAAGTTAGATATCTTCTTTCATGCCTATTGATTTTTACTGCAAAGTATGGGACACTTGCATTTGTATCTAACTGATACTTAAAGCTAAACTAATTATATATATTTTTTTTTAAATATGTAAATGTTACTAGAAAAGGGGAGTGGGGAGATCAGCTGACCCTACAGGCAGCTGCGGACCGAGTAAGTTCCAGTTCTATGCAATTTCCTTTTTTTATATGTTCAGTGGTCATTTTGTGAAGATGCCTACTTTCTTCGTCACTTGAACCATTTATTTGTGAAGGGTTGATTTGGATGATCTTATGTTCCATGTAATTGTTCGCTCATCTAGATGAGAAGCGAACTGTATTGTAATCATAAGAAGTGAGGAAATGGTGGACCACAATTAATGAATAGCATCACTGATCATAAATACTTGGTCTGCACTGCAAACCTCACTTAGTTACAGGTTTTGATTTCATACACAGGCCTGAAATCCACTTCTTTGTTGTCTGCTTTCCATTGAGTAATATAGTATCATTCTGCAGTTGTTTCATTTGTTTATAGTTGTGATTTAATAATCAACCTGTAGTTCTGATTAGAATGATCTTTGTTTCATTTGTTTCAAGTCAATGCACTTTTGGGCTATGTTTCAAAGATTATGTTTTATTTTATTTCAACCTCAAAAAATACAGCAAAGGTCATTTGATAGGTTTCTGAGTTCAGTTTACAATGTTTTCAGTTTTAGTCATTTCAAAATTTCATGAATTCATCAGTCTTCTAAATTTGTGCACCTTTGACAGCTTATGGAGCAATCTTTGGGATGAAGTGTTCTGCATTAAGAACTTGAAATTAAGACCTTGGACACATCTGGTAAGTTTGTCCATCATATAGAGGAAACTATGCCTATTAATTGCATGCATAGATGATTAAGCAAGAGGAGAAAATCTTAAGATCAGTTCAGGGCTGATTTGAAATTGCTCATATACATTGAATTTTTTTTTTTTACCTCCAATTACTATGCATTTTGATCTATTGTGTGCTATGAAATTACTTTTGCTAGAGGAATTTGAGACCAGCAGTTATTCATGACATATTCAAAAAGAAAAAAAAAATGTTGCAAATTTTTGGCACTCATTTGTAATTTGTAATTGGTTGAAGTTGATAGAGTGTAATGTTTTCTGTGATTTCATTTTTTTTTAACTGCATGGACTTGGTGGCTTTAGCTCGCAGCTTTACAACTTGATCCATCTCTAGCAGCCTCTTTCACACTTAAGTGGATATATGTAAAACTTTAACCTTTTAATTTTCCTTCCGTTGTGATTCAAGTCAAAGTAAGTGCCATACTAGACTGTGCAATACACCAACCTCTTTGCATATAAATAACACTATTATTTTCATTTGAAGTCAATTTGCCAGTAAAGGCCTCATTTTTTTACTGTACATATCTGCAATTTTGTTCATAATCACACATTTCATTTACAGCAAACATTAAAATTCTGCTCACTTTCAATATGGTGAAAATGCTGATGTGTCAGTGAAGATATTGAATTGTTTCGTGCATGCAACGACTTATTTGAGTGATACAAGAAACTTGCTTCTCTATAAGCGAATTATTTAGAAATTTCAGTTCCACTTGATCAGAAACATCTTTAACCTTTTGCTTACTGAACATTGTAGACCACATTCCATTCTTTTCTTCTTCATCTTCTTTTTCGCTTAGTTGTGTGCATATGTCCAGATTGAAGCCCTGGGTTAATGTCGCTTTTCCTATTTGCTTTTGCAGAATATATCCTCCGGCTGCTGAGGAGGCTTCAGAGATTGATAAGCTGTTTGCTCTTCCCAAACAAGATTCAAAATTTTCAAAAGTAGAATACTTAACTATCATTAAGATTCATAGTTTTCAATTCAATTTCAACAGTGCTTTGAACCAAGCCTGCATTATATATTAGTAACCTTCGATGATTTTTGGGAATAGCCAACTTAGTCTTTCTTTATTTCTCACTTTCATCAAGAATGAAGTCACTTTCAGATTTTCATGGTTGTGATTTGTTAACAACAAAAAATTCCGCAGCAAAGCGCGCGCGCCATTGCTAGTACATATTTACTATATATAAAACGTCAGTTAACTGTTCATAAGCCGTTCAGTTAACTGTTCATAAGCCGTTTCACTGTTCATAAGCCGTTTTCTATTTTGTAAGCTGTTTTGGTGTGTCGGCTGGAGCTGAGCCGATTCCTATATACACCGACCTATCTAGAAATCTGGAAGCCTCTATCTAGAAATCTCGAAGCCTCTGTTTACACCGACCTATTCACACCGACAAAATCATCAATCTACATATCTGGAAGCCTCACACCGACCGAAGCCTCTATATATACCAAAACCGACCTATTCACACCGACAAAATCATCAATCTACATATCTGGAAGCCTCACACCGACCGAAGCCTCTATATATACCAAAATTCGCAGTCTCTGGTTATCGGGTTTAGTTGTCAATCAAAGCTGTCATAGAGTTTCATAACGTTCAGTCCTCCAAATTAGCAGATTCGGTGATTGATCAAATCCTGATAGAGTTTGGGTTCTTCTTGATACCGTTACCTCTTCTAGATTATCAGGTATGGTTATTGATGAAAGCTTGATAGAGTTTGGGTCTCTTTTGATGGAGTTTGGGTTTCTATTTCCCATTAGACCTGATAAAATCGTTTTCTTTTTGGGATTTTGTTGTTCATTGAGCACACAGATAAAGAGAGGGATAAGAGAACGGGGGAAGAAGGAAAAGAAGAAGAAAAATAGAGATTAGAAACTCTTGCTTGCTTGAGAGAAAACAAGTGGACGGTATTTTTTTTTTTTTAATCTCCTCAAATTTTCTGATTGAAGCTGTTTATGAGTTTTGTATTGAAGTGATTTATTTGTCAGAAGATCTGTGTTTCAGGTGTGGGTTATTTGTTTTCTTGCATGTTTATGGGTAATGTCTGAAGTAATGAAGTAAATTGAGGTAACTTGCTTATGGGTAGTTTGTTGGTTTTGGGTTTGATTGGCAGATTCTCTCTACAATTTGAACGATCCTACCACGTCCCCCACTGAAGCTGTCCTGTTTCTCAATTCTGAAAAAGGTACTCCCTCCATATCGATTTCAGTTTTTCCTTTTTTCATAATGGTTCATAGTATAATCGATTAAATTTTGAAATTAACTGCTAAAACAGCTAAAATAAATTTTGAAATTAAATTATGGATTGTTGACCTCAACCCGGCAAATGAGATGTTTACTGCTTTTTCCGTCATCATGCTAACTGTTCCATATTATGCTTGGCGTCCGGTTTTTAATTATCAAGAGATTTTGGAAAAGGGAAGATAGAGATTCAAATATTGTTCAGGATCTGTTGAATTTTTGATGTAATGTCGTCGTAGGTTGTAGTGGATTTTAGGGAGTAGGCTGCCCAATATATTTTTTCAATTGAATTGATCAATCAATCTCAATGTTTTAGCTTTCTATTTTCATTTTGTCAATTGGATTTAATTTATGCAGATTAGATAGCATTTGAGGTGTTGTCAATTGTGAAGCTGCTGCTGCTGCTGACATTCCAATATCATCTTTCTCAGGTTGGTTGTTTATATTTATATGTATAATTTTGAAGTCAAGGCAATAATGATAGAAGGATTCTTATGTCCTTAGTTTAATCCTAGATCAATTGTACATGGGATTGATTATTTATAATAATTGAAACAAGATGAAAGAAGCTGCTTAGGTATAATGCAGAGTGAAAATTGTTTCGACTTCAATCTAATAGCAGACGTCAGCTATGGCATAAACATTGAAAATGCTTACTTTATCAGTTTGGTTATAACCTGCAACATATGCACTCTTATTTAGCATATTTACATGTTGCCTATCATCGAATGCAAATCTCTTTTCTAACTTCCTCATATGACTTATGTCCTAATTTTTTGGAAAGCATAGTATAAACCTTAGAAATGCTTGCTGTAGTAGTTTGTTGATACATTTTGCCTCAGTTTGTCCTTCTGCGTGCTATCCATCACACAAAATTTGACCATGTATAGCCAAGAGTTTTCTTTCAAAGTAGCATTGCAAACTAATCAAGAACTGTTCTCATATCAACCTAAATGCAGGATTGCATGAAATAATTCAAACCATCATCTTAGGGTCTAAGGTTGCAAATTTGAAACACGTAAGGTCCATCTTTGTCAGTCATATAGTTCTCAGGTTCTTATTTTTAGTATTTTTGCTTTTGCAGTTTCTGTCACTGTGTTGGGAATTTGATATAATAGTTTTGAGTAGGAATTTATGTGAGGATTACAGGACTACTCCATTATGCAATTAGGTAGAAGCACCCCATTGTTTAGACCTAGCTAGGCCACATGCTTCAGATTATGATTCATCAAACACGTACCTATTAATACATAAAAACAGCTCTCAGACAAATATATCAGACAAAGCTATACAAATATATACTTAAAGCACATGAACCCTAATATGGATTAGTTGAGTATATTTTCCTTCATACCATATACAGAACTATAGGGTTTTTTTATTTTTTTATTTTAATTTTATTTTATGTGTTTCTTTCAATTATGGATGTCCTTATAATTTTTGTTATTGGAGGTGTTGAGGTTAATTCTTTTCCATTCATGAGATATAGACTAGATTCTCTGATATCTCTATGAAGTTTATTTGTCAACTGAGTGTTTGAATTTGGTCTTTGCTTTTTTAATTTAGTCTATGATCTTACAAGTGTATAACAAAATTCATTGAAAGCAGTGATGTCAACAGAAAGTGGAAAGAAGAACAAATTTTTAGGAGGCGATAATAACAGTCCAAAGAGAGGACAAAGAATACTTAATGATCAGAATCTAACTACTCTTCCTAACATGACCATGGATTGTAGAAGAAAATCAAAAAGATGGAGAGAAGGTAACTATGCATTATTAACTTTAGAACGATTGTGTAGATTAGGAATTATTGTGTAGATGAGTAATTTTCATAGAATTTCATTTAATGTCCATAGTTTTAAGATAGTTGACATTATTAAAACTTCCGTCATTATTAAAACTTCTGTTTGTAGCTTCTGAGACATTGATCACCAAAGAGAGTCAGAGTCAGACTGGCAGCAGCAATAATCAAAATGGTAATACATTTTGACCAAGAATGATTTCTTACTTCCAGCTAGAATCATATACAACTTCATTGATAAATGATCGTCCTTTAAATACAGGGATGACAACAAACAGTGGAAAAAGTAAACTAAGGAGAGTTTCGGGAAGTGATCTTGCTAATATGAGCATGGATTGTCGAAGAAAATCAAGAAGGTGGAGAGAAGGTAACCATATATTATTAACTTTAAAGTTTGTATAGATGAATTACTTTCATAAAGTTCCTTTTTGTAGTCATCCGTTGTATTCACATATTTAATGTAGTTGATATCATTTAAATTTTGTTTGCAGCATCTGAGCCAGTGCTACTCGAAAAGAATCAGACATCTGAGAGTCATGATGAAAATAATCAGGGAAGTAGAAATGATCGACAAAAAAATTCAGCTGCTTATAGTACATATATGATAGGTAAGTGTAATAATGTTGGATACTTCTTAGTCATTGTTTTTCAACATGACCACACTATTTTTTTTTTAGTCATTTGTACGAACTGTTGAAACTGAAAATGTAATTATTTCTGCATCAGGATACTATAGTTGTTTTTGTTTTTTTTTAATGAACAATGTGGCCACTTTTGAATAACAGGTGAATCTTCTTATTCAATTGGTCAAGCAGCCTATCAAAAAACTAAAGAAGGTATTTTTTTTTTTTTTTTGAAATTTATGAATCATTTCAACAGTTAATAATCATAGCAAATGCTTGACAAAAGAAAAATTCTGGTGGCAGGACTAATTGTGAAATATGAGGACTCTGGAGACAACGTCTATAATTGTATTTATTGCGGTGCATACTTTTGGCACGAAGAAGCTATAAAACAATCATCTATAAATGCGCAACTCATATATACAAATTGCTGTAGAAAAGGACAGATTAAGCTTTCACAACCTAAACCAACTCCTAATTTTCTTAGAACATTATTGAATGACAAACAGTTTAAAGAAAATATTCGAATTTATAATTCAATGTTCTGTTTCACATCAATGGGAGCAAAAATTGATCATAAAATAAATGTTGGATCAGGTCCTTATATATTCAAAATTAATGGACAAGTACATCATTTAATGGGTTCTGTGTTGCCTTCTGAAGGTGAGTCTCCTAAATATGCTCAATTATATGTATATGATACTAGAAATGAAATTTCAAATCGTATTAATGCTATTGATCCTGCTCATGTTAATCAAAATATTAGATCAGATATCGTTGAAGGACTTATTAAGATGTTCGATGAAATTAATGAATTAGCAAACCAATTTCGCATTATGAGAGATAAATTTGAAAACTGTTCTTTACCTTCATTTAAGATGAGTATACTTGATCGCCGCTCTACCGATGATAAACAATATGAAAAGCCAGTAAATGATGAAATTGGTGGTTTAATTGTTGGTGATATTGGTGAATATAATTCAAATAAAGATATAATTATTGAATCAAATAGTGGATCCTTACAACGAGTTTCTAAAATACATCCGAAATATATGTCATTGCAATATCCAATTCTTTTTCCATACGGTGAAGATGGATATACACCAGATTTACAAATGGAACAAATAGGAAAAAATCGTGAGCAAAAAAGAGAGAAGATGTCAATGCGAAGTTATATTGCATATCAAATACAAGATAGAAATTACGAAACAAATACTTTATTGCAAGGTGGACGATTATTTCAACAATTTTTAGTAGATTCATATGCAACTATTGAAGAATATCGTTTAGATTGGATCAGAAGAAATCAAAAAAATCTTAGAACAGAGATTTATAAAGATCTTTATATTGCAGCGTCAGCTGGAATTAATAAAGGTCATGACTTGGGACAAAGAATTATTTTACCAAGCTCTCATACTGGAAGTCCTAGATATATGATCAATAATTATCAGGATGCTATGGCAATTTGCAGACAATATGGGAATCCTGATTTATTCATTACTTTTACTTGCAATGTTAAGTGGAGAGAAATATCAAAATATTTTGAAAAAAATCCTACATGTAGAGTTGAAGATAGACCTGATATAATTTCAAGAATTTTTAAAATAAAATTACAAAATATGATTGCTTATATCAAGTCGGGAGAACCTTTTGGAGAAGTTGAAGCAGGTAAGTTTCAACACATTATTATATTGTATTATTTTTTTTTTGTATAAATTTTGAAAATATTTAAAACTGATAACAATTTCTTTTATATTGCATTATTTTGTTTGTTGTTTTTTGTTGTATAAATTTTAAAAATATCTAAAACTGACTAATAACAATTTCTTTTTAAATACAGATGTTTGTACAATAGAATTTCAAAAAAGAGGACTTCCCCATGCTCATATGTTATTTTGGTTGAAAAAACATTACAAATGTTACACAGCAGATGATATAGATTCTATTATTTCAGCAGAATTACCGGATAAAAATGCTAATCCAGAACTTTTTGAAATTGTTAGTCAATTTATGATACATGGACCTTGCGGACAAATAAATTTAGGCTCCCCATGCATGAGAGATGGAAAATGTTCTAAATTTTTTCCAAAATCATATAATACAAAAACTGTGTTCGAAGCAGGTTTACCTACAACTTATAGACGTCGTGATGACCATACAAAATATGTGATAAAAAATGGTATGCATATTGGTAATAATTTTGTCGTACCCTATAATTCACATTTATTATTAAAATATAATGCTCACGTACATTAATGTTGAATCATGCTCTCAATCCATGTTAATTAAATATTTATTTAAATATATTAATAAAGGACCAGATCGAGTTCGAGCTTTACTACATGAAGATTGTAATGATGAAATTCAAACTTATCTTAATTGTTGTTATTTAACTCCTCATGAATCTGTCTGGAGATTATTTGAATATGAAATTCATCATCGACATCCTGCTGTTCAGCATTTAAAAATTCATATGCCTTTAGAACAAAATGTTGTTTTTAATGAATTTCAATCGCTTGAATCAATAATTAAACATAAAAGTACAGAAGATACTATGCTTACTGCGTGGTTCAAAGCTAATAAAATATATCCAGAAGCACGTCAATTAACTTATCTAGAATTTCCAACTAAATTCGTTTGGCATAATGACAAAAAATATTGGGCACCAAGAAAACAATGTCAAACAATCGGTCGACTAAGATATGTACATCCTACATTCGGTGAATTATATTTTATGAGAATGTTATTAAATGTTCAAAAAGGTTGCTGCGATTTTAATTCAATAAAAACAGTTAATGGTATTGTACATTCTACTTATCAAGAAGCATGCCAATCTTTAGGTTTGTTAGGTGATGATAAAGAATGGATTGAGGCATTAACATATTCCTCACATATAGCAACAGCATCTGAAATGCGTCAACTTTTTGTCACAATAATCTTATTTTGTGATGTTGCAAATCCTAAAATGTTATTAGAATCGCATTGGTTCAACATGTGTGATGATATTTTATATAAAGCTAGAAGTGAAATCGGGAACCCAAATCTAAACTTACCTGAGTCTGAACTAAAAAACAGGTTGTTATTTGAGTTGGAACAAATATTTAATCAATCATCAAGCTCATTAAAAGATCATCAATTACCAATGCCTGATATAGATAGAATGCTACAATTAAATAATAAATTGTTACAAGAAGAGTTAGATTATGATTGTTTCGAATTAAAACGTCAACACATGAATTTAGTTACTCAATTAAATACATGTCAAAGAATTGTTTATGATGAAGTTATTAAAGCAATTGAAGAAAAAACATGTAATACTTTTTTTGTTCATGGTCATGGAGGAACTGGTAAAACTTTTTTATGGCATACAATAATAAGCAAATTAAGATCTGAAGGAAAAATAGTTCTAGATGTTGCTTCATCAGGAATTGCTTCAATATTACTTCCAAATGGTAGAACAGCTCATTCTAGATTTAAAATACCTCTTACAGTAAATAATTTATCGATATGTCCAATAAAAAAAGGGACTCATCTTGCAAAACTAATTGATAAAACAGAATTAATTATTTGGGATGAAGCTCCAATGTGTCACAAATGTTGTTTTGAATCATTAGATAAATGTTTACGCGATATTTTAACAAAACCAAATAATACAGAAATTGATAAACCATTTGGCGGTAAACCTATTTTATTAGGTGGAGATTTTAGACAAATTTTACCTGTTGTTGCAGGAGGAACTAAAGAAGAAGTAATTGAAGCTTCATTAAATTACTCATATCTTTGGCAATCATTTAAAATATTTCATTTAACAGAAAATATGAGATTATCAAAAAAAAATTTAACTGATGAAGATAAAAAAACTATTTCGGCTTTTGCAAATTGGTTATTACAAATTGGAGAAGGTAAAATACAATCAATTAACTATGAAAATGATAGAGATACATCTTGGGTTGAAATCCCAAATAATTTACTTATCCATAATTATACAGATCCAATAGAAGCAATTTTTTCTGCAACATATTCAAATTTTAGCACTAATTACAATAAATTTGATTATTTAAGGGAACGCGCAATAGTTACACCACGAAATGCTATAGTACGTGATATAAATGATTATGCTATAAGTTTATTACCAGGTGACACGACGACTTATCTGAGTTCAGACACTATTTCATCTAATTCCAAAAGCAATGAAAATATCGATCTTTTATATCCTATAGAATTCTTAAATAAACTTGAATTTACTGGATTACCATCACATAAATTGACACTAAATGTTGGAATGCCAATCATGTTATTAAGAAATTTAAATCAAAAATCTGGTTTATGTAATGGAACAAGATTAATAGTTACAAATTTATTTGATCGATTAATAGAAGCAAAAATATTAACAGGAAATAATATAGGTAAAAAAATTTTAATACCTAGAATTGTACTTACAGCAACTGAAAATAAATGGCCATTCATTTTTAAAAGACGTCAATTTCCAATTAGACCATGTTATGCCATGACAATCAACAAAAGTCAAGGTCAATCATTAAATCAAGTTGGTATATATTTGCTTGAGCCTGTTTTTACTCACGGACAATTATATGTTGCACTTTCAAGAGTTACATCAATAAATGGTTTAAAAATTTTGATAAATAATAGCAATGATATACCAAACAAATATACTAAAAATATTGTCTATAAAGATGTTTTACAAAATTTATAAAATGAAATATATACGTTGCATTAGATATTGATACAACAAGATCGAAAAGAATGCAATGGATGGATGCTCGGGCATCGAGAAGGAAAATCTGTGATCCATGGAGAAAGACCATACCATGGTCAAAGGCGAAAGACCATGTGGAGATACCATCATTGATCCATGGAAAATTTGCTGGCGATCCCTTCGTTGCAACTAGCTATGAGTATGATGCACCTCTAAAGCAATATGGTATGCAAATAGGGGATCAGCATTCTTCACTAAGTTATATGTAAATTTAGTCCCTAAATATTATCGTTGTAATTTCAAAACCCGCAGCAAAGCGCGGGTATAATTTCTAGTATCTAAAGGAGGATACACTGTTCTACTGTTCATTCGGGCGTTACTGTTCATTAAAGCCCCAATTGAATGACGCTTTTGCCCTTCTCTTCTGTGTCTAATTACGGGTTGCCATGCTTCTATACGTTTCCAGACGTCTCTATATGAGGCAACCGACCTCATACTTTTCCAGAAGTCTCTATATGAGGCAACCGACCTCATACTTTTCCAGAAGTCGTTTCCAGAAGTCGATCCTTATTAAACCAAGCGTTGCAACCGACCTCATACTTTTCCGGAAATCTCTATCAAAATCGAAATCCCATCTCATAATCCACCGACATCAGCGATAAAAATAAAAAATAGTGATTCATCCTTTTCAGGCAGCCTCTATCCAAATCGAGCTTCATATTCAACCGACCTCGGCGGGGGAATTGAAATCACAGTAAGAATTGGGTAAACCTCTATGGGTATTAATTAATCTATTACAGCACAGTGTTGAATTTCATTGTCTTTTTGATATTAGGATTTAGTCCAAGTCGTATAAGCATTTGGGTTTTTAGTTTCTAGAGTTTTACAGTTGGAAAATTCCAAATGTGGAGACTTTAGAATTGTCTTTGTATGCTAAAGTTGGTTTGGGTATAGAATGAATTCTGCAAATTGCAGTTCTTTGTAGCCGCTTTGATAAATCTTGGGGTTTTACTCTGTAGATTTGACTAATTAGCTGCATATCATTGGTAGCTAGACTATTAGATTATTAATATTGCTTTTCTTTTTGAGTTCAAATGATTTTTTTTTTTTCACGTCAGATCATTTTCAAAGGCATGTTTTTCTTTTCTCTGTTTGTCGTTGCATATGCTTTTATTATGCAATTTGTGCTTAGTTTGTTACAATATTCTTAATATTTTTTTATTAAGTGATAATATTTGTTTTTTCCATGTTTAATGACCTTCTTTGGAATCAAGTTGATTGATAAATTATCATGAATGAGGATTATGATCTAAAATTTATATATGTAACTACAGAGATGGCAGCTGAGAATGCTAGGAGAGGGATAAAGAGGTTCTTGGAACAATCCACAAGTGACCGAGTTGATCAAGGAGAATCTAAATGTAGTTGTGTCAAATCAAAGAGATTGAAAACAAGTGAGTATAGCTTTGATGCTTTCTTAAACATTGACATTTATAAGTGGTGTGAAGAAAAATAATTGTGTCTGTGCAATGTAAATTAATTCATATTGTTTCATTGTTGGTTACAGTATTTCATCCAGAAATTGCTGGAGGATCTAATGAATGTCAGAATGAAATACAGTCAGGAGATGATGATCAAAATGTCAGTCAAGGTATAATGAAGTTCTGTTTATGGCTGGATGTTTGATTTATTTAGGTAAAGATGGAAGCTTTACAGGCTACTTTGTATCTGGCGTGGGTATTCGTTATTGTTAGTTTTTGAGTCAGTATTGGTAAACTAATTTGTTCAAATTGGATTGAGCTTAATGGCTGCCATAGAATAAAGTTTAGAGGGTCAGAAATCACAATTTTAAGTGTTTATGTTGTTGGTCTGCATTTTCTCTCTATTGATGAGAGTTTAAGATTTTGCTTGATTATTTCTGTAATGCTTTGGTTTAGAGATTAGTGGAGGTTTGGTATCCAGAGATTGTTTGATGAAGTTACTGATAAAGAATCGGTATCAATACTTTTAAATTTTATTTCTTCTTTGTGTACTTCTGTTGTTCTTGATGTAAGTTTCTATTTGTTGTTGGTGTTGATTTAGAATACTGAATTAGTAATCTGTGGTTTATGTATGATTTTCTATTATACATTTCCTTTGCTTTGTCAAATTTTTAAAAATGATTTGCTCAGAGACATGAATTCTTTTGTTATGTATTCAATTTTTTTTTTTTTAGTATTGTGAGTAAATGATGTTCATGTATCATTCCCATTATACATGTTGCAGGTGTGAAAGGATTGATTTTAAACAGTTGATACACAGTAATTGAAAAAATTTAATGTGTCTAAAAAGCTGTAATTGTGAACGTGTATTCTATGAGTTGGCTTTGCTTGATTCGGTGGTTGTTTTAGGTTCTTAGTTTCTGGCTTTCTGTGTAAAAAATATAAATGGTAATTGTTTGACTTGAATATAGTTTTCTATAGACTACCTATGGATACAGAGCAAAAACTGGAAGTACTAAACAGAAACATATTATAAGTGTATCATACATATTGTTGATTTTGAATGAGTGGTTGTTTGATTGATTATTATATATTAATTTAACATTTTCTATGTAACATGAATGTTAATTTAACTTTAGTTTTTTGCCCTGTTTTACCTGCAGATTCATTGGTGGAATTAAATGAAAATAATTCTTTCCAACACCTCCCAACTGATGGTAGTAAAGATTCTTAATTATATATTTTTACTTTCTTTACTTCTTGGCAGTCCTTTGTTTAAACAAGTTTTTAATCAAATCACTCACATAATGTGAGCATATTGAAACGGAATTTTTCCTTTCTTCATTCATTCAACTGTATGAACTGAACTAATTCATTCATTTTTTTAACATTTCAATCAGAGAGTTTGCATTTATTTACTTGGATATAATTGGTTGTGAATAAGTTATTTTAACAATATAGAGCGTTTATGTTGAAGTTCAATGCCAGATTATTATGCGTGAGCATGGTAATTTAAAATGTTAAATTAATTTTATGTGCAGTCACAAATATGGCCGCTAAAAATACCAAGAGAGGAAGAAAAAAGTTCTTAAAACAATCTTTTGGTGAGAAAGTTGATGAAGGAAAAACTGAATTCAGTCATGTTAGATCAAAGAGATTGAAAAGAAGCAAGTATAATTTTGTTAAAAATTGATATTTATGCGTGTATGTTTATGTGGAAAGATAAGTTAATTCATATTGTTTCATTTTTTCATTACAGTGTTTTGTCCAAGCATTACTGAAGGATCTAATGAATGTGAGAATGGAAGTCAACTTATAGATGGTGATAAAAATAGTACTCCAGGTATAAATAAAAATCTCTTCATCTATTTGTAGTTTTTAGATACAGAAAGTGAAATGCAAACCTACGACTGATTTGGGTGATCCAGTTTTGATTTTACATTCTTATTTTGTGGCTTGGAATGTAAATGTATGTAGTGATGACAATTTACATTTGCAAGTCTTCTTAAATCTGAAAGCCTGCTGTACCTTTTGCATATATTAGTTTGGGGAATGACAGTGAAATGATGTATTAACCAATTTATTATGTTCTTTGTTGTTTGGTTTCTATGTTATCTTGGGGAATATTGTTTCAGTCGAGGGTTTGCTGTGTGCTTTTTGTTGACGATTTGAATGTATTGTTGTTATTTGTTATGGTAGTATGGTTATTCTATATGATTGCTATCTTCACTTATAGTCTGTAATAAAACATCTTTGTTAAGGAAAACTTTACTATAGGTGGCAATGTTTGTTCCTATATGTCAGTTTGGTATTTTAAATCAGTTATGTAAAGTACACAATTCTTTGTGGTAATTATATTTCAGTGTATTGTTTGGTCTTTTCTCTTTACTTAAGAATTTGATGTTGTACATGATAATAAAGAATATAGTTCAGGGGATGAAAGTTATCTACAGTACGAGATCATACCTACCAATACCTTCTTTGTCGTTTGGTTCTAATATTATATTAGGTGATGTTGTTTAAGTGTTAAAGTTTACTCTTCTTTTTCTGTGAAGGTTTATCAGTGATTGAATTGCTATCAAGCGAAGTATGTGCATTATTTAAGGAAGTTGAGTTAGTAACTTTCCCGTGTTTATGTTTAGTTCAAGAATTATAGACCTGTTAATTGCATATAGTCCTTCACAGTAAGATTGATCCGGCCACAATGGTATCTCTGAAAGCATTTCATATGAGCAATTCATAACCTTATGCAGATGACCGAAGTTGTGAAACTGCAATATTGGTTAACTGTTGGAGTATGATTTGAATTTGATGAGATGAAGATTCAAAAAGTTAATTTCAAATTGCAGCTTATAATGATAGAATTCGGTTGCTAGGTTGATAAACTACTGGATTTAAGGTTTCTGTTTGGTTTTTGTCTGTTTTTTTTTTTCCTTTCATAACTAAATGAAAACGTAATACAAATCTTGATAAATAACAGCTTTGTTTATTATAATGTGTCAATTTAAGATTTTTTATTTAGGTGTTATCTTATCTGACTTTACTTTTTTTTGAGCTGTTATACAGATCTATCAACAGAATTAAACGAACACAATTGTTTCCGATATGTAGAAACTGATTTCAAATATTATATGCAGGTCAATGCCAACGATCATATGGTCAAGCGTCATATCAAAGGGCGAAGCAAGGTTATTCCTGTGAAGCCATTATATATATATATATATATATAAATTCTCATGCCAAGGAAGATAAAAAAAAATGGTTCTGGTTAGAAATAATTTAACAAAAAGAAACATTTTTGTTGCAGGATCAACTGTGAGATATGAAGATTTCGGTGATAACAGCTATAGATGTGAGCATTGTGGTGCACGATTCTGGCGTGGAGAAGCTGTTAAACGACCATCCTTTAATGCATCCATCACTTATACAAATTGTTGCAAAAAAGGCGAAATCAAACTAGAACAAGCAAAGCCAACACCGTTATTTCTTGATAATCTATTAAATCCAGATAATAGCCCAGAAAGCAGATTATTTAGAGAAAATATACGAGTTTATAATTCAATGTTTTCCTTTACATCGATGGGAGCATGTATTGATCATAAAATAAATAATGGATCAGGTCCTTACGTTTTTAAAATTAGCGGTCAAGTACATCATTTAATGGGATCTATATTACCTTCTAATGGAGAATCTCTGCTCAATTATATATATATGATACGAAAAATGAAGTGTTAAATCGTGTTAATGCAATTGGTCCTAATCATGTAAATGAAAACATTAGATTAGATATTGTTGAATGACTCATAAAAATGTTTGATCAAACTAATGAATTAGTAAAAGAATTTCGTACAATGAGGGATAGATTTGAAAATGGTTTGATGCCTATATTAAATATGACTATACTTAATCGTCAACCAACTGATAGCAAACAATATGAATTACCTACAAGTGAAGAAATTGGTGGTTTAATTGTAGGTGATATTGGAGAACATGATTCAAATAAAGATTTAATCATTGAATCAAAAAATAGTGGTTTGCAACGAATTTCTAAAATACATCCCAAGTATATGTCATTACAATATCCAATACTTTTTCCGTACGGTGAAGATGGATATAGACCTGATTTATTAATATAACAACTTGAAGGAAATTCTCAGAAGAAGAGACAAAGAATATCTATGCGAGAATATATAGCATACCAAATTCAAGATCGAAACAACGAATTAAGTACTTTATTAAAAGGTGGACGATTATTTCAACAATTTTTAGTAGATTCTTATGCAATTGTTGAAGAAAATCGTTTAGATTGGATCAGAAAAAATCAAAAAAAATTTCGCAGTGAAATTTTGAAAATTTTTTATAATGCAGCTTCAAGTACAACTAATAAAGCTAGCGATTTAGGACAAAAAATTATTTTACCTAGCTCTCATACAGGAAGTCCAAGAGATATGATTAATAATTATCAAGATGCTATGGCAATTTGTAGACAATATGGTAATCCTGATTTATTTATAACTTTTACTTGCAACGTTAAATGGATAGAAATTCAAAGATATTTTGAAAATAAACCTAAGTATAAAATTGAGGATAGGCCAGATATAATTTCAAGAATTTTTAAAATCAAATTGGAAGATATGATTACTTATATTAAATCTGGAGAACCTTTTGGAGAAATAGATGCATATGTTCATACAATAGAATTTCAAAAAAGAGGACTTCCTCATGCTCATATGTTATTCTGGCTGAAAAAGGCTTATAAATGTTATACAGCAGCTGACATTGACTCTATCATTTCAGCAGAAATACCAGATAAAAATACAAATCCAAAACTCTTTGAAATTGTTAGTCAATTTATGATTCACGGACCTTGCGGAGAGTTAAATGTAAAATCCCCTTGCATGCGAAATGGAAAATGTTCAAAATTTTTTCCAAAGTCATTTAATGTAAACACTATATTTGAGTTAAATACACCTACAGTATATAGACGTCGTAATGATCCCGCAAAATATGTTTTAAAAAATGGTATTCAAATTGGAAATAATTTTGTTGTCCCTTATAATGCGAATTTATTATTAAGATATAATGCTCATATAAATATTGAATTATGTTCTCAGTCTATGTTAATTAAATATTTGTTTAAATATATAAATAAAGGACCAGATCGAGCCCGAATTCTGTTACGTGAAGATTTAAATGATGAAATTTCGACCTACCTTAATTGCCGGTATTTAACTCCTCATGAATCTGTATGGAGATTATTTGAATATTCAATTCATTCTAGACATCCTGCTGTACAACATTTACAAATTCATTTACCATCAGAACAAAATATAATTTTTAATGAACATCAATCAATTGAATCAATAATAAAACAAAAAAGTACGGAGGATACTACGCTTACCGGATGGTTTAAAGCAAACGTAATTTATCCAAAAGCATCGGAATTAACGTATACAGAGTTTCCAACTAAATTTGTATGGGATGATCATAAAAAATATTGGACACCAAGAAAAAAAGGTGAAAGCATTGGTCGAATAACAAACATTAATCCCACAGCAAGTGAATTATATTATATGAGAATGTTATTAAATATTCAAAAAGGTTGTATCAATTTTGATTCAATAAAAACAATTAATGGTATTATATATCCTTCTTATCAAGAAGCATGTCAAGCCTTAGGTTTATTGGGAGATGATAAAGAATGGATTGAAGCATTAGAAAATTCTATACACGCTGCAACTGCTTCTGAAATTAGAGAATTATTTGTTACAATTATGTTATTTTGTGATGTTACAAATCCTGAAACATTACTAGATTCGTATTGGGTAAATATGGCAGACGATATTTTGTATAAAGCTAGAATTGAAACTGGTAACCCAAATTTAGTTTTACCTGAATCCGAACTAAAAAATAAATTGCTATTTGAATTAGAGCAAATGTTTAACAAATCATCAAGTTCATTAAAAGATTATAAATTGCCAATGCCGGATATAAATATGATATTTGATTTAAACAACAAACTCTTAAAAGAAGAATTAGATTATGATTGTTTTGAATTAAAACGTCAACATTTAAATTTAGTTGCTCAATTAAATACATGTCAAAAAATTGTATATAATGAGGTTATTAAAGAAATTGAAGGAAAAACGTGTAATACTTTTTTTGTTCATGGTCATGGAGGAACCGGTAAAACGTTTCTATGGCATACAATTATAAATAAACTAAGATCTGAAGGAAAAATTGTTTTAGTTGTTGCCTCATCTGGAATTGCTTCATTATTATTACCAAACGGTCGAACAGCTCATTCTCGATTTAAGATACCATTAATAATTAATAATTTATCAATATGTCCAATAAAAAAAGGTACACAACTTGCCAAATTAATTGAGAAAACAGATTTAATTATTTGGGATGAAGCACCAATGTGTAATAAACATTGTTTTGAAGCGTTAGACAAATCTCTACGTGATATTCTATCAAATTCAAATAATTTTCAAATTAATAAACCGTTTGGTGGTAAACCAATTTTATTAGGTGGGGATTTTAGACAAATTTTACCTGTTATTACTGGAGGAACTAAAGAGGAAATAATTGAAGTTACTCTAAATAGTTCATATCTATGGCCATCATTTAAAATATTTCACTTAACAGAAAATATGAGATTATCAAGAAACAATTTGACTGAAGAAGATAAGAAAAATATTTCAACTTTTGCGAATTGGTTACTGGAAATTGGGGAAGGTCGTATATCTTCAATTAATTATAAAGATGATGAAGATACATCTTGGATAGAAATACCAAATGATTTGCTCATCCACAATTATAAAGATCCAGTAGAAGCAATTTTTGTAACAACTTATCCAAATTTTGATATGAAGTATAACGATTTTAATTATTTAAGAGAACATGCAATTATTACACCACGAAATACTATAGTTCGAAATATAAATAATTATGCTATAAATTCATTACCAGGTAACAAAATTACTTATTTAAGTTTTGATAGTATTATATTAAACTCCGGAAAGAATGAAAATATTGATACTTTATACCCTATAGAATTCTTGAATAAACTTGAATTTAATGGATTACCATCACATGAATTAATTTTAAAAGTTGGAATGCCAGTAATGTTACTGAGAAATTTAAACCAAATATCTGGTTTATGTAATGGCACTAGATTAATAGTGACAAAATTATTTGATCGATTAATTGAAGCAAAAATATTGACAGGAAATAACACAGGTAAAAAAAATTTCATACCTAGAATAGTTCTTACTGCATCAGAAAATAAATGGCCATTTATTTTTAAGAGACGCCAATTTCCAGTAAAACCCTGTTATGCTATGACTATTAACAAAAGTCAAGGTCAATCATTAAACCATGTAGGAATATATTTGCCAGAACCAGTCTTTACTCATGGACAGTTATATGTAGCACTTTCAAGAGTTACAACGAGAAATGGATTAAAAATTTTGATAAATAATGACCACGATATTCCAAACATATATACTAAAAATATAGTTTACAAAGATGTATTACAAAACTTATAAATAAGCATATGCTTATTTTGTATTACTGAATCATCAGTGTCGATAAAAGAAAGAGAGAGAGAGAAACAGAAAGAGACAGAAAGAAAAAAAGAAAAAAATTTGCAAACATGACGAAAAAATCTGACTCATTTTAGTTGAAGTGTATGTGTGTATATATATATATATATTGTTAGTACATACTTATCAATTGTATATAAGACGAATTCATTGTAACCTATATATGATATACATTGTCCACCGATAACTTTACACATTTAACATTAGTCATGTGACATATGTTACTTCAGAAAAGAAGAGCTTCCTTTATTGTTCTATTACTTTAGATCATAATATAATTATAATTATAATATATAGTCAAAACAAAAGTCAAATGCTTAAAGAAAGAAAGGAAAAAAAAAAAATTTGAAACCGTTAATTCATTTCAGAGTGAAGATCAAGGTGAAAAACAGAGTTTAAAACTGCTGCAATTTGAAAGAGAAAATCAATCTGTGTCCTTCATCGGTCATTCAAGCACTCAATTCAGTCCAACCTGTCACAAGTATGCATCCAGACAAAAAGGAAGAGTGGAGATAATTCCAGAATAGACAGAAACAGTATCTGAAAGGGATGAGCTTCATGATTACCCTTTTACCCTGAATAACTGAGTATAAAGCTAACCTTTGGAACATTTTATCTACTCCAGAAGCCTCCACTCACCCACCGCCTACTGTTTCATGATCTCAGCCTCATCCATCCCAATTGATCTCCATCAAAACTTGGTAGGGCTTTCTCTCTGCTCAATCAACGGTTTTTTTTTTTCCAATCTCTGCAGTCTATAGCAGCAAAACAAGATCACTTTGTTTCCAATCTTATCGATTTTGCTGTTAAAGCTAGGCAACATGTTTTTCTTATCGATAGTGTAAAATTAGGTGAGGGTCTGGATTCGAATTCTGTAATTGGATTCAATCTCTAAGAGCTTTTGCTGGACTTGCACAGAGTGAGAAGCAAAGAGGGAGGGAACTTTTCCCTGCCAATCAGAAGGAAAAAAAAAAAAAGATTTGCTGAGGAAAAGTTTAAAGAGGAGGAAGGGATGTCTCGGTCGATTTCAGTCTGTTCCCAATTTTGGAATCTCCATTTCACATTCAAAGTTTCAATCTTTAAACGTATAGCTAAATTCATTATATAAATTTTTTAGCCAATTTTGGGTATTTGGTTCAAACTTATCAATAAAACATCAAAATTTTGACCACAATTGATTTTGATTAAGATTGATATTTTAATTTATTAATTTCAATAGGTTATTGAAAGAGTTTTCATATTTTTGTGTTTGCAGGCAATGGAAGATATGAATTTTGCAGGCAATGGAAGTCTCGCTTTATATATAAACATTAAAGCCAAAGCAGCCACCGAGACCTCTCCATTCCCCTCTGAGGTAAATTCCCATTTTAAAAACCAAGACATATATATATATATATATATATATATATATATCTCCCTAAACATGTTGCTACATACATCTGTCGTATTTATTTATCTAAATTATTCAGAGTTTTCAGTCCGTTTTCAACATTAATGACCTTATCTAGGTATTTAAAACTATTTACAATGATAAACAGATTGTTCCAACACAAAAAAAAATTCTGATTAATCCCTGCTTTCACACAAGAACATACTCATTAATAATGTTAGTTAAACAAAAAATATGAAAAACAGTTAGATACAATATTACAAAGGTATGTTACACTTGATCTCCTCATAAGTATATATTTCATCTGCTTAGTGAATAGTTATTAATTCCACTCTTCATATTAAAAAATTCAACGAAAAAAGTTGTATTTGAATCAAATTCTTATTCTCTCCACAAAAATTTTCAATTCTTGGAACTAATTTTTTTACTTTATTTTTTATTTTTTATAAATCAAAATCTAATGATGATGCTGATCAATGTTTTCAAATGCGAAAGCGAAGGCGAAGGCGACCACCTAGAGCCTCGCGAGGCGAGTGCCTCAAGGCATTGAGGCGTTGCCTTTCCCGTAATTATTATAATAATACACTACATTTATAAATAATATGAATATACTTAAATAATATAATACACTACACTTGTTCAGAAATAAATGCATTATGTAAGCAATATCGTGTGGTCTGATTACCTTACAGTACTGCACATCACAAGTCTCACTAAACCAATTCATAATCAACCAAATTTATGTTAAAAAACTTATTCCAAAAAGTGGATCTCATTCATTTGGGGTAGACACCGACCAACTACAGCCTCAATCCAGGCCTTGACGGTAACTAAATACAAGAACATGAAAAAAATATCCTCATACCTCCAAAACATCACTAGTCAAAAACTAAATCACTGAAAATGCTTTCCTTGCTCCTTTAAATAATTCTACTTAAAATGACATAAAATAATGGCTGAAGAAACCTGCTCTAGAGCAATCATAAATTGCCCAAGCTAAAAATCACCACACAAACAAATCCAAAGAATTTCCTATAGTAACAGGAGACTCATATGGCGGTGGAACCTTTTCAAGCCCACAAAACTAACAGGACCTGACACCAAACTCTTCTCACACATTCACTACGCTTGGGACAATCCAAAACGGGCGTAACGGCAAGCGCCAGATCAACCCGAAATACACAGCATTCTGCATTCTGCATTCTGCATTTTCAAATTACCCTTTCCCAGCATCACCCAATCGCAAGCTTTCTTTCTATTCCCAGAAACCAATCCCTCCCAAAATCACAAACTGATCAACATTGCAAGGTCAATTCAGCACAAACTCATCATCTCAGCCAAAAACATCAAAGTCAAAACCAACAATTTCTCAATGCCAAAACGCAAAATTGAAAAACGCAAAGATAAAACTCACAAGCTTAATCGCAACCTCCTCGTTCGTCTGAATATTAGTACCTACAAATCATCAAAAATCCCAAAAAACTTCATTTACAGAGCTTACCTTCACTTTTTTGGGTTCCAATAGAAATCGTACTTCAGATTCCCCGACGCCTCATCCGTCATCGTTTCGGTGTGGAACTCTTCTCGCCTTCCTTCGCTAGAAGCCACAGAGACCAGAGTGACCAGCGACTTGTCGGAGGTCGCTGACGACGAAGAAGAAGACGACGAAGAAGAAGAGAGAGAAGATTTGCTTCTCAATCTGATAGAAGTAGACTAGTCTACCACGATAGATGTCGACTTCGTATGGGGGAAATCAAAAAAAAAAGTCAAAACGACGTCGTTTTGACGGAAAGAAAAAGGACAAAAAGACCCTCGCGTCTTCTTCTTCTTCCTCGCACCGCCGCCTCAGGCGCCGCTTCTGCAAAAAGCGAACGCCCCGTCGCCTAGGCGACGCTTTTCCAGCAGCACGCCTCATTTTGATCCGGCGAGGCAATTTCCGGTCGCCTCACACTGGAGCGCGCCCCGGGCGCGCCTCGGCAACGCCTTTGAAAACATTGATGCTGATGGTTATAGTAATGACCAGTTCAATTACCTGTTCTCATACGTGAACTCCAGTTGAACATTGATTTACTAATTATTTACTCAGATAGATGACAGTGAGGAATTTGTGCTCTGAAAAGTGGAACCTATATTGGAATTGTTTTACTTCATAATTTCATTGAAGTCCTTTGTTCATACAAGGAAAGGAATGAATATCTGTTCTTTTGTTCATCTGACCTGAGAGTTTATATATGCTTTTTTTTTTTTTTTTTTTCATGAACTTAGATTGTATGAAATTTTTATATGTTGTTAAGCACAACTTTTTTTTCCTTTCATTATGATGTGCTATGTTATATGTGTGACTGCGTGAGTCAAATACACAAAGCACAACTATAAATTTACTGCATCTCATGTGCACCTCTTATTCATAACAGTAGATACAGAAGTTGTGAATTATGCTTCTAGGATTAATGACCCATAAAGAATGTTGTTTATCTTTGTTAAAGCAAAATTTTGATTTTGGCCTTTGTAATCATGGCAAGTATTTATCTAACAAAGATACGAATATAATTGAAAATGTTAAAAAAAGTTACCATTTAAGTTAACATATTGAATCTGATAAAAAAAACTAACTACTCATAGCAATGACTACTTACTCTTTTATTGTAGATGGACATAGCAATGACTTACAAGGGTATGGAGACCGAAGGGTTGAACACTGACAAATATGATGGGCTTCATTGATTTTCTTAAAGCTGCAATCCATGAAATCTCTCTCTACTTGCTCAATTGTAATATGATGTACATCATATTTTTATGTATACAAGCTATGCTCTCAGTCTTAGGTTCAAGCAAGTAATTATTCCATTATGTAGTGGTTAGTAGTTGATTTTAGTTTAATCTTGAACCATATCTTTGCTCAAAATTATCATCCTAAAAAATAAAATAAAAAACCTGCACCATTGCATGGGAGAATTAGCCCCGCAGCAAAGCGCGGGCAACATTGCTAGTTTAAATCAAAGAAAGATGGAACTAAGAATCATCCAGAAGCTTCTAGTCTAGCTCACTTGGTAGCTAAATATTGTTAATAGTTTTACTTGGTTTTTACTAGCTTTGGTTGGTATTTCATATCTCAGGCGGCTCTCTATGTATCTGACTGGCGATGACAAGAGTCTGGGAGAGCACTTGGCTTTGTATTTGGGGGTTGCAAATGCGCATGATTTGCCACCAGGGTGGACTCTATTTGCACACTTCAGATTGATTGTGGTTAATCAACTTGACATTAACAAGTCAGTCACAAAGCCTACAAAGGGTAAATAGTTTCTTACCTGTTTATGTTTTGCTCGGTTTTTTCGTCATTTTGTATTCTTCCATGTGTCATGTGTGAAACTCATGATGCTTTTGCCAACGTCAATTTGCCGTCAATGCACCTCTTGTTCATTTTTTTGATTTCAATCTTATAGCCGTGTATTATAAATTCAAAGGTGTCAGCACAAATGAGGAAATGGATTGGATTGGTAACAAATTTCCAGAACCCTTTGATTTCTAATACACGGCTAAGCTATGGAACATGCAAAAGCAAGCAGCCAGAGTAGGGGTCATCATGGCCCGGGCTAGGGCCGGCCCTACCCCGACCCTACCCTAAATTTTAGGGCTTAGGGTAGGGTCGGGCCGGGCCTAGTCAAAGTCAACAAAATTTAGGGCCGTGTAGGGTCGGGCCAGGGCTTAAATATGCTAACCCTTAGCCGCCCGAAAAGCCCGATCCGTTAGGGCCGAAAGGGCAGGGTCGGGCCGACCCTCAAATAGGGCCAAATAGGGCCGAAATGGGCCAAAAAAGGGCCTTATTTTGTTTAACAAAAAAAAACATTATTTTTTTCTTCTCAAAATATGGCTTAATGGTATATATTGGTAATAAAAGACTCATTGTTTTTTATTGAACATATTTAATACACACACACGCACTTGTAACTTATAACATTTATTAATATTAGTTAAGGTGGTTATATTCAATTAACTATCTATATAAATCTCTCAATATTAATTGTTGTGTAACAAAGAAAATAGAAATTAAAGAAAACAAAACTTATGAAATCAATTACAAAGAAATAAATAAATTGCATACTATAAAAAAAACAGAAACATAAGTAAAAAATACAAAAAATAAAAAAAACGAGTTATACTACATTAATAGGCATATAAGGATTATATGTGATCCAAAAATTCTGAAATGGAAATCAACCAATCTGAAAATTCTCATATGTTTATACAACATTGATAGGTATTGTGTAAAAAAATTAGGCCAATCTACCATGAATAAGGAGCCCAATGTAGCAGTCAATGCTTTGCACAAGCAAACTTCCCTAAGGGGAGCGGCACCATGCGCGGACAAATAAATGAAGCATTGGTGCCCAGCTTTATGCCATCAAAAGAAAAATATGCCCAGCTTTATGCCATGATGGGTCGTCCCGGAGGAGCTCAAGCAATACTTCATCTTCAATTGTTAGAACTGTGAGGTATGGGGAGTGCCAGAAGAATCACGCTGCAAACATCAGAGGGTACGCGGTGGATGGATGCAGAGAATTCATGGCAAGGGGGCAGGAGGGCAAAGCGGAAGCGCTGACTTGTGCTGCCTGCGGCTGTCACCGGAATTTGCACCGGAGGGAAGTGGAAACTGAGGTTGTTTGTGAGTATACTCCACCCAATAATTCTTATCAACAATAATACTGCCTGCTTTCATAATTGAACGGCGTGTATAGGATTGAATGAAGAAGGGTCTTTGATTTCTCTGAAAGTAGTTAACTGATTGATGCCAAAGATTGTGAATTCTAAATTGATTTGCCAACCTCTATGCATATGACTCTAAGATGGTAATCAAACTTTGTTTTGATTGTCGAAAGGATTATAGTACTATTTAGTGTCCTTCCTCCCTCTACTTTTCAGTGGTCAGTGGAATTAATTTGTTGGAAACCAAATAGCAAGAAGGTAGGTATGATGGGGCTGCTAGCAATACTCCAGAAGATGTTGACTTGCTATTTCTTACGGAGTGGTGTGTGGTGTCCAAAGCAGCAATTTAATTAATGAAGTTAGTGCACATGACACTTGAGGATGTCTGCTTGTCATCCCCTGTTGACTTGCTATTTCTTTCGGAGTGGTGTGTGGTGTCCAAAGCAGCAATTTAATTAATGAAGTTAGTGCACATGACACTTGAGGATGTCTGCTTGTCATCCCCTAGAGTTGCATTGGAATTTTATCGTGCTGCTAGGATGTACTACTTCTATATGAAGTTGTTATACCTGTCAAGGTGATCAATGATTTGACTTGGCGGGCGATGGTGAATCGTTGACTGAGCGGTTAAGAAGACGCAGCGGGATTTGAGGTGAGTAAATCTCACGCGGTTCATATTACGAACCGAGTACTGTTAATTAATTTATTTTGTCGCAATTGTGTGAAAAATATTTATGGAATAAATATTTGTTTTTAATCATATGGACTTGATCAACTACGGTCCATAGGTAAGTAAAATGTTTTAATTATACAAAATGAATTTCCTGTTTTTCGAAGATCGGACCGTCCGATGGACTTGTAGTTTTGATATGTTGATCGTATGACTGTCCCAGTGACTTTGTGAGGTCACGGGCGAAGATCCGACCGTTGGATCTTCGTATAATTGTGAATTAGGGTTTTGGAAGGCGATTCGTGAGAATCCGACCGTCGGATTTTCATGAAATTTTGTAGAGATGTTTATAAGGATGATTCAGGAAGATCCGACCGTTGGATCTTCGTGATAATTTTGGGGGATGATCCTATGGGCGATCCGTGAGGATCCGACCGTTGGATCATCATATAATTTCGATCCGACCGTTGGATCGTCCTTATTTTTATTTATAAGTTGGTTGGCTAAGTTATGATCATATTGGATTTAGGTGATTGACGGTCTTTCTTGGTGAGCGGTTTTGGCGTGTTTTGTGTTAATTTGAAGACGCAGCGGGAGTATTGAGGTGAGTAAACCGCACATGGTTCATTCACGAACCGGAGTTCTAAATATTTATATTTAATTTTATAATATTTATATTTGTTAATACTTATGCGAATGACTTTATATATATAATTTATTATTGATAAAATATACGTGTTGTTGTTTTGTGTTGAGAAAATTATATATTGAGTGAGGTGTGATGTTTATTGTTTGAGAAACAATAAATTGTTGAGTTGTTGAGATATATTGATCTGTAGAGATCAATAGGTCACGGGGTGACCATGGCATCTATTAGTGAATCACGCTCTCGTACCGGGCTAGTGGTTACTAATAGTATTAAATCGTGAACCACGCTCTCGCGCCGGGCTGGTGGTTGCGATAAGTTAGAGCTCTAGTCTGTCTGCCAAATGTTGAGTGACTTTATGAGCGAAATTGAGAGTAACTCATAAGTGTCTATATATATAATATGTGAGAGTGAGAAAGTGATTGAGTGACCTTATGAGCGAAATTGAGAGTAACTCATAAGTGTCTATATATATGTGTGTGTGTGAGAGTGAGAAAGTGATGTGGTTTTGTGGTGGTCGTTGTGATTGTGTTATTACTACAATTTCAATTGCTTGAGTTGAAATTGTTATATTAAATTTGTGCAACCCTTTCGTTTACTCATACGGGCTGTCAAGCTCACCGGGTTTGTGTTGTTGCAATCCCGGTACACATTATATATTTGTGTAGCGGGAAATCTTACAGGTCAGGAGAATCGAGAAGGTGATCAGGCTGCTTAGAGTAGTGGCATTTGAGTTACAGTGCTATTGTGAGTTTCGTTATGTTCATTTTGAACTTATAAAATTTGGAATTTGTAATAGTGTGCTGTATTAAGAAATTGAGGAGTTGGGTATTTGTATTTGTATTTGTAATTATTCATGTTTCGAATTTTGAAATTCTTATTCAAAATTCGGGGCGTGACAGTTTGGTATCAGAGCGTAAGGTGCATATTTGGTGACGTGTCAATACCTTCCGAGTGATGGCCCGTCTGCAGCGGATCCCCATCGTGTGCTCTTCGGTATTGACTAAGTCATTGGGTATGCGTGAGTGTTAGGCGTTGTTTAGGCTGCTAGGTCGTTTTAGGAACGTGAATACCTTCCCTGTAGTATTGACTTGGTTAATATGGACTTGTATTTGACTTATACTGTGTTTTAAGTGTTATACGTGTATTAGCCAAGCATACTATGCTTCTTAGGTGATGGATATTCGAAGGAGTAGTACTTAGGATCATAAGTTGTCATGGAGGTTCGTATTAGAATAAGTTTAGCTTCCGCAGGTTGTAATTTTCGAGGAATAGAAACCTCTAGATTTTACTCTAATGAGTCAGTGAGAATTGTTTTATGGATGTGAGGTTTCTTTGGATGTTGAAGTGTTTGGTTGAAGACATGATGTTGATCTATGCACGTATCTAGTGTGGATACGAGTATAAATTGATAGAACTTTGCCTTCTTAAGATGGACGTACAGATGTTTGGATGGGATGTACGTATTAAGGATTAGATATTCTGTTTGATAATGAGATGTCTTAGTGGAATTTTGGTGATTGACATGAGGTACGTGTTTAATGTGACTCTGAGGAAATTATGCTGACTTTGGGTGAGATTGAATTCTTAGTGTAGACTAAGAAGGTTGTGTGGTGATTTTATATACACTGCGTGATGAACTTTTAGAACGAAAAGTAATGAGTAAAAGTATGGGTTTTTCCCTTATGTCTATAGTAGACTTATGCATATGGCAGCCCTTGTGGCAGTACCAGTAGTGTTATTGTAACAGTTTTTATGGCAGTGCTTGTAGTGCTTTAGTGGTAGTTTGTGTGACGTGATAATTTGTTAGAATTTATTTTGGTTAGAGTGTTAATCAGTGAATGAGATTCTTGACTCATATGGAGTTTGTGAGTAGGGTTGTGGTTAGGGAAGAAATTATTGTGGTTAATTCTTCCTTGTGCTTTTAAGTTGTTAAGCAGGGTTTAAGGTGCGAGACCAGAGTTTTATTTTGTACTCGATGGTTAGAGTTGAGCGACCATTGTTTGGGCTGTCGCTGAGTACTATAATTCCTTCAGAATCAGGATTGTTGTTAGAATTGGAACTAGTAGTAGTATTAGTGATTCGGAAACTGAATCGAGTTTGCGGGATGTGCCTTATATACGTAGTTGATGTTGCGAGCATCATTTTGGAACTATACTTTGCGATACACAAAGACAACTGGATTGGAAATCCTCCGTTTGGACACCTTGGTCTGTTGACCTGACTATGACTTGTGGGCATAGTTTTATTTAAGTATAGAGAATTGATTTTGTGAATTAGTTTTCCTAAGTGTTGGATCGTAGTATGGAGATAGACTGAAGTGAATTTGAGGTTGTTTTGTGTTTTAGGTCTAAGTAAAGTTTTGCAATGGAGTTGATCTTGGTCAGTAATTAATGGAGAGATTTAGAATCTACTATCTGTAAATGATATTAGACGAGAGTGTGTTTCTGTGGTTATGGCTGATAGGTGAATTTGGTTAAATGCAATTTTGGGTATTGATTTTGGTGACATGGTTGAGTGTCCATAGTGTTTCAAGTGAATTACTATGTGATTTGGAGTTTGATTCAGATTCTGAATATTGAAATTATAGGGTTTGAATTGTGGTAAGTTGATGGAGCAATTGATTGATGAAATGGTTGAGATGTTATAAGATTAGTATGTGTAACTCTAAGGATGTGGGATTTCCTAGGTAACTCAGGAAGCGTTTTGTTTTATTAACTCCTTATTCTAGCGATGGAATTGCTTGTGTTTGATTTGGCTAAGAGGATGCTAGCTAGACCTTTCTATGACTTAATTGATTATTTGATATTGAATGTTGTTTGTGATACATTATTATGAATGAGGCGTGAAACATAGTTGACGAAGGTTTTGAACGAGTAAGGATTGACCAAGGTTCGATCCTTGGCGTCGTTGTTGGTTTAACAAAAAGAAGAAACGACATACATCCAATCTTATTGATTCAGTTATATTACAAAACAAGCAAACAGAGGACTATGCTATACTAAGCTAATCAGCGGCTCCGGATGGATTGAGGCTGAGCTCAAGAGAAACAGGTGAACCACTGTTGTAACCGCCTGAGCCACCGGAGTAGTAACCAAATGAGCTACCACCCTCGGATGTAGTCTTCGGGTTACCAAGGATGTTTTCACCATGCTCAGGGAATAGAGGAAGAGTCTCGACCTCCTGGTGATCTCCTCCTCGTTGTTCCATGAATGATCGTAACCCAAGGGTTAGATCGATCGATCCATCATCACCAGTAGAATCGGTGGAACCGAAGTTGAGATCTATGGATCTGCCACCGTCAGTAGAACTTGTGGATCCAAAATTGAGATCGAGAGATCCACCAACCCGAACTTTCCGAAATTCCTTCAACTTCTGCCTGTCACGAGCCTTGAGGTTCTGGAACCAAAAGAAGACGTTTTTGTCCTCGATCTGCCCATACGGTTTCAGATGAAGGCAGATCTCTTGAATCTGCTCTGGAGTTGGGTTCTTGTGACCCTTGTCGTAGTAGAGCCCATGAAGGATTCTTAGTTGAGCTGGTGTAGGAGTCCACCGGTTAGTAGTCGGCCTGATAGGCGTGTTGGCACTACTCCCGGCTGCTTGGTTGCTTCCTCCCTCCTCGGTGAGTTGCTGGGCTTGTTGTTCCATTTGTTGTTGGGTTTGAAGCTCCATCAGTTGTAGAGTTCGTGGTTCCATGGTGATGAGTTGAGAGAAAGTGAAAATTGAAGAACGAAGTTGTTGAGGGTTTAAAAGAAAGTGTGGTTAAAAGGATTGAAGTTGATGATGTGGGGTTGGGGATCTGAAGTTCTCAGATGAAGGAAGAGGTTGAGTCTTTCAGATGGAAGAAAAGGATCTGAGAGTGAAGGATTGAATCGAAGAAGAAGAGATTTGAGTTTTGAAAGAAGAGGAAAGCTGAAGAATTGAGAGAGAAGGACTGGAGATTGAGAAGACAAAGGCTGAAGAGTTTGAGAGAGAAGGGCTGGAATCAGGAGAGAGTTTCTTTCCTTCGTAGTGAACAGTTGCGCCCTCAGAATGCACCTATTTATAGAACGAGGCGAGCAGATCTCCACCGTTGGATGGACGATCGCTGTGATTCATTCTACGCGTTGGATTAAAGTCGCCCTGAAACCCGGAAAAGTTGTTGACGCGTGTAGAGCGCGTAGGGAGACAGGAGGGATCTCGAGGCGCTGTGGCAGACAACTTTAGCCGAAAGCAGAAATTGACTGCCGTGAATCACGGAAAGGATAAGCCGTGACACAAGTGGGCCGTACTTGGGCCTGTCTCGGATCAAGGCCATCACTGTAGTTGTGGGTGGAGGCCTGATGGGCCGAGTTTCAGAAAACAATTTTGGATGAGTTGGGCCGAGTTCTGAAACAGTTTTGGACATGATGGGCCGGGTTTCTGAGATAGTTGGGGATACGTTGGGCTAGGTTTCTGCAACAGTTTTGGGTGTTTTGGGCCAAATTGTTGAAACAGTTTGAAACAGTTGGTTTAAATAAAAGGATTGGTATGGATAGTAACGTGAGCAGCTCGTGCTCGAGTGGTTGAGTGTGGAGTTTGTGTACAAGAGGTCTGAGGTTCGAACCTCGCCTCTCGTTTATTCTTATTATGTTCATTTGTGACATAATAAGTATAAAATTTGTACACATTATATTAAGCACAGCTTGTGCCCTAGTGGTTAGGGGCAAGATTTGTGTACAACAGGTCAAGGGTTCGAAACCTTGTTTTCCCTGGTATTTATTTTTATGTCGCTTTTGACATAATAAATATAACACATGTGCTTTTATTATTGAAAGCAGCTCTTGCTTCAGTGGTTGGGAGCAAAACCTTGGTGTAGGAGGTTTGGAGTTCGAACCTTACCCCTTACAATATTTTTGATTCGGGTATATGCTCAGTATACGGACGTATTTTTATACGTCGAGTCGTATCCTTGGTGTATACGCTCTGTATACATACGAATTTTTATACGTCGAATAGTATCCTCGTAGTTTTCTACAGTTTATTCTGTATAAACTACATAAAACTTAAATCGGGAGGAATGGACTCGCGATTAAATTTCGGGACGAAATTTCTTTAAGGAGGGTAGATTGTAATACCCCGAAAAATCCAATTTATTTTCCGAGGACATTTTAGAATGATTTATTGATCATGGGTGATTGTACGAAGCTTGGAGAAGTGTGGAATTAGTTCGAACGATTATATTTCGAAAAACGTACGTTAATTAAGGGCACGCGAAATCGACTTTTTATACGTAAGGAATTTGGGAAAGCTTCCTTCATGAAAGTTGTTGAGCTCGTCAATACGATCTCGTGCATATGTGGAATGCAATTTTCTGAGCTCGTATGATTAAGTTTTGATTATTCGAAAATTGGGATTCTTTTTAATTAAGAATATTTTTTCTTTACTTCTTTCTTCTTTCTTTTTCCTTCCTATCCTTTTTCTATTTTTTTTTCTGTTGATGTTGGGTGATGTTGTTGTTTAGTGTGTCGGTCAAATAAAGCAAAGGCCACCAGGCCATCAAGGAACTTTTTCTCTAAAACAAATAAATGAAGCATTGGTGCCCAGCTTTATGCCATCAAAAGAAAAATATGCCCAGCTTTATGCCATGATGGGTCGTCCCGGAGGAGCTCAAGCAATACTTCATCTTCAATTGTTAGAACTGTGAGGTATGGGGAGTGCCAGAAGAATCACGCTGCAAACATCAGAGGGTACGCGGTGGATGGATGCAGAGAATTCATGGCAAGGGGGCAGGAGGGCAAAGCGGAAGCGCTGACTTGTGCTGCCTGCGGCTGTCACCGGAATTTGCACCGGAGGGAAGTGGAAACTGAGGTTGTTTGTGAGTATACTCCACCCAATAATTCTTATCAACAATAATACTGCCTGCTTTCATAATTGAACGGCGTGTATAGGATTGAATGAAGAAGGGTCTTTGATTTCTCTGAAAGTAGTTAACTGATTGATGCCAAAGATTGTGAATTCTAAATTGATTTGCCAACCTCTATGCATATGACTCTAAGATGGTAATCAAACTTTGTTTTGATTGTCGAAAGGATTATAGTACTATTTAGTGTCCTTCCTCCCTCTACTTTTCAGTGGTCAGTGGAATTAATTTGTTGGAAACCAAATAGCAAGAAGGTAGGTATGATGGGGCTGCTAGCAATACTCCAGAAGATGTTGACTTGCTATTTCTTACGGAGTGGTGTGTGGTGTCCAAAGCAGCAATTTAATTAATGAAGTTAGTGCACATGACACTTGAGGATGTCTGCTTGTCATCCCCTGTTGACTTGCTATTTCTTTCGGAGTGGTGTGTGGTGTCCAAAGCAGCAATTTAATTAATGAAGTTAGTGCACATGACACTTGAGGATGTCTGCTTGTCATCCCCTAGAGTTGCATTGGAATTTTATCGTGCTGCTAGGATGTACTACTTCTATATGAAGTTGTTATACCTGTCAAGGTGATCAATGATTTGACTTGGCGGGCGATGGTGAATCGTTGACTGAGCGGTTAAGAAGACGCAGCGGGATTTGAGGTGAGTAAATCTCACGCGGTTCATATTACGAACCGAGTACTGTTAATTAATTTATTTTGTCGCAATTGTGTGAAAAATATTTATGGAATAAATATTTGTTTTTAATCATATGGACTTGATCAACTACGGTCCATAGGTAAGTAAAATGTTTTAATTATACAAAATGAATTTCCTGTTTTTCGAAGATCGGACCGTCCGATGGACTTGTAGTTTTGATATGTTGATCGTATGACTGTCCCAGTGACTTTGTGAGGTCACGGGCGAAGATCCGACCGTTGGATCTTCGTATAATTGTGAATTAGGGTTTTGGAAGGCGATTCGTGAGAATCCGACCGTCGGATTTTCATGAAATTTTGTAGAGATGTTTATAAGGATGATTCAGGAAGATCCGACCGTTGGATCTTCGTGATAATTTTGGGGGATGATCCTATGGGCGATCCGTGAGGATCCGACCGTTGGATCATCATATAATTTCGATCCGACCGTTGGATCGTCCTTATTTTTATTTATAAGTTGGTTGGCTAAGTTATGATCATATTGGATTTAGGTGATTGACGGTCTTTCTTGGTGAGCGGTTTTGGCGTGTTTTGTGTTAATTTGAAGACGCAGCGGGAGTATTGAGGTGAGTAAACCGCACATGGTTCATTCACGAACCGGAGTTCTAAATATTTATATTTAATTTTATAATATTTATATTTGTTAATACTTATGCGAATGACTTTATATATATAATTTATTATTGATAAAATATACGTGTTGTTGTTTTGTGTTGAGAAAATTATATATTGAGTGAGGTGTGATGTTTATTGTTTGAGAAACAATAAATTGTTGAGTTGTTGAGATATATTGATCTGTAGAGATCAATAGGTCACGGGGTGACCATGGCATCTATTAGTGAATCACGCTCTCGTACCGGGCTAGTGGTTACTAATAGTATTAAATCGTGAACCACGCTCTCGCGCCGGGTTGGTGGTTGCGATCAGTTAGAGCTCTAGTCTGTCTGCCAAATGTTGAGTGACTTTATGAGCGAAATTGAGAGTAACTCATAAGTGTCTATATATATAATATGTGAGAGTGAGAAAGTGATTGAGTGACCTTATGAGCGAAATTGAGAGTAACTCATAAGTGTCTATATATATGTGTGTGTGTGAGAGTGAGAAAGTGATGTGGTTTTGTGGTGGTCGTTGTGATTGTGTTATTACTACAATTTCAATTGCTTGAGTTGAAATTGTTATATTAAATTTGTGCAACCCTTTCGTTTACTCATACGGGCTGTCAAGCTCACCGGGTTTGTGTTGTTGCAATCCCGGTACACATTATATATTTGTGTAGCGGGAAATCTTACAGGTCAGGAGAATCGAGAAGGTGATCAGGCTGCTTAGAGTAGTGGCATTTGAGTTACAGTGCTATTGTGAGTTTCGTTATGTTCATTTTGAACTTATAAAATTTGGAATTTGTAATAGTGTGCTGTATTAAGAAATTGAGGAGTTGGGTATTTGTATTTGTATTTGTAATTATTCATGTTTCGAATTTTGAAATTCTTATTCAAAATTCGGGGCGTGACAAAATCGATCAATCGGAAAATTCTTATATGTTTGTACAATAGTGATAGGTATTGTGTAAAGAAATTAGGCTGATCCGCCGTGAATAAGGCACCTAACGGAGCGGTCAACGCTTTGCACAAGCAAACTTCCCTAAGGGGAGCGGCATCATGCGCGGACAAACGTTGCGGAATTTTGACATCCATAAGTAGACCCCCCACCCATGAGAGTGTGGGAGCTGAAAGATCGAAAAAAGTGAATGGCCAAGGACCGGTTAAGAGAATATTTGTTTTATGTTCTATTTAGGGTATTGAGTTGACCGGGTAGATCGAGGTCCAAACGAAGGCGGAAATTGTTGAAATTTCTACCACTAACATATATTCATATGCAAATAACATCCAGCGGTGCATTTTAAAAAATTCCATTTCGTCCCCCATTTTGCTCATTAAGAAGTTAACATTACATTGGTAAAATGGTTTCAACTCAACCAATATTGTCCAATTTGAAATAATAGCTTTGTAATTATTACAGTTAATTAGTTGATTATTTTTAGTTATGTTGATTACTTGATTTATTTCAAAATTGGTATTACATGAATATATTGTCCAATTTGAAATAATAGCTTTGTAATTATTACAGTTAATTAGTTAACAATAATTATTGGTAAATATTAAAATACCCATAAGATTATATTAAAATGGCGGCGTTTTTGCCGAATTAACGGTTAATTCTTTAAAAAAAATTATTTTTTTCTTCTCAAAATATGGCTCAATTTAAAAGACTCATTTCCTAATATGGCAAATTGAAATAATTTTCTACACTTCCATAGTTTTATACATATAACACATGTAATAGAAAATAACAAAAATAAAATATAAATTTTAGGGCCTGATTAGGGCCGGGCCTAGCCCTTACGGGCTCAATCGGGCCGGGCCGTAGGGTAGGGCCGGGCTTTATTTGTGTGACCCATACCCTACCCTAAATAAAAAAGGGTCGGGCCGGCCCGCCCTAATGGAAGGGCCGGGCCGGGCTTCGGCTCTACGGGTTGGGCGGGCTTAGGGCCCAAGGGCCATATGATGAGGCCTAAGCCAGAGGATCCAACTCCCATTGTATTTAGAAATTATTGGTTGTAACCTAATTAACAAGCTTCTGCAATATGTGGAAAAGGAAGAAAATATTCAAACTTGGTATCTATTTAAAATAAATCCAGTTGGTGTACACTCTACAGAAAGTCATCTCTTGTTGGTTGGTTCATTATCGTTTAGAGATTAACCGTATGTGTCTCATTTCATTCTTCCATCTCCTTTGGGTGAGACTCAAGTGGTTATACAAAATTCATATATATGGTTATTATTACTGCTACTAGCAATTACTCGAGTTTTATTGAATTTCTAGAATATCAAAAATGTGTATCTGTAGTAACCTCAAAACAGATTGTTTGCTTATGACCTGGTGATGAACATCACATTCTTTTGTTATTGACTTTGTGTTAACTCTTTGTTAATTATTTGGGTTCACAGGCATTCAATGCACTGAATGCAGAGTAAAATTTGATGCAGACAAGACTTACTGGGGGTTCAAATCTTTCATATATGCCCCTCAGTGAACTATATGAATGCAGGGCAGGTTATCTTTTGAATGATATATGTGTTGTTGAAGTCCAGGTTGATGTCCCATTAAAGATCGAAGATCAAGGGTCTAATGTTTCTGTAACTACGGAGTCCTCAAGGAAAGAAAATGAAAGGCCGGAACAAAATGTGAATCCTATGCAAGCTCCAGACTCTTCACCAGCAACTAAGGCTGCATATATTGAGCTGGTACCTCCCTTGCAGGATGCCCCAGGTTCTGATAACTCTGCAATAAGCTCGACTGTAGCTTCTGTAGTCCAGGAAGTTGCGGAAGTCCCAACCAACCCAACTGGCAAGCTTATAGATTTTATGGGTTTTGGAAAAATAGAGAGCTGTTGAAGGATGTCGACATAATGTGTGCCTCTATAAGCTAGGGTTTAGAGTTGTAATAGGAAAGTGTTCTAGGTATTCAATTGTATTTGGATTTTATTACCTATTGTGTACCTTCTAACTCCCTATATAAAGGGCTCCTATTATCAATAATATACACAATTACAATTCTCCTACAACACGTTATCACCACGAGTACTAACCCTAGCCCAAAAGGAAAAAAAAAAAAAAAAACCTAAAACTATCTCTCACAAAATCTCGCAAGTCCTCTCCTCCCTAAACCCTAGCTCGGCCAACAGCCCACCGCAGCCCACTACAGCCCCTGCTGCCCGCACTGCCCCCTGCACGCTTCCTGCAGCCTCCAGCCACCTCCCTGCAGCCCGCAGCCCAGCGTCCCTGCCCGAAGCTGCTGCCTACCTTGCAGTTTCTGCCCCTCCACCTGTAGATTAGGAGGAGGAAGAACAGAGGAAAGAAAGAAGAAGAAGACCCGAAGGAAAAGAAAGAAAAAGAAAAAAGAAGGGACCCGACCCAGAAAAAAAGAAGAAGAAGAAGGGACTCGGCCTAAGAAAAAAAAAGAAGAAAAAAAAAAGAGGAAAGCCCAAAGAACACACGGTCCAGAAAAAAAAAAAAAAAAAAACACGCCTGCTCCAACACGCGCGTGTCTTCAAGCCAAGAACATCACGTAAGTTTTTATAATTAAGGTTGCTGCTTTCTTGTATTTAAATTCCTTTTATTTTCTGCAAATATTGGAATATATGTTGCCAAATGGTTTTGAGTATTTAACAAAGCAGAATTGTGGGGATTCACGCTTAACGAACTAAGAGTGTTCATAATCAAACGAACTAAGAGTGTTCGTATGAACTAAGAGTGTTCATAATCAAACGAACTAAGAGTGTTCATAATGCTTGGACTAAGAGCGTTCGTAAGCATCAAATTGTGACCATATTAAAAACATCATTGTTTGGTCTAATCCAAAAGAGATTCTTGGAAATTGATTTCTTGGTAGCATAGCTCGGAAATCTTATTATTTTAGTTTTCGTGGAAGTTTAGCTCTGAAACTAATATATTTTCTCTTCTTATTTTCAGGATGTCGAATGAACCTAGACTCGACTTTCCCATGCTTGACTCAACAGGCTCGGAGTACCATAGCTAGGTAACATATGTTGAGAACCATCTCACTTCAAAGGGAATATTGACCATAATCCAGGCACCTCACCCGGATCTTGTGTTCATCCGATCACTTGCAAAACATGCTCAAGCAGTCATCTTGATGCGACGTCATATGGACAAAGCACTCAGATTGGAGTATATGTCGATCAAGGATGCAAGAGAGCTATGGGTAGCGCTAGAAGAGCGCTTTGGCAATGTGTAATACCCCGAAAAATCCAATTTATTTTCTGAGGACATTTTTGAATGATTTCGTGATCAATGGGTGATTGTACAAAGCTTGGAGAAGTGTGGAATTAGTTCGAACGATTTTATTTCGAAATCGTACGTATTTAGGGGCGTCTCAAAAATCGACTTTTTATACGTACAAAATTTGGGAAAACTTCCTTCATGAAAGTTGTAGAGCTAGTCGATACGATCGCGTGCATATGTGGAACGCAAAAATCGGAGCTCGTATATATTAGTTATGATTTTTTGAAGATATTTCCAGTTTGGTATAAATTTCCAAAATTGGAAATTTCCAATTTCATTTTCTCCGGTTTCCATTTCGGGAAACCACATTTCTCTCTCTTCGGCTCGAGGCCGAGCACGGCCGAAAAACAGAGCTTAAGCTCTCCGGTATCTTTCTCCACCCACCGGCCACCGTTTGACTCCAAACCAAGTCCACCAGCTCCGTCTCCCTCCGACGAAGCCATCTGTGGCAGCCTTGCAAGGCGGCGTGGCCCCTAGCGGCGGCGGCAGCCCGGTTTCGATTAAAGTTCGATTTTGGTCAACTCCGGATTTCTCCTAGCTCCGGCCACCAAAACTTCTGATCCTTGGCTCCATGAACTCCCCACAACCTGCTGATCATCATACTAGGAGGATTGCACCTAGAGTGACCGGTTTCACGTTCGTCGGAGCTCGGTACGTTTTCGATCCGAAACGAAAATCTTTAGATCGGTATATCTCGAGTTGTAGTGCATCGTTTTGATTGATTCTTTTTCCAGTGTGTTCCCCTTGATGTTCTTAATAACTCTCTAGAAGGAATCGAGGCCTGAAATTGAAGTTTTTAAGTCGAAAATCGAGCTCGCCGGTTTCTGCATTTTGTCGCCGGTTTCTGGAAATTTTCTGGCGACCTTCATACTGATCAAGGTAATTTTCGACCCCTTCCGGTCTTTTTCAGACTTCGTGCTAGTTATGAAAGTTGTTGAGCGTGATGAGAGGAAGAGGAGCAGCCCGGCCCCGACACCATTGGCGGTGGTCGGCGGCGGCTCTGCCCTTTTTCCGGCAACCTTTTCCGGCCACCTCCGGGGGTCAAAAATGTGATTTCTTTTCAGTTTTAGATTCTACGTTTCAATACGATCATTTCGATATATTATACGCATTTTTTGGATGTCGTATGATTTAGTTATGAATTTTGACGGTTTCGATCGATTTCGATAATCTAATTAATGTTTTTCGAAGATCGGACCGTCCGATGGACTTGTAGTTTTGATATGTTGATCGTATGACTGTCCCAGTGACCTTGTGAGGTCACGGGCGAAGATCCGACCGTTGGATCTTCGTATAATTGTGAATTAGGGTTTTGGAAGGCGATTCGTGAGAATCCGACCGTCGGATTTTCATGAAATTTTGTAGAGATGTTTATAAGGACGATTCAGGAAGATCCAACCGTTGGATCTTCGTGATAATTTTGGGGGATGATCCTATGGGTGATCCGTGAGGATCCGACCGTTGGATCATCATATAAATTCGATCTGACCGTTGGATCTCTTTATAAATTCGATCTGACCGTTGGATCACTTTATAAATTCGATCTGACCGTTGGATCACTTTATAAATTCGATCTGACCGTTGGATCACTTTATAAATTCGATCCGACTATTAGCTCGTCGTTTATATTTATATTTTTGAGTTTTGGGCTAAGTTATGATCGCGTTGGATTAGGTGATCAATGGTTTGACTTGACGGACGATGGTGAATCGTTGATTTGGGCTGTTAAGAAGACGCAGCGGGATTAGAGGTGAGTAAACCTCACGTGGTTAATATTACGAACTGAGTACCTTTAATTAATTTATTTTGTCGTAATTGTGTGAAAAATATTTATGGAATAAATATTTGTTTTTAATCATATGGACTTGATCAACTACGGTCCATAGGTAATTAAAATGTTTTAATTATACAAAATGAATTTCCTGATTTTGTTGTGTGTGAATTATAGTTGGTATTAGTGATTATCCCTGTGCGGATAATTACGTATATATATATTTACGTGGATATATATATGGAATGGTGTGACATTGAGGTGGGTGTGGAATTGTGATGATTATTTATTATGGTTGGGATGTGACTTAACTTATTTATATGTGCTTTATACGTGACTTACTATACTTATATGTGCTTTATACGTGACTTATCATATTTATACGTGATGATTATGATTTCTGAGTCATGTAGAATTGTAGTGCTCTGAGGACTGGGAGTCCGAAGACCGTCGGTAAGATAAGAACCGGGACGTAGTTGTAGTGCTCTGAGGACTGGGAGTCCGAAGACCGTCGGTTAGATAAGAACCGAGACGTAGTTATAGTGCTCTGAGGACTGGGAGTCCGAAGACCGCCGGTTAGATAAGAACCGAGAGGGTAGAATTGTAGTTCTCTGAGGACTGGGAGTCCGAAGACTGTCGGTTAGATAAGAACCGAGATGTAGTTGTAGTTGGATCCAAACAGTTAGGATGGACCAAAGTAGTGATATTGTAGATTTGATGATTGTGTAAATGTATTCGTTGTGGATGTTCCGTGTTTGGTTGATGTTTCCTTACAGATGTTGTGATTGTTGATTTTTACTTGAGTTAAAATAAATGTGTTATAAAATCAACAGTTCTTTCTTGTTTACTCATACGGGCTGTCATGGCTTACCGGGTTTGGTGTTGTTGCATTCCCGGTACACTATTCAAAATTGTGTAGCGGGTAGTCCTGCAGGTCAGGAGGATCATGGTGGAGATCGTGAGGATTAGAGTATTCGTTTTAGTTTTACAGTGATTGTAATAGTGAGGTGAGTGATGCTCAATTTGAGCCTTACAATTTCATTGTAATAAATAATTTGAGTTGTATATTCATGTCTCAGATTTCTGAATTTGTTATTCAAAATTCGGGGCGTGACACAATGTCCAAGATTCTCTCCTCCCTGACTTGAAGGTTCAATGGAACAATCTGCGTTTTGCTGACTTCAAGTCTGTTGCTGAATATAATTCAGAAGCTCTTCGCATACAATCCATGTTGAGATTTTGTGGAAAACCTATCACAGAGCAAGAGCTAATTGAGAAGACTCTCTCCACCTTCCCCGTTTCATCCATTGTGATTTCAATGCAATATCGTACTGAAGTCAATGCTGGACGGATCACGAGGTTTCATCAGCTTATCAATATCATATCTGTAGTTGAGAAACACGATAACATACTCGTGAGAAATTATAATTCAAGGCCCATTGGAACTAAGAGCGTTCATGAGGCGAATTATAATGCACCCAAAGAAGGGCACAAGGAGCGGAACCCTAGGAATAAGGGATATGAGGGACATATGGGTCCATATAACCGCCCTAATCAGGAAGGAAACCGCAAGTTTGGAGCGGATACATGTGGTGGCAATGCCACACGTGGGAGAAGGGGTCATGGCAACCCTAACCGTGATGGTGGAGCCATAACCAGTGCTGGTGGCGCCATGGGTCGTGGTGGTGGCGCCAACCCTCCTAGGGAACGACCACAACGTGCACCTCAATTAAGGGGAGGTAACCACAATGACATGTGTCATCGACGTGGGTCAAGTGAGCATTGGTTCAAACAATGCAAGGCAAGTGAGCAACTAGCTTCAAGATACAGGGCATACAGGGACCTGAAGGAGCAAGAAGTGTACCTTGCAGAAGAAGGAGAAGAAGATGGTGGAGATGTCAACCTCACCATAGAGGACTTCAAAGCTGAAGATGAAGTGCACAAGGATGCTATAGACTTTGATTAGAATAGTCCTTTTTATTTTCCAAGAGTTTTTGTAATGGCAAATAAGCCTTAGTCAATAAATGACAATTGTATCAACTCTTTCTTATGTGGCGCACCCAATAAAACATGATGTCTAGGAAAGTCATTGAGATAATTGGTACTTAAGCGAGCCTCGCTCCACCAACATCTCTCTACTTTCCTGGTCATATTTGATTGGAGTTACCAAACGAATAGAGTGACTACAATGTGTCTCAGTTTGATTTTCTTTATTTTGGATTAGACTTTTTGGAACCTTTGATGTAATCATTGGCTATTTTTATTAATAAAGTATCGTATTCAATGTCATGGACATGTTTTTAATTTCAAACTTTATTATTTTTCAGTATGTTTCCTGGAGAGTTGGAATGCCTTGTTGATAGTGGCACCACACATACTATATTGCGACATATGCAACTATTTCTATGGATGACGCCTAGTCGATCTTCTGTGACTACGATTGACAGGACCCGCCCCGGATTTCACCCTGAAATCCGAAGTGGCCCTGCGGGGCCCACCTTAGAAGAAATTCTACCAAAAATTTGGCGGAACTTCCCCTAAAATGGGCTACCCAAAACCTGTAGAAAGCATTTACACTTCTAAATCAAATCATCCTTATACTTCTGGAGCCACCCTGCTCCCCAACTCAACATCAATCTCCAATTCACAAAACACAAACCTCAACTTGAAAAACATAAATCCCATAGGTATTCAGAGCAATTCTAATAGAAAGGTAAATAAGGACAACCTAACTCAAAGGCAAACGCGGAAGCCATGCTGTTGACTATGCCTCAACTCCGTGTACGCCCGACCTCACTAATTCGCCTGCAAACTGGGCATTTAAAACCGAAGGGCCCAGGGGAAAGTATTGAAAACACGTTAGTGTGAGTGAACAAAAATAAGCAATTTTAAACAAAAGAGATTTTATACTTTCCCACATTTAATTTATTAAAAAAATCTCCCGATGCATGCACTGATTTAGGAAAACGAAACAAAAGGAGTTCCGCTCAAGAAAACCGACTAGCCCCGCTAGTCCCAAACAACTGAAAGGAAGGATGGAAACTCTGATACTCAACAGAATAAGACCAGCCCCGCTGGTTAAACGGAAATCAGACTAGGCCCCGCTAGTCAAGTAATGATAGGATATGGGGAAGAAATATCACCATACGGGTAATGGAGCCTCCCAGGCTCTACCTACCCTCGACTGCCACTCACACATAGATTGTGCGAGGAGGAGAACTAATAACCTCAACATCCATTCACACATAGATCGTGTGAGGAGGAGAATATGACCTCGACTGCCACCCACGTGAGGAGGAGAATAAATCACCTCGACTGCCACTCACATACACAAAGTAAGTGAGGAGGAGAATAAGTTACCTCAACTGCCACTCACAAACACAAAGTCTGTGAGGAGGAGACCTAATCACATGACCCGCGTATGGTGAGGAAGAAAAATCATCGAAAACCAATAAATCCATGTAGCTTCCCCACATTTCTCACGAGATAGAAACCATGTATTCAACGACGTGACCCCGCACGCCAAGATTACTCTCAATCTCAAAATAACTAAGTGAGAAATAGAAATAAATCGACGGCGTGTCCCACACGCCCAAAATCTCTCAAAATCTCCAAGAAACCAACCAAATCCAAAGTCCTTAATTAGGCATTCCCAATGCCAAAACCGAAGTCAATAAATAAATGAGAAAATCATATACTTAATTCCGGAAAATTACCTCGGAAATAAGCAATTTGTCAAATAATATTATAAATCATAATCAACCTTTGAAACTCATTATAAAGAGCAAATCCACGAGATAAACCGAGATCGAATTCCGAAAATCAAATCATTTGCTCAATAAGTAATATGATTAAAACTAGAGCATTATTTAAGAAAATAATTGCATGCATCAATATTTAAAAATAAAAGTCCACTCACAGTACTATTTCGACGATCACGCATTCGTGTTCCGTCATCGAGCAATAGCTCGGTACGTCGTCCTGTACACAATTACATTCCGTGAATAATTCTTCAATAATTTAATACGATTCCTAAAATCAATTTCTCATAATTACATCTCCCATTCTCCTCGGATTTAGCCCAAATTATACCACTAATACCAATTCGTTAATTTAAAGGTTTCAAGGCAGAACCGAGAGATATCCGACGGTCGGATTCTCGTAATTCGATAATCGAAACCCTAAACTTCAAAATTCATACTTAATTCTAAGTTTCTCCAAAAATTACCAAACTTCACAAACACTGCCCACTCGTCGATTTCAGACTATATAACAATTATGGAGGAAATCTGACAATCGGATTCACGATTAACATTAACCGAAATCCAAATCTTTAGAAATTTATAATCGATTAAAAACTTCTCCAATTCCAACCAAATTCACAGACAACCTCTACAAAAATTATAGGATTTAACTAGCTAAAAAAAATAGAATTTAAATTCTGTTTAAACCTCACAACTGTTCACGCACCGCACTGTTCACGCGCGGTACTGTTCACTCGGCGGTCAACTTCTCCGATGGTCACCAAATTTTGGCAGCAGCTTCATCTCAATCCCCCTAGCATTTTTCTCAGCTACACCAAGTTCAGAAAACAACTAGAACTACCTCAACAATTAAGAAAACAGTAAACCCCCAATTTGTGAATAGTGCCGGATTTTCAATCTCTAAAATCCTCCAATATATATGCAAAATTATACTCAAAAGAAAGATCATGAGGTAAAGAACAACTTTATACTTTGAGGTTTCTCCAAAATATTGACGGTTTGAACGGATCTCCATTTCTTTCTTTTCTTCTTTCTTTCTCTTTCTCTCTCTCTTCCTCTCTTTTTCTTTCTGGTTTCTATCGTAAAAGATGGGGGAGAATGGCTGGAAATGGGGCAGATCAGCCCCATATAATTAAGGTGTGATGAAATGACCAAAATACCCCTCACACGAAAATACTCATAACTTTGACATACGAACTCTGATTTTTACGTACCACATATGCACGCGCTCGGTTTAACGTCCTCTACAACTTTCATGAAGAATATTTTCTCAAATTTTGATCCGAACAAAAAGTCATCTTTTAGTACTCCCTAAAAGTACCGAAACGACAATAAAAGTGAAGGTAAAGGTCGTTTACCGTCCAAATGACTAGTAAACTGGTAAATTGAGGTACGGGACGTTACAACGATGGCAGGACAATCACAATTGATTCATGGTCGAGGACCAGCTCAATTTATGTTACCAAATGGCACGAGTATTAATATCACCGAAGCTCTATATGCTCCTAGGGCTGGAAGGACCCTATTGAGTTTTAAAGATATAAGAGCCAATGGTTTTCATGTGGAAACACATTGTGAGAATAGACAAGAGTTCTTTTGCATCACCTATAATGACTACGGACATAAACGAGTATTAGAGAAACTTATGTGTCGCTCTAGTGAGTTATATGCAACCACTATTCGACTCATTGAATCTAAGCATGTCATGAGAAATGACTTATGGGATTCTGACACATATAGGCTTTGGCACGATCGTCTGGGACACCCAGGTCGTGATATGATGATCCGAATACTAAAGACTTCACACGGACATCCATTTTTCAAAATGAAAAGAAGTCAAAACCATAATTTGGTCCAAGGTAGAGCCAAAACCACCTACCCCCTGTGGCCCAACAGTGGCATTGACACCACTAATGCCTCCTTGGTTCCTTTTTCGACTTCTAAAGTCAATTGTGACTTCGTGGTACAACCAAATTCTTCCTTGGTTGCTTCCAAAGCCCATCATTCATTTTGCAAAGCCTGCTCATTAACAAAGTTAGTATCTAAACCATCCTATGCAAAGGACACCAAAGAAAATATATCATTCTTACAAAGAATCCAAGGTGATATTTGTGGACCTATCCAACCAACTTGTGGACCATTTAGATATTTTATGGTGTTGGTTGATGCAGTGACACGCTGGTCACATGTCATGCTTTTGTCCACACGAAATGCTGCATTTGCTAAACTCCTAGCACAAATCATTAAGTTAAGGGCTCACCACCCTGATCATCCCATTAGGTCAATTAGTCTTGACAATGCTAGAGATTTTACATCAAAAACTTTTGATGACTATTGCATGTCCATTGGGATTGAGGTTGAACACCCTGTTCCTCACGTTCACACCAAAAATGGTCTAGCAGAAGCTGCCATTAAAAGACTTCAAATGGTTGCTAGAGCATTGGTTATGCACACCAATCTCCCTGTTTCTGCTTGGGGATATGCAATATTGCATGCAACTGTGCTTATTCGTCTGAGGCCTACTGCCACTCAACCATTTTCTGCATCCCAGTTGGTTACTGGATATGAGCCTAACGTCTCACACTTACGCATATTTGGGTGTGCAGTTTATGTGCCAATTGCGCCGCCACAACACACCAAAATGGGTCCTCAAAGACGATTAGGCATTTATGTTGGATATGACTCTCCAACTATTATCCGCTACTTAGAACCCTTGATAGGCGATCTATTTACCGCTAGATTTGCAGATTGTCACTTTGATGAGACAGTCTTCCCGTCGTTAGGGGGAGATAAGAACAATAATGTTCAATAGGAACGATAGGAATTGTCGTGGTCTATCCCCACTTTGTCTCATCCTGATCCCCTAACCGCACAGTCTGAAATTGAAGTGCGGAGAATTCTCGATCTTCAGAACGTAGCAGACTTTATGCCTAACGTGTTTTCTGATATAGCTAAAGTGACAAGATCACATATATCTGCTGCAAACGTGCCTACAAGGATTGATGTCCCTAAAAATCATGGACATGGCACTACCCCTAGGGGTATTGGGCATGGCGCCGCCACCACTAATAGTGATGGTAATGTGGCTCAGGCCGGGCTCCCAGCAAGGAAACGTGGGAGGCCCAAAGGTTCGATGGATTCTTGCCCAAGAAAGAAAGCGAGTTTGGCACAAAGAGATCCATTAATCATCGACACAAATAACCTGTCTCATGAAGATATTCTGGATTATGGTTATGTCCAAGATCATTGGGGGACGCTCCAATGGTAGAACCAATTCCAGGGAATAGGGAGATCTCCATGAATTACACTAGTGTACATGAGATGTTGAATCGAGATTATACTATCCTTGATGATGTGTTTGCATATTCTATTGCTCAAGGAATTATATAGCACAATGATATCGAAACTCACTCTGTTGAAGAATGTCAACGAAGAGTAGATTGGCCTAAATGGAAAGATGCGATCCAGGTTGAATTGGATCCACCAACAAAGAGACAGGTATTTGGGCCTATAACGCTGAAACCCCCAAATATAAAGCCTGTTGGCCATAAATGGGTCATTGTTAGAAAGCGTAATGAGAAAAATGAGGTTGTTAGATACAAAGCCCGCCTTGTGGCGCAAGGTTTCTCACAAGGCTCTGGAATCGACTAAGAGGAGACATATTCTCCCGTAATGGACGTTATAACGTTCCGCTACCTTATCAGTTTGGTAGTTTCCGAAAAACTTGACATGCAGCTTATGGATGTGGTTACTGCATATCTCTATGGGGATCTAGATTCAGAGATATATATGAAGGTTCCAGATGGACTTCAATTACCTAAATCAAGTGGCTCTAAACCACGGAGCGCGTTTTCAATAAGATTGAGATGCTCACTATATGGATTGAAACAATCCGGACAGATGTGGTAAAACCGTCTAAGTGACTACTTGATTGGGAAGGGATATGTCAACAATGAAATATGCCCATGCGTGTTTATAAAAAGGACAAGTTCCGGATTTGCAATTGTAGTTGGAACTCTAGATGAGTTAAAGGAAACTGCTAAATACTTGAAATCCGAATTTGAGATGAAAGATCTTGGGAAAACACGGTTTTGTCTCGGACTAGAGCTTGAGCACCATAGTGATGGGATTATGATCCATCAGTCAGCATATACTCAAAAATTACTAAGGCGCTTTGACGAAGATAAAGCAAAGCCTGTGAGTACTCCCATGATCAGCGGTAGTCTTGAGCCCGAAAAAGATCCATTTCGTCCAAGGGATGAGGACGAAGACTTATTAGAGGCTGAAGTGCCGTATCTAAGTACAATAGGCGTATTATTGTACTTAGCTCAATGCACAAGACCGGATATCTCATTTGCAGTGAACTTGTTAGCTCGACACAGTTCGGCGCCAACAAGCCGCCATTGGATTGGTGTAAAGACAATCCTTCGATACTTGAGAGGTACGAATGATATGGGCTTGTTTTATCCCTACAGAGAGAAAAGAAATAACGGAAGTGTGGGATCGGACTCCATAAGGTAAAACGCCACCTTCCATGCTCCTCCTCTACTCCATCAAAATGATAACGATGTCTTGATGGGTTTTGCTGATGCAGGGTATCTCTCTGACCCTCACAAAGGCCGCTCCCAAACAGGTTATGTCTTTACCATGGGAAGCACTGCAATATCTTGAAGGTCTACAAAACAGACCCTTGTTGCTACTTCCTCAAATCATGCAAAGATTATTGCTCTACATGAAGCTGTGCGAGAATGCATATGGCTAAGGTCTATAGTTAGACATATTCGAGGAACTTGTGGTTTGAAGTCTACCATAGATGAACCTACATGCATTTATGAGGATAATGCAGCTTGTATTGAACAAATGAAATTAGGTTTCATCAAGGGCGACAACACCAAGCATATATCGCTTAAATTCTTTTACAATAAGCAACAACATGCACTTCTAAATATTGAAGTGAACCAAATCCGATCTGAGGATAATGTAGCGGACTTATTTACTAAGTCGTTACCAAAATCCACCTTCGAGAAACATGTGAAGAGCATCAGATTAAGGAAGTTATCCGAACTCCCATGATTGTAGCAATCAGGGGGAGATATGGACATCAGGGGGAGGTATGATGTCTACATGTTAGATCTCGAAGAGTGAATGACGTGTTGTGCTCTTTCTGTCCTTCGACCAGGGTTATTTTTGTCCCACAAGGTTTTTGTTACCTGGCAAGGTTTTTAACGAGGCAACAATCAAAGCGTCATCGCCAAGTTTGAGGGGCACAAGGGGGAGTGTTGAAGGATGTTGACATAATGTGTGCCTCTACAAACTAGGGTTTAGAGTTGTAATAGGAAAGTGTTCTAAGTATTCAATTGTATTCGGATTCTATTACCTATTGTGTACCTTGTAACTCCCTATATAAAAGGCTCCTATTATCAATAATATACACAATTACAATTCTCCTACAACAAGAGTGCTTTTGTTCCATTGCTGGAGAAAGTTTGTTCAGTGTATCCTTCATTGATTGAGTGCCAAAGAAGGAGAGGCCGTAGTATTACACAATGCAAATCCCAAACTTTGGGTGAACTCTTGCACTTTCTGAAGACTACAAAGATCAAGGATATGACTCAAGAGACCTGTGAGCACCTTCAAACTTTGTGGGAGGATCTTGAGATCTTCATATTTGACTTGGCTTGGCTTGAGCCTCACGTTCAATCTGCTTTGGCTATGAAGAAGTTTTTGGAAAAGGCAAGGAAGGTGAAAAGAATGAGAGAAGATGTAGAAGGCTTGGTTAATGAAAAAAAGAGGCGAGCTCTTGCACTAGCTGTTACAGAGATGGACCTGGAGGCTGCAAAGAAGGACTTGTCAAAGGAGGAAGAAGGCTTCACTTAGATAGATATGGAAACTGAACTAGGTTATGGGATGCCTTAGCCTTACAGTAGGATTTTCTCTAGACAAGATTAGAAGGGCAGATATGTTTGACATTGACACTGAACTAGGTTTTGGCAGCCATAGCTTTACGGTAGATTTTATGTTAATATCAGTTGCAGGACCAATATGTGTGGCACATATTTCTACTTTATCGACTATATTCTAGTGTTCTAAGATACTAATATGTAGAAGGATTCTGGCATTGATTCCCTGATATTATGCCTCTGATCAAGCTATGTATTTTACCTTACTTTTGTTCAAAATGCATTTTTATCATCATCGAGTCTCAAGGTCATTCTTAAAACTAGGCAAGTGACGCCTTGATTTTATTTCATGTTTGGATTGAACGCATTGGTAGGATTGTCAGGTTTGTCTTGAGGATCTATCTCATAATCACTCATGACTCATGACTCACGGCAGGGTTTTCAGTTTCCAACTTGTTCATAATATACTTGACTGTGTAAACCAGTTTTGCTTTTTATCTTGTCCTGGAACAGTTCTATGAAGCTAGTGGAGATGATTTCAGATTTCTACACTGAATGTCTGAGACTAGATAGCAGCCTTGCTCATCGAGAAGTTGATACTTGATATTGATTCTTGGCAGTTGCTCCAGACCCAAGGATTTATGACGAGGTTAAATTGTTTGATTACGCCACTCCAATCCATACATGACAAATTGCCTAAAATGAATGCATGCAAACGTCTTTCATGACCTGGGAAAGAAAATTGCCCCTTTCAAACATGCGAGTAAATGAATTTGAAGAAAAAGAAGAGGGCAGAAGAATTTCACTTGCACTCCTTTCAGACATGGCTATTTAAAATGTGTTGTTTTTGCTTTTGTTTGTTTCAAAATGTTCCACAGTTATAAATCCTTCTCAACTATACTAGTACCCTACTCGACCAACTAAAGAAACTGCAAACGCTCTAATTATGTATAAATAAATCAACCATTGTAATTGACTCCTTAACAATGCTATTCCTTGAGTAGGGATTTACACCAGGCCCAGAACTTGACAATCAGCCAGAATAGCAATCACTCCTCCGAACACGAACCTCATAGAGCTCAGAAGTAGTAGTTAAAAGAACAGCAACCACTCCTACAAGCCTACCTCCTCACTTGGAACAGGAACCTGCAAGAAAATAGGAAATGAAACTTTGGAATTAATACACATAATGAAAACATAAAAATTGATAAAGGAAGTAAGTGCAACGAAAGTAATCTAATTATCTAAATCATCATTGAAAACTTGAGTTATCGAAGAGGGTATAAACATAGTACGTAGCCCCTCCTCGTTTAGACAAACCAAATAACCTTCTGAAACATATTACATAAACCAACGCATTAATCTAAGGACCTGATTTAGATACACTTTTACTCTTTACCCTTCATGCATTGGTTTGTTGAAGGATATCGACATAATGTGTGCCTCTACAAACTAGGGTTTAGAGTTGTAATAGGAATGTGTTTTAGGTATTCAATTGTAATCGGATTCTATTACCTTTTGGGTACCTTGTAACTCCCTATTTAAAGGGCTCCTATTATCAATGATAACACACAATTCTATTCTCCTACATCCTGCATCCTGCAACCCGTGCACCACTGCTGCCTCCTGCCCAGCCCAGCAGCCCCGCGCATTGCCGATCCCAGCAGCCCGACCTGCAGCCATCCCCAACGCCCCCGCGCCCAGAAGCCTGCAATCCGCACACCGCCTGCTTCCCTGCACCCATACCACCGGCGAAACTGCAGCAGCAAGCTCACTGCAGCAGCCCTCCTCCGCATAGCCCAGCAGCCCAGGCCGTGATCTGCAACAGCCCAGCCCTCCTCCAATCTGCACACAGGCGAACTGCAGGGAGAAGAACCAGAGGAAGAAAAGTCGCGAAAAAAAAAGGGGGAGGGAGGAAGACTGAAAAAAAAAACAGAAAAAGAAGGGACCCGGCCCGAAAAGAAAAAAAAAGAAGAAAAAGAGAGGGGACCAACCGGCCAAAAAAAAAAGGGAAGAAAGCCCAGAGAAAACAAAACACGCCTGCTCCAACACGCGCGTGTCCTCAAGCAAAATCACGTAAGTTTTTATAATTAAGGTTGTTGCTTTCTTGTATTTAAATTCCTTTTATTTTCTGTATAATATTGGAATATATGTTGCCAAATGATTTTGAGTACTTAACAAAGCGGAATTGTGGGGATTCACGCTTAACGAATTAAGAGTGTTCGTATGAACTAAGAGTGTTCATAATTAAACGAACTAAGAGTGTTCGTGTGAACTAAGAGCGTTCACAATGCTTGGACTAAGAGCGTCCGTAAGCATCAAATTGTGACCATATTAAACATCATTGTTGGTCTAATCCAAAAGAGATTCTTGGAAATTGATTTCTTGGTAGCATAGCTCGGAAATCTTATTTTTTTAGTTTTCGTGGAAGTTTAGCTCCAAAACTGATATATTTTCTCTTCTTATTTTCAGGATGTCGAATGAACCTAGACTCGACTTTCCCATGCTTGACTCAACAGGCTCGGATTACCACAGTTGGGTAACCGATGTTGAGAATCATCTCACTTCCAAGGGAATATTACCCATAATCCAGGCACCTAACTCGGATATTGAGTTCAACCGAACATCTACAAAGCATGCTCAAGCAGTTATCTTGATGCGACGCCATATGGATAAGGCATTCAGATTGGAGTATATGTCGATCAAGAATGCAAGAGAGCTATGGGTAGCGCTAGAAGAGAGCTTTGGCAATGTCCAAGATTCCCTCCTCCCTGACTTGAAGGTTCAATGGAACAATCTGCGCTTTGCTGACTTCAAGTCTGTTGCTGAATATAATTCAGAAGCTCTTCGCATACAGTCCATGTTGAGGTTTTGTGGACAACCTGTCACAGAGCAAGAGCTAATTGAGAAAACTCTCTCCACCTTCCCTGTTTCAGCCATTGTGGTATCCAAGCAATACCGTACTGAAGTCAATGCTGGACGGATCACGAGGTTCCATCAGCTTATTAATATTATATCTGTAGCTGAGAAACATGATAACATACCCGTGAGGAATTATAATTCAAGGCCCATTGTAACTAAGAGCATTCATGAGGCAAATTATAATGCACCCAAAGGAGGGCGCAAGGAGCGGTACCCTAAGAATGGGGGACATGAGGGACGTTTGGGCCCATATAACCGCCCTAACCAGGAAGGAAACCGCAAGTTTGGTGTGGATACACGTGGTGGTAATGCTACACGTGGGAGAGGGGTCGTGGTATCCCTAGCCGTAATGGTGGCTCAATGGGTCGTGGTGGTGGCACCAACCCTCCTAGGGAACGCCCGCAACGTGCACAACATGCACCTCAATTCAAGGGAGGCAACCGCAATGATGAGTGTCATCGATGTGGATCAATTGAGCATTGGTTCAAGTAATGCAAGGCAAGTGAGGAACTAGCTGAAAGATACAGGGCATATAGGGACCTGAGAGAGCAAGAAGTGTACCTTGCAGAAGAAGAAGAAGATGGTGGAGATGTCAATCTCACCATAGAGGACTTCAAAGCTGAAGATGAAGTTCACATGGATGCAACAAACTTTGATTAGATTAGTCCTTTTTATTTTTCCAAGAGCTTTTGTAATGGCAATTTGCCTTAGTCAATAAATGACAATTGTATTAACTCTTTCTTATGTGGCAGACCCAATAAAATGTGATGTCTAGGAAAGTCATTGAGATTATTGGTACTTAAGAGAGCCTCGCTCCACCAACATCTCTCTCTACTTTCCTGGTCATATTTGATTGGAGTTACCAAACGGATAGAGTGACTACAATGTGTCTTACTTTGATTTTATTTTGGATTAGACTTTGGAAACCTTGATGTAATCATTGGCTATTAATAAAGTGTCAATTCTTTTACTTAATGTCTTGGACATACCTTAATTCGAACTTTATTATATAAGAGCCAATGGTTTTCATGCGGAAACATATTATGAGGATGGACAGAGTTCCTTTGCATCACCTCTAATGACTACGGACATAAACGAGTATTAGAGAAATTTATGTGTCGCTCTAGTGGGTTGTATGCAACCACTATTTGAGTTATTGAATCCAACTGTGTCATGAGAGACGACTTATGGGATTTTGGCACATATAGGCTTTGACATGATGATCCGTGTATTAAAGACTTTACACGGACATCCATTTTCAGAATGAAGAAAAGTAAGAACCAAGAATTGGTTCGAGGAGCTGCACATGTGCCTCATGGCGCCATGATTGTGCAAAGACAGGCCATACATGGCCAGTGTCGCCTACCCCCTGCGGCAAATACATGGCATTGACGCCATAAACTCCTCTCTCTACTTCTCAAGTCTATTGTGACACTATGGCTTCACCAAAACCTTTATTGGTTGATTATAAAGCCCATGTTTCGTTCTGTAAAGCCTGTTATTTAGGATTAAGACCATCCTATGCAAAGGAGATTGAGGAAATAATTTCATTATTACAAAGAATCTAAAGGAATTCTATGGATTTGATCAACCAACTTGCGGACCATATAGATGTTTTATGGTGTTTGTTGATATCCAAACACGCTGGTCACGTGTTGTGCCATTATCCACTCGTAATGCTGCTTATACTACACTCCTAGCACATAACATCTGGCTATGGGCTCACTACCCAGATCATCCCATTCAGTCAATTTGACTTGATAATGCTAGAGAGTTTACATCGACAATTTTCGATGACTATTGCATATCATTGGGTATTGATATCAAGTATCATATTCCCATGTACACACCCAATTGGTCTCGAGGAAAAGCCACCATTAAATGACTACAATGGTAGCCTGGACATTGGTAATGCGCACCAATATTTCCGCTTGGGTTATGCAATAACGCATGCAGCTATGCTAATTCGTCTACGACTTATAGCAGCCACTCAACTTTTATTTGCGTTACAGCTAGTGACTGGGTTCGAGTTTAATATCTCGTATTTATGCATATTTGAGTGTGCGGTTCATGTGCCAATTGCGTCGCCACAACGCATCAACATGAGTCATTGCAACGAATGCATATATATATTTGTTGGACATGAGTCTCCAACTATAAGTCCGCTATGTAGAACCCTTGACAGGCGATCTCTATTTCGCTGGATTTGCGAATTGTCACTTTGATGAGACAGTCTTCCCGTTGTTAGGGGGAGATTAGAACGTCAATGTTCAACAGAAACAACAGGAATTGTCGTGGTCTGTCCCCACTATGTCTCATCTTGATCCCCTAAAAGTGACAAGATCACATATACCTGCTGCAAACATGCCTGCAAGGATTGATGTCCCCACAAGAGGACATGGTGCCACCCAGAGAAGATGAGTACTGCACCACTACCATGGATGGTAGTATGGTGACGCCACAAATGTGGCATAATGGCGTCATAGGCCATGGGTTCCGCTAGAGAGAGTAGGAGACCTATAGGTTCGATGGATTCTCGCCTTAAGAAGAGAGCAAGTTTGGCACAACTTGATCCATCGATCATTGATACTCAAAATCCGTCTCATGAGAATATTTTGGATTGTGGTTATGTCCAAGAGACATTGTTGGGGGACGCCTCAATGTTAGAACCAATTCCTAAGAATATAGAGATCTCTACAAACTACACTAGTGTACATGAGGACGTGGAATTATTGAGACCAATGACATCGAACCTTACTCCGTTGAAGAATGTCAACATAGAGAAACTTGGCCTAAATGGAAAGATGCGATCCAGGTTGAATTGGATTCACTAACGAAGAGGAAGGATTTCGGGCCTGAGATGCCAACACCTCCTAACATAAAACCTATTGACATTAACAGGTCTTCGTTAGATAGCGTGATGAGAAAAAGAGATGGCAATCTCACCTTATGGCGCAAGGTTTCTCACAACGCCCTGGAATCGACTACGAGAAGACATATTCTCTCGTAATGGATGTCATTGCACTCCACTACCTTGTCAGTTTGGTAGCTTCCAAATAACTGAACATGCGGCTTACGAATGTGGTCACTACGTATCTTTATGGGGATCTAGATACGGAACATAATGAAGGTTCTTGTGGACTTCATTTACCCAAGTCAAGTGGCTCTAGACCACGGAGCGCATTTGCAACGAGGTTGAAATGCTCACTAAAATGACTACTTGATTGGGAAGAGATATGATGAACTATGCCCACGTGTTTCCATGACAAGTTCCGGATTTCCAATTGTCGCGGTTTATGTTGATAAACATAATTGGAACCCTTGAGAGTTAAGAGAAACCGCTAAACACCTGAAATCCGAGTTTGAGAGGAAGGACCTTGGGAGAACACGGTTTTGTCTAGATTCAGAACTTGTATACCGTGTCAATAGACATTTTTGATAAAGTCAAAGATGCACCATGGTCGTCCATAGTCTTAGCCCTAAAAGGGATCCGTTTCGTCCCAGAGATGATGACGAAGACGTGTTAATAGCGAAAGTGCTTACTTATGTACAATAGGCGCATTATTGTACTTAGCACAATACAAGACTGGACACCTCAATTATTATGAACTTGTTGGCTAGATATAGCCCCGCGCCAACGCAACACCATTAGATTGGTATAAAGACAATCTTTCGATATTTGAGAGGTACGATTGATATGGGCTTGTTCTATCTCTACAGAGAAAAGAGATGACGGAAGTGTGGGATCGGACCCCACAAGGCAAAATGCCACCTTCCGTGCTCCTCCTCCCCTCCATCGAAATGACAGGCATTTCTAAATACTGAAGTGAACCAAATCCGATAAGAGGATAATGTAGCGGACTTATTTACTAAGTCGTTACCAAAATCCACTTTCGAGAAACATGTGAAGAGCATCGGATTGAGAAAGTTATCCGAACTCCCATGATTGTAGCAATCAGAGGGAGATATTGACATCGGGGGGAGGCATGATGTCTACATGTTCGATCTTGAAGAGTGAATGACGTGTTGTGCTCTTTTTGTCCTTCGACCGGGTTATTTTTGTCCCACAGGGTTTTTGTTACCTGGCAAGGTTTTTAACGAGGCAACAATTAAAGCGTCATCACCAAGTTTGAGCGGCACAAGGGGGAGTGTTGAAGGATATCGACATAATGTGTGCCTCTACAAACTAGGGTTTAGAGTTGTAATAGGAATGTGTTTTAGGTATTCAATTGTAATCGGATTCTATTACCTTTTGGGTACCTTGTAACTCCCTATTTAAAGGGCTCCTATTATCAATGATAACACACAATTCTATTCTCCTACAACAAGGACCTGATTTAGTTACACTTTTACTCTTTACCCTTCATGCATTGGTTTGTTTAATGACCTGATCATTTCCAAAATAAAGCTCTTTTCATGTTTCTAAACACATTTAACTTTCATCAAAGTATCATTTACTGTTATCCATTTTCTATATTGTTATTTGGTTGAATAGAATTAATCTAACCAAAAGTACCTTTCATATCTTTTGGATGTCATAGTTCATAGGGACTATTGTCTGCGGTGTCCTCACTGTTGACTTTTTGGCCTGTAAAATACCATCACATGAAGACAACCTTCAACAAAAACTATGCGCTACCAAGTCAATTTTGACTCATGATCACTTCAGTCAGATGCACACAGAATATTCCTTGGATCTACCAGATAGGCTTGACAGCAGGGAAGCTCCATCAATTCATCCCAGAATGGCTAAGATCTTCGCTTGCACCCCTAGTCATCATTCATCATAACCTTCACTCTCCAATAGTCCAATCCAAGGATGATCCATTTCGGAAACTCTTTTAGAGTATATATAAACATCCTTTTTAACAAAACTCAAGGGTGTTATGATTATCTTCAAACCAACACTCACCTCTGTAACTTCAATTCACATGCCTTCCGACTCAAATCCACCAACTTTTAAAAGAGTTCTTCGTAAACACCACACTCATGTCCTTTGACCTCAGATCGCTGTTTTATATGATTTTTGCAGGAGTATAATTGACATTCTTACCTGTGTAGAGTTTTGTGCTGCATCATATACGTAGTGCTTTTCTACCAAAAATGAAAAGAAGTTGAGATATATTAGATAAATTTAGGCTGTATGTTGTGTACATTAGCGGGACAAAAAAAGGTTTGATATAATGACTGAACAAGAATAAATCTAAAAGTAGGAAAAAAAAATCATATAGATTGAGGCACCAATATTAGCAAAGAACACTATAGAATTGACTACACAAATCAAACAATCTGTTAGAGAGACTAAATCTTCTCCAGAAATCAAGTCATCTAAATCCTCTTTCGTCTGTCCTTCATTTCCATGGCTTCCATGACTTTCTACACAATCAGAACATGAACAGTTTCAATGAAAAGTTACCTTCGCAGTGGTCTAGCATTAAAGAGAGTTGGCTTTTTCTATTCTTAAAGTATCACTCATTTCTTTCATAATCTAAAACCTGGCATCAGGTGAATGGAGATGTTTCTTGATCCAATCTAGACCTGTTCCATCATCAAGTGCTCGAAGTGAATGCGTGTATTCAGGACATAAGTTAGCATCCCCGGCCCATGCTGGTAATTTCTCTTCTGCTCGCAGCCAAGCACAGTGCCAGCACCACATGACTTGTTCTGATTGAAGATTGAATGTACTCAGAATTGAAACTAAGCACTTTTCGTGTATAAATCTACAGTAGACTGATTTGCTAAAGATGCTCCAAAATGGGTGCAGCTTTCTGGTATTAAATATTCATCAAAATCAGCATGAATACCATATCTGAGAAGAATTTCTTGCAATTTAAGAGCTGCCACTAAAACAGGATTCCTAACCCTCTTTTTCCCAAACCCAAGGACAAGTGCCCTGTGAATAATGTTATTAGGAAGGATACCATTTTCAACCATCATACATATCAAGTTGCAAGCATCATCAATGCTTCCAACACTACAAAATCCACGAATCAAAGTGTTATACAGTATCAGGTCTGGATGTAATCCAATATCAAGCATCTTGCGAAATAAAACATCGGCTTGTTCCATTTGATGTTTCTTACAGTATCCATTGAGAAGAGCACTGCATATCACTATATCACTACATCGGGTTTCACCTCATGCTCACTCGAGCAGAACCACACAAAAAAGACTTCCTCAAAGTTCCATTAGTGAATACTGCTACATCCCGGGAGAAACCCTTTTGATAAGTTCAAACATGATTTGTTTTGCCTCATTAGCAAATCCTCTTGTGGCAAGACTATGAATGAGAGTGTTATATGTAACAACATCAGGGGAAACATTAGAAGAATTCATCATATCTAAGACCCCAAAAACCTTTTGGGAAAGTGTCCCTTCCTTCCGAAGCCATCCATTAAAGTGTTGTAAGTCACAATATCAGGTAGTAGACCCTCTGAAAGCATTGCTTGAAACATATCTTCGGCCATTTCTATATCTCCAGACTTGCAGTAAGCATCGATGAGCAACGTGTATGTGGTAGCAGATGGTGTAATTCCACTTTTTAACATTTTCCCAAAATACAGAAAAGCTCTATTCATGTCTTTCACTTTGCAGTAGCCCCCTATTATGGTTGAGTAATAAACACAATCTGGGAGCTATACCAAATGTTTCGTTGAATGAGACATAATAACTTTGAATAACTAATTGCTACAAGATGAAAAATAATATACCAAATCTGGTGTATGCATTGCAATAAATTAAGGATGAAGTTCAATTCGGTTAAGACACAAGAAAAAAGCAAAAGACTATAAAAGGATATTTTGAGAAAATATAAATTGTGTTTAAGTAAAATATATTCTAGAGAGAATTGATGAGAGAATTATGTATTATTATTGAGAATAGGAGCCCTATATATAGGGATTACAAAGTACTAGTTCTAATGTTACAAGGAATACCAATCCGTGTAGGATTGGGAAATCTAGAACCTTCTCTCCTATTACTACTCCTAGTTTGATAAGGCACACTAAGTAGATTTTCCTTCAACACTCCCCCTTGTGCCGCTCAAACTTGGTGGTGACGCTTCATCCGTTGCCTCGTTAAAAACCTTGCTCGAGTGAAAAACCCAGTGGGACAAAAACATGCTCGAGGAGGAGAAAAAGAGTACAACACGTCCTCTACTCTTCGAGATCAAACATGTAGACATCATAACTCCCCCTGATGTTGATATCTCCCCCTGATTGCTACAATCGAGGGAGTTCGGATAACTTTCTTAATCCGATGCTCTTCACATGTTTCTCGAAGGTGGATCTAGGTAACGACTTAGTAAATAAGTCCGCTACATTATCCTCTGATCGGATTTGATTCACTTCAATCTTTAGAAGTGATTGTTGTTGCTTATTATAAAAGAACTTAGGTGATATATGCTTGGTATTGTTGCCCTTGATGAAACCTAACTTCATTTACTCAATACAAGCTGCATTATCCTCATAAATGCATGTAGGTTCATCAGTGGTAGACTTCAAACCACAGCTTCCTTGAATATGTCTAATTATAGACCTTAGCCATACACATTCACGTACAGCTTCATGTAGAGCAATAATCTCTGCATGATTTGAGGAAGTAGCAACAAGGGTCTGTTTTGTAGACCTCCAAGATATCGCAGTGTTTCCCATGGTAAAGACATAACCTGTTTGGGAGTGACCTTTGTGAGGGTCAGAGAGGTACCCTGCATCAGCAAAACCCATCAAAACATCACTGCCGTTTTGATGGAGGGGGATAGGGTGAGGCCGGCCACCCTTGGTGGTGGTGGCAGCGTTGGCGGCAATATGGCCGGCCATTTTGTCACGGTGGATGGTGGCTCCATGCCTAATAGGGTCCGATCCCATTTTTCCGTCATTCATCTTCTCTTTGTATGGATAAAATAGGCTCATATCAATCGTACCTCTTAGGTATCGAAAGATTGTCTTTACACCAATCCAATGGCGGCGTGTTGGCGCAGAGCTATGTTGAGCTAACAAGTTCACTACAAATGAGATATCTGGTCTTGTGCATTGAGCTAAGTACAATAATGCGCCTATTGCACTTAAATAGGGCACTTCGGCCTCTAACGGTTCTTCGTCCTCATCCTTTGGACGAAACGGATCTTTTCCGAGCTCAAGTCTACGACCGATCATGGGAGTACTCACAGGCTTTGCTTTATCTTCATTAAAGCGCTTTAGGATTTTCTGAGTATATGCAGACTGATGGATTAAAATCCCATCACTACGGTGCTCGAGTTCTAAACCGAGACAAAATTGTGTTTTCCCAAGATCTTTCATCTCAAATTCGGATTTCAAGTTTTTAGCAGTTTCCTTTAACTCATCTAGAGTTCCAATTAGGTTCATGTCATCGACATAAACTGCTACGATTGCAAATCCGGAACTTGTTCTTTTAATGAACACGCATGGGCATATTTCATTATTAATATATCACTTCCCAATCAAGTAGTCACTTAGACGGTTATACCACATCCATCCGGATTGTTGTAATCCATATAGTGAGCGTTTTAATCTTATTGAAAACGCTCTCCGTGGTTTAGAGCCACTTGATTTGGGTAATTGAAGTCCATCTGGAACCTTCATATATATCTCTGAATCTAGATCCCCATAGAGATATGCTGTAACCACATCCATAAGCTGCATGTCAAGTTTTTCGGAGACTACCAAACTGACAAGGTAGCGGAACGTTATAACGTCCATTACGGGAGAATATGCCACCTCGTAGTCGATTCCAGGGCGTTGTGAGAAACCTTGCGCCACAAGGCGGGCTTTATATCTTACCACCTCATTTTTCTCATTACGCTTTCTAACAAAGACCCATTTATGGCCAACAGACTTTACATTTGGGGGTATCTGCGTTACAGGCCCAAATACATGTCTCTTTGTTAGTGAATCCAATTCAACCTGGATCGCATCTTTCCATTTAGGCCAATCTGCTCTTCGTTGACATTCTTCAACAAAGCGAGGTTTGATATCATCATATTCTATGATTCCTTTTGCAATATGATATGCAAATGCATCATCAATCGCCATAGAATTTCTATCCATCATCTCATGTACACTAGTGTAATTTATGGAGATCTCTCTATTCTCTGGAGTTGGTTCTGACATTGGAGCATCCCCCAATGATATCTCTTGGACATAAGCATAATCCGGAATATTCTCGTGAGATGGATTATTTATATCGATGATTAACGGATTATTTTGTGCCAAACTCACTTTCTTTCTTGGGCGAGAATCCATTGAACCTATGGGCCTCCCGCGCTTCCTGGCAGGGACCATGGGCCTAGCCATAACGTCACCATCACTGTGAGAGGGGACGTTGGCCCCATGCTCATGTACTCTTGAGTTGGCGTCATGTCCTCTAATTTTAGGGACATCAATCCTTGCAGGCACGTTTGCAGCAGGTATGTGTGATCTCGTCACTTTTGCGATATCAGAAAACGCATCAGGCATCGATTCTGCTACATTATGAAGATCGAGAATTCCCCGCACTTCAATTTCAGACTGTGCGGTTCGGGGATCAAGATGAGACAGAGTGGGGACAGACCACGACAATTCCTGTCGTTCCTGTTGAACATTGATGTTCTTATCTCCCCCTAACGACGGGAAGACTGTCTCATCGAAGTGACAATCCGCAAATCTAGCGGTAAAGAGATCGCCTGTCAAGGGTTCTATGTAGCGGATAATCGTTGGAGAATCATATCCAACATAAATGCCTAATCGTCATTGAGGACCCATTTTGGTGCGTTGTGGCGGCGCAATAGGCACATAAACTACACACCCAAATATGCGTAAGTGTGAGACATTAGGCTCATACCCAGTCACCATCTGGGATGCAGAAAATGGTTGAGTGGCAGTGGGTCTCAGACGAATAAGCACAGCTGCATGCAATATTGCATAGCCCCAAGCAGAAATAGGGAGATTGGCGCACATTACCAATGCCCTAGCGACCATTTGTAGTCGTTTAATGGCAGCATCTACGAGACCATTTTGGGTGTGAACATGAGGAACTGGATGTTCAACTTCTATCCCAATGGACATGCAATAATCATCAAAAGTCTTTGATGTAAACTCCCCAGCATTGTCTAACGTTATAGACTTAATAGGATGATCAGGGTGGTGAGCCCTTAACTTAATTATTTGTGCTAGGAGTTTAGCAAATGCCGCATCCCTTGTGGACAATAGCATGACATGTGACCAGCGTGTCGATGCATCAACCAACACCATAAAATATCTAAATGGTCTGCATGGTGGTTGAATAGGTCCACAAATATCACCTTGGATTCTTTGCAAGAATGGTATATTTTCTTTCGTGTCCTTTGCATAGGATGGTCTCGATCCTAATTTTGCCAAAGAGCAGGCTTTGCAGAACGAATGATGGGCTTTAGAAACAACCAATTAGGATTTTGGTTGAGCCACGAAGTCACAATGGAATGTAGAAGAAAAATTTGGAGACAAAGGAGCCTTGTGGCATCAATGCCACCCTGAGGCCGCAGGGGGATGGTGGCGCCGGCCAAGGATGGCCGGATTTTGGGGTGAATGGCGCCGTGAGGCTCAGGGGCTCCTTCGGTGTCCAAAAACTGAGTTTTACTTCGTTTCGTTCTGAAAAAGGGATGTCTGTGTGAAGTCTTTAATATACGGATCATCATGTCACTACATGGGTGTCCCAAACGGTCGTGCTAAAGCCTATATGTGTCGGAATCCCATAAATCGTCTCTCATGACATGGTTGGATTCAATGACTCGAATAGTGGTTGCATACAACCCACTAGATCGACACATAAGTTTCTCTAATACTCGGTTATTTCCGTAGTCATTAGAGGTGATGCAAAGGAACTCTTGTCCATTCTCACAATGAGTTTCCGCATGAAAACCATTGGCTCTTATATCTTTAAAATAATAAAGTTCGAAAAACATGTCTACAACATGAGATAAAATAAATCGATACTTTATTAATAATATCCAATGATTACACCAAAGTTTTGTGACCATAATCTAATCCAATATAAAAAATCAAATCGTAGACAAATCGTAGTCACTCTATCCGTTCGGTAATTTCAATTTAGTTGTGACCAGGTAAGGTAAGGCGAGATTTTGGTGGAGCGTTGCTCACTTTTAAAACCGTTCTCTCAGATCAAACCTTGCCTAGACATCACAAGTACTCTTGAGTACGCCTAGAGGGAAAGAGTTAATACAATAAGTCATTTTATTGATTTAAGGCATAGCCATTACATAATTCTTGGAAATATAAAAGACTATTCTAAATAAAAATCTGCGACATGTTGTCTTCATCGCCAGATTTAAAGTCTTTGTGAACTCGATGTCTGGATCACCATAATGCGACTACCTTCGTAGGTACATTGCAAATTCAGGTCCATTGATCAGACGTTCCATATCAGAAATAGACACCATAAAGAGGATTCTCCCTTGATTGAGGCGCATTGGCGCAATATGCATAGTCCCTAAGACTGGTGGCGTTGGAAAGTGGTGCCCATGGCCAACGTTGGCTCCATGGTTTCCAACCTTATGTCCCTCAAAATCATGCCTCCTACGGTCGTGTGATTGTCTCCTTGAGCGATTACCTTCTTGAGCATTTCGATCGTATGGATCATAACGTCGATGGCGACTTTCTCTAGCCATAGGATGATGCTCTTGATAGCTATCTTGAAGCCTATCAATTTCTCTTTTCACAAGTTCATTGCCATGTCTTTCAACAGTGGCCATAGCTACAATAAGCTGTTGGAAACTTGTGATCCGTCTTGCATTTACATGAGTCCGGAATAAGTCAGAGGACCTCATAGCATAGACGGGGAAGGTATTGAGGGTTTTCTCAATCAATTGGTCTTCTGCGATTGTTTTTCCACAGAGACGCATCATTGCTTTGATGCTGAGAGCTTCCGAATAAAATTGCATGACAGTGTCAAATTCAGAGAAGCGAAGATCGTTCCATTCTACTTCTGTATTCGGAAGGATGGAGTCATGAATATTTCCATATCGTTCGCGAAGCGCTTGCCAAAGCTTTATAGTGCTATCCTCATTTATGAACTCAAACTGGAGGTCACTATCCATGTGACGTTTCATAAAGGCAAGTGCCTTGGAATTATCTTTCTCAGTTTGAGGGTCTGGAGCTGTTTCTATAGGACAAAGCTCTTGGATTGTATGCAATAAATCTTGGGCAGTAAGATGGGTCGCAATGTCAATGGCCCAGTATAAATATCATTTGCCTGCATAATCCAATGGAACAAAATCAAGTTTGTTCGTGTTTGACATCCCGAGAGATGAAACAGGAACAAGTTAGTTTCGGAGTCAATGCTTCCACGACAACTAAATAATAAGATTTCCGAACTATGATACCAAGAAATCGATTTCCAAGAATAATTGGATTAGACCGAAACAATGATGTTTATATGGTCGTTAATCGATGCTTACGGACGCTCTTAGTCTGAAGTCTTGCGAACGCTCTTAGTTCGTTAATTGCGTGAATCCCCACGATTCCGCTTTTTATAGAATCCAACCCACATTATAAGAAAGGTGGGATGAAGAAGGAGAAATAAGGAGAAATTAAAATTCGGAAAACTAGAACTTTAATTTTAAAAACTTACTTGTTGAAATTCGGAACAGATTCTCTTCTGAACAGCTTGCACTTCGATTGGTGTACCGGTCTCAAAACAACTCCGATAAGGCTGAAATTCGGAGGTCAGATGGAAGAGACAGAGACGAACAACTTTGATGAAGAAAGGATTTTGATCTGAGGTTCCGAACTAGATGTTTCGAGGCTTGCAAGAAGACAGATGTGCACAGGAACGGGAAAAAGATGCAGTGGGTGTGCGTTGGCTTGTTTGCGCAGCAGGGATGCTTCGATGGCAGCAGGCTGGAACGCAGGGCTTCAGGGAGGGGGCAGCAGGGGCTGCTGTGCAAGGTTGCAAGCGCACGGGCGCGCGGGCTGCATCGAAGGCTCGGCTAGCTCGGGCTAGGGGCTGCTTTGTGAATGAGTTTTGGTTTTCTGTTTTGTGGTTAGAGTCGTGCTGATAACGTGTTTAAGTAAAATAGATTCTAGAGAGAATTGATGAGAGAATTGTGTATTATTATTGAGAATAGAAGCCCTATATATAGGGATTACAAAGTATTAGTTCTAATGTTACAAGGAATACCAATCCGTGTAGGATTGGGAAATCTAGAACCTTCTCTCCTATTACTACTCCTAGTTTGATAAGGCACACTAAGTCGATTTTTCTTCAACAAATTGTTAAAATATCTTTAATTATTATGTATTTTGAATTTTTCTATACTATTTCTTACATGTATTTCATCAATTATTAATATTTTTATAATATTTCTTTAATTTATTTTACCAATTATTACTCTATATATTCACTGGGTCTTTAAGGATGTCTAGAAAAATTATTATATTATGCATTTAGAGAGGTTCTTAGTAATATACACTGGTCCCGAGTCGGGACTGGAGAAGATGGCGGTTATGAATTTATCGAACATTCATTTATCGAGGTTTTACAGTATGTGAGACCCATTATTGTATGGGATACATGACTCACAATTGCTTTACTTTGGTGAGAAGGCATTTTATTATTAAAGACTAGTCTTCCTCTACACATGATGCGTCAGAATATATTTTTAATTTGAAAAAATAAAAAAGAATAGTGGACCGTTGATTTCGAATATATAAAAGATCCAGATCAGATTAACGACCCAGAATCCTCATCCCAAGTTAGAACACGCGACCCGTTTGTCAACAAGTTGACCCGCAAAAGCAACCCGATCATAACTCAGCCATCCGGCCATGTGGCACCGGCGCACTGGTATCATTAGCTTCTTCTTTTCGTCGCGGTTCCACCTCGAGCCTCGATTGGTTCAGTTGCTAGATGTAGAGAGAAAATTGAAGTCGACAAATTTTGTGTTTTCAGGCATATTTTAGATTTTTTCCAGCAGCTCCAACGATGGTTTAACTTGCATGAGGTATGAAAAATTTTCTACTCTTCGATCTCTACACGTTGGCATACATGGTTTTTTATTTCGATTAAGTTTGAAAGAGTTGTCATTTTAGGTGATTTCGGCCTCCATCGAACTCTACTATGCGCAGTGACAATTTGATTTTTCAGGGTTGTTTTTGGGGAATTTGGTTAAAGTTGGCGTTGAGGCTGAAGGAAATTAGAAGTTGGATATTGGATTTTGTTTGAACTGAAGTAATGGTAAGGGTTATTCTTTTCAGCTTAACTATACGAAATTGGGTCCTCATTGCGTTCGAAATGTTGTTATGAATCTTTTTTGGTAAGGTTAGGCTCAGTGGCGGAGCCAATGAAGGATGAGTGGGGGCGGTGGCCCCCAGTAAAATCATATATATATTTTGTTCACTGATCTTCTTTTTGCCCCCACTTCTTTTGATTCAGTGCCCCCATGCTTCACTGATCATATATTAATATTATATTAATAATATGGGTACTCCTCTAATTGGCAATATTCCATTATTCCTCCAACACGATTCCTCTCGTTCTCTCTTCTTCGGTTCTTCTTCTTCTTCCTCAGCCAGTCAACCCCAACTTTGCTCCTCCTCCAAAAACTATTTTCTCTTCCTGCTTCATCTTCTTCCTCTTCCCTTAGTTCGGCACTCCTTCAGTTCCTTAGTGCACAACACCTTCTTCCCCTAACGCGTCTTGATCTCCTTCACATCAGCCACACTTCTAACGGTGCCGACCAGGTGGAGAAAATTGTTTTGTTTCATTATTTGTTGCAGATGTAGCCTTACTGCTAGTGCAGATTGCAGAATGGTACTATTTGTAGCCTTGGTGCTACTGCCAGGAACCGAAAGCCCTGAGAAACAGGACTGTATTGTCTCAGTTCGGGTTTAAGCCGGTCCTGGTACTCTGCATGTTCAAAACCGACCCGAAGTTGCTCTGACGGGTAAAGAAGAGGCAGAAAGGAAATAAATTTTTTTGCCCCCGTTTATATACATTCCTGCCTCCGCCACTGGTTAGGCTATGAATCGTCTCTGGTAGGCAACAATAAAGTCTCAACGATTAAGCACATCTTTGTTTTTGGTTAAGATGAGCTCGAGGTTTCTCCTACAAGTTTTCAATTTTTTTTCTTTTTTAAATTCTGGACGACAGTGTAACTTTATGTCAGTGAGATTTGAACCTGTGACCTCTACGGTGTTAGTTAGACTAGCTAAGCAACAGGCTACGACTCACAGACAATGATATTATTTGAACTTGGTTGTTTGTGGTGCATGTCCGACTATAAGCATAGTCTTGGTATGGTTGAGTTGGTGTTATAGCATGTTACAAATAGTTAACGTGATGTAATTTGGGAAAGAAGTTAATGGGTAGGATGAATTTGCTAATCAATGGAGAATGGTCATAGAAAGTATAAAATTTAGTGTACTACTTGTTTAGATTACGAGTATAACCAATTGCAATGGTCGTGAAATTGAGAATAAATATGGGTGTCCATAGTAAATTAAGGGACGTGTTATAGCTCCGAAAATTAAGTTGGTTTCTTTTTCGGATATCTTGGTCAAGTTAGATAGCTTTGGTTATATTAGTGTCATTGATTTGAAGTAATGTTATGACACTTAAAATGCTAGACTAGGGACTCCAGTTACTCGAGTCGTGAAAAAAAGTAGTGTTGGCTTAGAGAAGCAAATGGAGATAAACTATGATATTTCAGGTGGGAGAGTCTAAAATCGCCTTAGTTAGTGGTTTTTAACTACGACATGGGTAACAAAGGTGAATTTTGATAGACTTTTTTTATTTTTATTTTTTCCTTGATAAAATGAATTTTCATAGACTTTTTCAAATTTTTAGTCTGGTGGCTGTAAAAATATTGAAGTTTAATAATAACACTAGAAAGTCTATAATTATCTATGATTTTCTACCTTTGTACTTTTATTCATTTTAAAAAATTTTAATTGAATACTCTTAGATTTTGATGGAATTCATGAAGTCTTTAAAAATCCTAATTGAATGCCCCAAGACTTTCATAAATTGCTAAAAGTCTGTATTAAATATGCCCAGACTTTTAAATTCGATCTATAAATTTCTTTAAAAATTTTACTAATTTCATATACAATACACTACCTTAAGTTAAGAATTAAGATGATTTCTAGCCAGAAGTGGCTGAAGTGCGTTTCTTTGAGCATTTAAGACAAGTGGCTTTGACTATGTTTAGAACAAATCTACATGACTTTGACTGGCCAAATAAAAAATGGAGCTTGAGCCTATATTATATATATGTCTGGAGTGAGCTGCCCCCACATTCATAACCAGATTCGTGATCGAATTTATTCTTCTAGCTCTAGCATTAGGGTTCTTCCTCTGTTTCTCTCCAAAACCATGTCCCTCGCCGATCACCAAACGGCCGTTGTAAGGTAATGTCTTTGAATCTCAGCTTATGTAACCCACTAAGGATTTTTGGTGTTCTGTTTTGAGCTGTACTAAATTGTTATTGTTTGCTACCAAATATATTTATGTGGGTTTTTGTTGTTGGAAGTAGCAGAATGAAGAATGAGGAAGGGGACCAATAGCAAGATGATCTTGCACCATCTGGGACATTCACTTGCAGAATCGAAAACTTCTCTAACTTAAAGATCGGCAAGTATGTTTCTAACATTTTCACCATTGGAGGCATCAAATGGTACGCCCCTCTCAACAAGTTTCAAGATTGATTTTTGTGTAATTCCAAAGAAGCAATATTTATTTCAAGACACCAAAGATGCAATCTTTTATTTCAAGATGATGTCTTTTTTCGTTATTTACCCCAATCATGGGTTTTCCTTTTGGATGTGATACTAACTAAGCAACATGCTGCAAATTTAAATCAAAGAAAGATGGAACTAAGAATCATCCAGAAGCTTCTAGTCTAGCTCACTTGGTAGCTAAATATTGTTAATAGTTTTACTTGGTTTTTACTAGCTTTGGTTGGCATTTGATATCTCAGGCAGCTCTCTATGTATCTGACTGGCAGTGATAAGAGTCTGGGAAAGCACTTGTCTTTGTATTTGGGGGTTGCAAATGCTCATGATTTGCCACCAGGGTGGACTCTATTTGCACACTTCAGATTGACTCTGGTTAATCAACTTGACATTAACAAGTCAGTCACAAAGCCTACAAAGGGTAAATAGTTTCTGGTACCTGTCTATGTTTTGTTTGGTTTTTTGGTCATTTCGTATTCTTCCATGTGTGAAACTTATGATGCTTTGGAACAACTTAGTAAGTTGGCATACTATGTCAATTTGCCATCAATGCACCCTTTTGTTCATTTTCTTGATTTCAATCTTATAGTCGTGTATTATGAATTCAAAGATGTTGGCACAAAGGAAGAAATGGATTGGATTGGTAACAAATTTCTAGAACCCTTGGATTTCTAATACACGACTAGCTCTGGAACATGCAAAAGCAAGCAGCCAGAGGATCCAACTCCCATTGTATTTAGAAATTATTGGTTGTAACCTAACTGACAAGCTTGCTTTTGCAATGTGTGGAAAAGGAAGGAAATATACAAACGTGGTTATTTATTTAAAATGAAACCAGTTGGTGTACACTACAGAAAGTCATCTCTTGTTGGTTGGTTCATATTATCTTTTAGAGATTAACCGTATGTGTCTCATCTCATTCTTCCATCTCCTTTGTGGTGAGACAAAAATTTATATAAATTGTTATTATTGTTACCAGCATTTACTCCGAGTGTCATTGAATTTCTAGAAAACCAAAAATGTGTATCTATAGTAACCTCAAACAGATTGTGTGCTTGTGACCTGGTGATGAACATTGCATTCTTTTGTTATTGACTGTGTGTTAACTCTGTTAATTATTTGGGTTCACAGGCATTCAAAGAGAATTCGATGCAGACAAGACTGACTGGGGGTTCAAAGCTTTCGTGCCCCTCAGTGAACTATATGAATGCAGTGCAGGTTATCTTTTGAATGATGTATGTATTCTTAAAGCCAAGGTTGATGTCCCACTAAAGATCGAAGATCAAGGGTCTAATGTTTCTGTAACTAAGGAGTCCTCAAGGAAAGAACATGAAGGGCCGGAACCAAATGTGGATCCTATGCAAGCTCCAGACTCTTCACCAGCAACTAAGGCCGCATATATTGAGCTGATACCTCCCTTGCAGGATGCCCCAGGTTCTGACAACTCTGCAGTAAGCTCTACTGTCCCTTCTGTAGTCCAGGACGTTGCGGAAGTCCCAACCAACCCAACTGGCAAGCTTATAGATTTTATGGGTTTTGGAAAGATAGAGAGAGCTTTTGTTCCATTGCTGGAGGAAGTTTGTTCAGTGCATCCTTCATTGATTGAGTGCCAAAGAAGGAGAGGCCGTAGCATAACACAATGCGCATTCCAAACTTTGGGTGAACTCTTGCACTTTCTGAAGACTACAAAGATCAAGGATATGACTCAAGAGACCTGTGAGCACCTTCAAACTTTGTGGGAGGATCTTGAGATCTTCAAATTTGACTTGGCCTGGCTTGAGCCTCATGTTCAATCTGCTTTGGCTATGAAGAAGCTTTTGGAAAAGGTAAGGAAGGTGAAAAGAATGAGAGAAGATGTGGAAGGCTTGGTTAATGAACATAAGAGGCGAACTCTTGCACTAGCTGTTACAGAGATGGACCTGGAGGCAGCAAAGAAGGACTTGTCAAAGGAGGAAGAGGGCCTCGTTGAGATAGATATGGAAACTGAACTAGGTTATGGGATGCCTTAGCCTTACTGTAGGAGTAGATATGAATAGTAGGGAAGATATGTTTGACATTGACAACGCCGTAGCGTTATGGTAGATTTTATGTTAATATCAGTTGCAGGACCAATATGTGTGGCACATATTTCAACTTTATCGATTATATTTTAGTGTTCTAAGATACTAATCTGTAGAAGGATTCTGGCATTGATTCCCTGATGTTATGCCTCTGTTCAAGCCATATATTTGAACTTACTTTTGTTCAAAATGCATTTTTATCATCAAGTCGCAAGGTTATTCTTAAAACTAGGTTTGTCTTGAGGATCTATCTCATCATCACTCATGATTCATGGCAGAGTTTTCAGTTTCCAACTTGTTCATAATATACTTGACCGTGAAAACCAGTATTGCTGTTTATCTTGTCCTGTAACAGTTCTATGAAGCTAATGAAGATCATATAAGATTTCAATATCTGAATGTCTGTCACTAGATAGCGGCTTTGCTCATCGAGAAGTTGATACTTGATATTGATTCTTGGCAGTAGCCCAGACTCAAGGATTTATGACGAGGTTAAATTGTTTGATTACACCACTCCAATCCATACATGGCAAATTGCCTATGATGAAAGCAAACGTCTTTCATGACCTGTGAAATAAAATTGCCCCTTTCAAACATGAGAGTAAATGAATTTGAAGAAAAAGACGAGGGCAGAAGAAACTGCAAACACTCTAATTATGTATATATATACATCAACCATTGTAATTGACTCCTTAAAAATGCTATTCCTTGAGTAGGGATTTCCACCCAGAAGTAGTAGTTACAAGAACAGCAATCATTCCTCCAAGCCTACCTCCTCACTTGAAAAATAGGAAATGAAACTTTGGCATGATGACAACATAAATATTGATGAAGGAGAGAGTTAGTACCCCCCCCTCGTTTAGACAAACCAAATAACCTTCTGAAACATATTACATAAACCAACGCATTAATCTATGGACCTTATTTAGTTACACTTTTACTCTATACCCTTCATGCATTGGTTTGTTTAAAGCTTTTTTCATCTTTCTAAACAAATTTAACTTTCATCAAAGTAGCATTTACTGTTATCCATTTTCTATATTGTTATTTGGTTGAATAGAATTAATCTAACCAAAAGTACCTTTCATATCTTTTGGATGTCATAGTTCATAGGGAGTATGTCTGTCGTGTCCTCACTGTTGACCCTGCCTATTCTTCTGTGTTTTGACCAGTAAAATACCATCACATGAATACAACCTTCAACAAAAATTATGCGCTACCAACTCAACAGGTGAATTGACTCATGCTCACTTCAGTCAAATGCACACAGAATATTCCTTGGATCTACCAGATAGCCTTGACAGCAGGGGAGCTCCATCAGTTCATCCCAGAATGGCTAAGATCTTCGCTTGCACCCCTAGTCATCATTCATCATAACCTTCACTCTCCAATAGTCCAATCCAAGGATGATCCATTTTGGAAACTCTTTTATAGTATATATAATCATCTTTTTTAACAAAATGCAAGGGTGTTATGATTATCTTCAAACCAACACTGACCTCTGTAGCTTCAATTCACATGCCTTCCAACTCCAATCCACCAACTTTTACAAGAGTTCTTCATAAACACCACACATGTTCTTTGACCTCAGATCACTGTTTTATATGATTTTTGCAGGAGTAGAATTGACTTATCTGTGTAGAGTTTTGTGCTGCATCATATACGTAGTGCTTTTCTACCAAAAATGAAAAGAAGTTGAGATATATTAGATAAATTTAGGCTGTATGTTGTGTACATTACCAGGACAAAAAAAAAGGTTTGATATAATGAAGGAACAAGAATCAATCTAGAAGTAAAAAAAAAAAATCATACGGTCTGAGCCTTGAGGCACCAATATTAGCAAAGAACACTACGGAATTGACTGCACAAATCAAACAATCAGAACATGAACAGTTTCAATGAAAAGTTACCTTTTCAAGTCCAAGTTCGCAGTGGTCTAGCATTAAAAAGAGTTGGTTTTTTCTCTTCTTAAAGTATCACTCAATTCTTTCATAATCTAAAGCTGGCATCAGGTAAATGGAGATGTTTCTTGACCCAATCTAGACCTGTTCCATCAACAAGTCCTCGAAGTGAATGCATGTATTCAGGACATGAGATAGCATCCCTGGCCCATGCTGGTAATTTCTCTTCTGCTCGCAGCCAAGCACAGTGCCAGCACCACATGATTTGTTCTGATTGAAGATTGAATTTACTCAATTGAAACTAAACACTTTTCATGTATCAATGGGTGCAGCTTTCTGGTATTAAATATTCATCAAAATCAGCATGAATACCATATCTGAGAAGAATTTCTTGCAATTTAAGAGCTGCCACTAAAACAGGATTCCTAACCCTCTTTTTTCCGAACCCAAGGACAAGTGCCCGGTGAGTAATGTTATTGGGAAGGATACCATTTTCAACCATCATACATATCAAGTTGCAAGCATCATCAATGCTTCCAACACTACAAAATCCACGAATCAAAGTGTTATACAGTATCAGGTCTGGATGTAATCCAATATCAAGCATCTTGCGAAATAATACATTGGCTTGTTCCATTTGACGTTTCTTACAGTATCCATTGAGAAGGGCACTGCATGTCACTACATCGGGTTTGACCTCATGCTCGCTCATGCAGAACCACACAAAAAAGACTTCCTCAAAGTTCCCCTTCTTTGAAAACCCGTCTATAACATTAGTGAATGCTGCTACATCCAGGGAGAAACCCCTTTTGATAAGTTCAAACATGATTTGTTTTGCCTCATTGGCAAATCCGTGTTATATGTAACAACATCGGGGGAAACATTAGAAGAATTCATCATATCTAAGACCCCAAAAACCTTTTGTAAGTGTCCCTTCGTTCCGAAGCCATCCATTAAAGTGTTGTAAGTCACAATATCAGATAGTAGACCGTCTGAAAGCATTGCTTGAAACATATCTTCGGCCATTTCTATATCTCCAGACTTGCAGTAAGCATCGATGAGCAATGTGTATGTGGTAGCAGATGGTGTAATTCCACTTTTTAACATTTTTCCAAAATACAGAAAAGCTCTATTCATGTCTTTCACTTTGCAGTAGCCCCTTATTATGGTTGAGTAACAAACACAATCTGGGAGCAAGCCAAACTCAGACATCTCAAGAAAAAGTTCAGAAGCTTCAAACATGTTGCCATCTGTACATAGCTTTGAAGTAAAGCTATTGTACAAAAAAATATTGAGGGGAGGACGGAAGATCTTCAGTATCTTACTTGCTGCCGCTGTTTGTCTCAACTGGCAGTGGCCATCAATAACTGAACTAATCAAGACCGAATCAGGAGAGATACCCAAGTGAGTCATCTTAAACAATAAAGTAGTGGCTTCTTTCAAATAAGACATCTTGCACAGGGAATGAATAACAATGGTATATGAAACAACATCAGGTTGAATCCCACACTTCTTCATTTCAACAAGCAACTTGAAACCACTTCCCAGATCACCCTCACTACAGTACTTATGAATGAAGAGACTTATGATAGAAGAATTCAAACCCACTCCTCTTGTCCGCAGAACTTCCAAGAAATCCCATGCAACGTCCAACTGGTTTGATCCCAATAATGCTCGTAGCAGAGTGTTGCAGACTCCACCAGAAGGAAAAATGTTTAGGTGCTTCATTTCATATGTCACATTCAGAGCCACGTTCACCATGCCTTCCTTAATATACTGATCGACTAGCATGCTACACAGTTTCTAAAACCCTTCTTTCGCTGTGGGTTCCATAAAGAACTTCTAGTAACAAACTACTTGTCTCCTCTTCAGCATGATTTCTCACAAGACGCAGTAGCAGGTCCACTGCTCTGTGATTCAAGTTCCCAGAAACCAAAATATGTACCATTCGACATACAGTCCAAACTGTATGCTTTGATGCGGCGCAACATTCTGACCACTTGAAAAAGTATAAAACAAGATTAGCATCCAAACTCTCCTCAAACAAATAGTTCAAAATCTGTACTACATTGAACTGATTCCGATAGACATTATACCCATTCTGACAACCACGGACGTTTCGCGAGTATTAACATGATTCTTTTCATTTCATCATCATCATCATCATCATCTGCTGTCTGGTTACTGGAAAGCAAAGAACTAGTGTCTAAATACAGTTGGATTGAGCAAAGAGGCAATATGAGGAGAAACAGTATGGTGTTCATACCTTAAGGTAGAGATGGAAGAAAGAGGTCTGATTGTACTTGTTCTGAACATGATGGGCTTCAACTTCAAGCGAGTAGCATACACATTTCTAACCATCCACGACAACACCTTCATCAACAACCTTAACAAAACACAGAAATTCTCAAATGAATACACTGGCGATGACCCATTCCATGAAATGACCAAACTAAAAGTCTACAGTTATAATCAATGAAATGGATTAGCAATTTCTGCCAAATATACAGCAGCTGGTTTCGAATTCAAAGAAGAAGAGAAAACCTTACCAGAACCTTTGCCAAAGAAGCCGGAAGCCGGTGGCCGGTTAACTTGCTTGCTTGCTTGAGTTGACCACTTGAGTCTTCTTCAGGGTTTCAGCAACCTTGTTTTTGGGCAACTGGGCGTTTCTAGCTCCTTCATATCTTGCGGCCTTTACATTAAAGTCGTTTTGCCCTTCATTTGTGACAACAGGGAGGAAGGAAAAATAATAATCTTGGAAAATAAACAGTTTTCTCTCATTTGTTTTAGGCTAGAGGATGGTCGGGTCGGTCGGGTCGGGTTTATAATTTATGGTTCCTTTTTATTTTTAAAACGACAAAATCAATTCGGGTTTTCGGGTTTTTAGTCCTATATGTATACAATTTTAAAGGAAGAAGAAACAATTGTAAGGTTTTTAGAGCATTACAACTATCAAGTTCAATCGTTGAATCATTGAAATGATTCAAATGTTCATACCTCCATCTTTTTAGCTTGAAGCTCTTACTGCATCACTATCCATAAATATTAACGGCTGAGATCCGCTGATTCACTTACACCGCTGGTACATGGAAGAATTTTCCATCTAGATAATCGTAAGTATACGAATTCAACAAATCTATAATGCCTCGAATTCTCCAATCTACTGTCTTGACCAATAAGTATACTAATTCAGCAGATCTATAATGCCTCAAATACCAACCTAAGTTGGTTTTAAACTCTTCCATAATCATACTAAAACATTACAAATTGTGGTGACAATTACTTTCCAATTGTAGGTCACATACCCTCATTCCAGTTTGGAACAAGGGGAATTAATGAAACATGTACAATTGAAGATAGGTTTTGGAGAATAAATTGAGATTTAAATGCAATCAAAATTGACAAATTTGCTGACCGGCTACAATAACGGACTAACCTGTATCATTCAAGCAACAAAATTAGATTACACTTGCTACTCACATGGTGTGTCAAAAAACAGATTGAAAGATTAAAAATACTATCCACTTCCTTCAACCGGAAAAAAAAATAAATAAATAAAATAAAGGGTTTTTGTCCATTTACCCCATTTGTAGGGATTTTTTTCCCACTTACCCCATTAGGTTTTTTTAATTCTCTCTTACCCAAAACACTCTAAGAGGGTATTCCCTAAGGAGTAGTGCTACATACACCAAAAAATTATACAAAAAACTAATACCAAATGATGTGACATCATAAGTGGCATATGCCAAGTCATCACCTTCAATAGAATAATTTCCAGCAACTTTAATTATTCTCATTTTTAAATTAGCCTAAAAATGTAAAAAATAAAAATATTATAACTTTCTTATATGGAGAAAAGACGTGTATGGCAATACCTCTGCTTTCTTTCACATTGTTGTTTATGCGGTTCGTCCAACTATCTAAGACAATGTCTATGCTTATTGATCGAGATTTGAACATATAAGCCATTGTGTTGTTGGCTCAACTAGTGGCGGATTCAACCAAAAGAACTTTACATGGATTAATAGTGTGATAGCTAATCCAACAGCATGGTCACTTTTCAATGGTGTTTAAATGAAAAAAGCTATATGTACTCGCACATAGAGTAATAAGAGATAGTGGGGGATGATAAAAATGGGACAAAAATTAATCAAATCTTCTTCAATGATCAAGATGAATTCATGATTGAGATATGCAATTGTGAGAATCTCAAGACTGTTCTTGCAAGTTCCTTCGGCAATGTTGCCATTTGATAGGCGCAATCATCCTGTGGATATGGTCAACAATGGTACTGATGGTAAGTGAATATAGGGTTTTCCTTTTGATGATCAAAATGATAATGTTAGGGTTAGGTCGTTGTCAAGTTGATAGGGTATGGTAGATATTGCTAGGTTTCAATTGTACCGCTGCGAGTTCTTCATGTTAAAAAAAAAAAGGAGGAAGAGCGAGAGATCTCTTCATATTCTTAGGTTTTCTTGTTAATCCTTCTAATTGTTGATTTTTTTTAAATGAAAAAGAAGAAGACATGCTAGAAATTATTATGATTAAACTGATGATGTGGCACGTGCCATGTCATTCGGTATAAGTTTTTTATATAACTTTTTGGGATCTCAAGCATTCTCCATTCCCTAATACCCAATTAAAGTTTTTTTTTTTAATTATTTTTTTTAATACCATTTTACCCTCACCCCTTTGTTACTTAGAGAGAGAGAAAAACCATATGACACTTCGCCGGCCGCCGGAGTCCGGTCACCGGCCGCCGCTCACATGACTTTTCTAGAAACCTCTATTGCCCCCAATAGACGTCTATTGCAGTCCAATAGAGGGGCAATAGACAATATTGTCTATTGCCCCATAATAGACGTTTATTGCCCTCCAATAGATGTTTCGATTATCGAAATGGTAACTAATCTTTCTAAAATTACACAAATAAAACTTTGATAAAGAAAAAAAAGAGGATATTACATCAATTCAAAACGTCTATTACCCCCCCCCCAGTAGACGTGTATTGCTCCCCAATAGACACCTATTGCCCCCCCCCACCCCGATAAAACTTTTTTTTTCCTTCTTTTTTTCTTTCCTTTTGGACCTTCTGCCCCCTATTTTACCTAAAAAGTTAAAAAAAAAAAAAAAAAGGAAACCAAGAGGGTTGCAGCTCAATCATAAAAAAAAACAAGTCAAGGTATGGACTATATGGAGGATGAGTAGGCTCCAATCTTCAAAGATTCTCCAATACTAGTTGTTGCAATTCCATACAATAGATAATTAAAGAAAAAGAAAAGTGAGAGCGTAGCCATCAGAAATAAAACACCCAGGTTATTATTTGCCACTAGATAAAAAAAAAGTTATTATTTGCCAAAAAAAAAAATCAAAACACCCGGCTTTGATTTTGTGATCGGCGAGGCCCAAACAATCGGTGACCTTACCGGTTCCGATTGTGGCTGGAGAGTGAGGTGAGTGAGGCCAGCAACTCCCGCTTCTCCTCGCCTCTTTAGTGGTGGCGCTCATCTGCTTCATAACTTGGCCTATCTTGGTTGGCGGGGCTGCCGGAGATTGAGGAGAGAAGGAAAACGACGTCATCGTAGATTTTACGGGAGCGGGAAACGGCGTTCGATGAGGAGGCGGAGATCCGGTGGGGAGACCACTTCGCCAAAACCGACTTTGCAGTCTTTGCCATCGAACACCAGGGCCACGACTTCTCCGACGGCCTGGTTGCTCGCCTCGCCGACATCAACCTCGTCGTCGACGACTGGGCTCTATTTCTGAAGCTCGAAGGGCCCCGGCCGGTCTCTTCCGCGGCATCGACGTCCCTAGAGAGAGAGAGGAGACAGTGGCATTGGTTGTAAATCTTTAATTGGATTGAGGGCAAAATTATAATTTTATGTGAAATTGTGTATGTGGGAATAAAAAACTGTTGTTGGGGTAAGTGAGAAAAGTTTGGCTCATTTTGGTGCTTTTGGTCAAGGACCCTAAAATAAAATCCTCCCCTTTAATGTAGGAATTTTACATGAAACTAAAGGTAAAGAGCCAAGAAAACAAAGTCTAAGGAACCAAGAACAACCCTTTCTTTTCCTTCCTATTATCAACAAATACAAAGAATATGTAGAGGTTAATGCGCAGGAGATCAACTTACAACTTCCCATTCCTAAACACAAACTTGAGGAGATGTACACTTTGGTCTAAAAGAATGATTGACTAATATTAGAACTGGCCATTTCTGACTACATGTCAAACCCACCACTATCATCTACAAACCACCAGCACGGCAAAAATCTTAGTATCTTCCCCCTTCAGCTACAGTTGAGTATACAACCACCACAAAAATTCACAATGCTCCTTCAAGTTCCATAAACCCATGAACTTCAAAAAGTTAGCTTCCCTTTAGCTCTTACCAGAGAGTCCCATGTTTAAACTAGAGAAGCCTGCTCCGAAAACCAGAGATTCCGTGTTTACAATTAGAGAAGTATGCAACATTATATTACATTAACATCAGCTGCAGGTACAGATAATATTCTGCAATGCTTGATTTGTTTCACACGAAAATCATTCCTGAATACAGTGAGGTTTTGAGTGAACTTGTCCTTGTTGAATCCAAGCTCCTAGTAACATCTGCCATTAGTTTGTCAAAGCACAGGGAAAGTCGCTGCTGATGATCCGCTGGCTGCAGGTCAATGCAGACAGATATTTAATTTCACTAGAAAGATGCATAATGAACCCTTCCTGGGATAGCCCATAACAATACGGAGTATGAATAGATGATTCTTTCCCTTGAAGCACACTGGAGCAAAAAAGTGACCTAGGGGCTTCAGGAATGAAAAATAATTAATGAAGCTATGCAGTAGGTAAAACAAGAATAGTTGCATTGACCAAGGGATCAAGTGATATGCTTCAAACATTTAAAGTCCAGACTCACATTTGGATTTTAGAAAATAATTTCTTTGGTAGAACATATTGTCACCAAAAGAAAGTTCGTCAGCAAAAATCACCTATTTTTAAATTATCTTTGACACCTGTTCTACATGAAACTTATCGTTCTTAAAACCCACTATTCATCTCATAAATGGAGGAAAACGTTGCTACTATAAATGTTGGCTGGATGGGAGTCAGCACTTCTCATGGAACAGCCGTGCCATTTGGGCTGTTGCCCCTGACTGGCAGGTAACAGTTAAAATTTATTAGAACTGGCAAATGTTGGAAGAGAAGTGCTCACGTGAGAATGATGACCGTGGAAGGTTTAAGCTCACTATAAAGCAAGAGTTGTGCCCTAGAGGGGAGATATTACTTTCCAAATTTTAAGCTTCCCTTGCCTTCTGCTAGGAGTTTTTTTTTTTTATTATTGATCTTCCAGTCAGCAATTTAATCATCTAATATATGTGCTCATGCAAACACACTAAACTTCTATAGCATCAAAAAGCATTGATATCATAGATTCCAGCATGGACTGCTAAAGAGTAGGTTACAACATTAATTTCAAACTTGATATATTGCATATGCTACTTCTCAAAGGTCAAACAGAAATGATGTAAGCAAATTAACAATCGATCTCACTTCAAGACCAGGAAATATTACCATGGGGGTCAACCAAATTAAAGATTTTCATACTGATAGACATTATTTTAATTGGGAAATTTTTTCACTTACTAGAAGAGGTAGCTAAGGCTATATAAGTATCAAATGAAGCTAGACAGAATCTTTGTACACAAGTTCTTCTCGAAATCTACAAAGCTGCTTGCAATTTTTGAATCCAGGCCGGTAGTCAGAAAAATTGTTGAGCACTTGTTTCTATTTTTCTTGCAAACTTTTTCATCTAAAACATTTATGTTATTCAACTGCTGGACTGATCATGATGAAGAACCAATGTGGGATTCCTAGGTTTTAAGTTGTATAAGGATAAAAACTATAGAGATCAAATGTATTGGATCAAACCAGATAAAGTCTTACTGATGTTCAGACTTCCAGATAACTTCCAATAAGAATAACTGCCTGGCTGCTTTTTTAATGAAGAGGCATCATATCTTAAACATATGTCAACAATGTGGATTATTGTTATTATTATAGTCAAACAGCCACCAATCTTCACGAAAATTTTGTAGAAAATGCATTTAACCCAATTTCCAGAGAATTAGGTCTCACGAAAATTTAACAATATGGTCGAAGGATGTACCCTAGAGGCTTCATGTGTCTTTCTAAATTCCAAGCCACTCCATTCCCATTGTTTCACATTACTGACCCGCTCATATTCCAATAACAGAAAGCGGAAAAAAAAGGAGAAAATAGAATTAGGTAGATCCAAAACAAACAAGCAATGAAGCAAACAAACAATTGGTAATATAAACTAGTAGATTTGCAAAGAAGACATGGCAGAAAAGGCTCATGTATCTTCCGGAATGCCAATATATCAGCCAAGGAATTTGATAATACCAACTTTAGTGCAATCTCAAGTTCATCAGAAAGTGGTCTATCTCCATATAGCTCAACCACCCCAAAGTTGATGTAGTTTTCCAGCAAGAGCTGTGTTGTTCGGCAGCAAGATACTAAATTAGCAAACATATTTTTTAAGAGATACTATTTATTTTGTGGAATATTCAATCTATTCAATCTGGAAAGTAAGGACACAGCAACTAAGAAAAAGCAATATTAGACTGAATGTACTGCAATTGACCAAGCCATGTTTTTTTTGAGTCTCAAACAAACAATTAAAGAAAAGAAGGAGGGGGAAAAAAAAGCATTATTTTCACTGCTGCTGGTTCTAGTCAACTAATATGACCTAGTAAAACCATTATTATCCTTATTTCAGAACGTACCCATCTCAGTCACAACTCCAGACCCTTGTCAGTCTTTTCTTTATTTACTGCCTGCCCTGGACCCAGATATCTAACTATTTCCAGACCACAATTACGCCATTAAGAACACAGCAGATGAAAAGGCATATCCAAGAAAAAGCGAGTAAATAAACAAAATAACCCATAGAGTTGGGATAGCTATGTCTATCTTATAAGACTTTAACCAAGTCCATGTGAGCTCACATGGCAGAGGCAACAGTACGGATAGTATGGGCTACCAAACAATTTCTCTGTAGACTTCTGACAAGAATATATAAGTGATTATAGTGGATAGAATTTCTGGTCAGGATGAAGATGGTAAGAGCCATCTTATACATGAACTTCCCAGAATCTGGTTGAAGAAATTAAATTTGCACACCTACTTAATCAAGTACTCACAAAGGAACTGGAAAACCAATAAGCTTCATACAATTATTATGCAAGAACAGAGTGATTCATTATGGTTGTAAGTGAACTCATGGCCTTGAATCTAAGAAGTTCCTATAGCAAATTGGCAATCTGGCTATGCAGTTTGTACAATACTCCAATGAAAATACGAACTGAAGCAGAAGTTGAGTACAAGAAATTATTAATCATTCGCCAGACTATGACAACTAATATGGCTCCCATCTTTTTTCTGCAAAATTTTCCATCTAACCTGCAATGACATTAAAACTAGTTCTCTCAAAGTTCAGGCATGCCCTTCCCTGTTTTGGCATTATACGTCTTCTCTAACACAAGATTCATAGGAGTATCCTTTGGACCACTGCAACCAAAGATTATCACAGAAATATCAGCATAAGATATTGCCAATGAATTCTTTGTTTTTTTTTTTTTTTCAAGTAGCAATAAAAGATTAAAGATCTCAGGACTTCAGATAAGTACCAACAGCAGGTCTGGGGTAGCTCTTATCTTCAAGATCTCAGGACGAGGGATTATAGATCCCGATGCTCCTGTGCCTCTTGCTACTCTAACTTTTGTTCCATCCTCAAGATATTTAACCCCAACCTTACAAGGCCTGTACATGATGAAAAAAATTAATCACGTACCACACTAGAAGTGTAAGTAAATAACAAAACTCACCACCAATTGCCAATGTACAATGTTATGAGTACTTCCCTACCCTGTTACTGGATCTGTTACTTGCACATTTGAGGCATGAAGAGGGGCTTCAACAGTAAATATCCCACCTTCATGACCTTGGCCTTGCTTGATATGTTTCTTTACCTGAAAAAGCAGAATACTTGTTAACCAAAACCATCCCATTCATGGGAATACCCAAAAGCCTTAGTACTGGATCAAACTTATATAAAACTAAAATATCAAAAGATCAGGGTTTCTCATATGGTTCAAAGAAAATCTTCTGCAAATTGTTGACTGGATGATATACTTCCAGCTCTTAGTATAAAAGGGGGCTAGATCTGAAATTTAAATCTTCTTGCCGTTGATGGGGAGTGTTCCTAGATTTGAAGTCTAAACCCATTGGATGTTTACAACAAGATGGGACTAAGATGAGCATCAAATAGAGAACTACATGCATAACTTTCATTAAAGACATATGGCACAGATAACCAAAATCCTTTAGACTATCAAGCATTCACAATGATAAATTCCTCTTGTTCAATGGAGAAACAGAAGTGATGGACAAATTGTCTCAAGAAAAAGTGTTATAAGAATGAAACAGAACAAAGTTCCTCCAAAACAACTGTAAGACAAAATAAGATTTAATTAAGAAAAATACCAATGATAAAGCAAGAGTGATACCTGATTTTTTGCCCTCACATTACACGATTCTGAGAGCGAATGACTCGCTTAATGACACCTGTCTCACCCTTGTCTTTGCCTCTTATGATCATCACCTGCAAATGAGATTGGAACACAGTTAATTTACAAATATAGAAATAGATAAGAGGCGAGTGAAGGAAGAATCATGGGCCTCACATTGTCTCCTTAAGAACCTTCCAGTGCCTAATAAGTTTCTCAGCTGCTTTCCAACCCATTAGAAACAAAATCAGCTATCTGCAGAAGCCATGCGCAAACTATTAACACCAAAAAAATGTGCTTACATAGTTGATCAACATCACTTGAAATCCCACAGCACAAGAACAACTGATACAAGCATAGATTCCTTGCTTACTTTTCTATCCTGAAATAAGGCCATTTTTTGATTTCAATAAGTGGGTTCACCAAATTGAAGTTACATTTCATTTCGGTGTAGGGATTTTGGGTTTTCTTACTTAGTAATATTGAGACTTGCGTATTTCAGATCCACATGGAGATAACAACAAGCATTGAATTGAACTTGAGTGAAAGATAAATGTTCATAAGAAGGAAGCATTGCATAAAATGACCTTCATGAACAACCTTAACAAAGACAGAAATTCTCAAATGAATACATTGGTGATGATGCATTGCATAAAATGACCAAACCAAAAAAGTTTACAGTTACAATCAATGGCATGGTCTTGGGAATAGCAATTTTACCGAAACAGACATATAATTCAGCAGCAGGTAGTGCTCCGACGACCAAAGAAGCCGGAGGCCAGTTAACTTGCTTGCTTGAGTTAAACCCTGCAGTTCTGGAATCTGGTCTTGTTTTTGGGCAACTGGTGTTTCAAGTTTCAAGCCTCTTCACTTCCTTGATATCTTGCGGCCTTTGCATAAATGTTTTTTTTTTTTTGTAGTGTAAATCCTGTTTTACACCTTTGCATAAATAAAAATTCTTGAAAATAAATATTTTTCTTTATGTTATGAACTAGAAAATGAGAGAGAGAGAGAATATGGGAGATAGAAGTGTGTATTAGTCATTCTCATGGACCCTTTATATATGAGTTAGGTTTACATCTTAAGAACATAAAAGATGAAAATTTACGTGGACAGCCACATATTTGAAATATTTACAACACTTATATTTTTCACAGAATTGATCCGCCAGTTTCAAATTTACGGTTTGTTATTTTTTATTTATTTTAAATCGACAAAAATTTAAATCAATGACATTCAATTAGGGCTCTTGGTTTTTCAGTCCTAAATATACAATTTTAAAGAAAGTAGAAACAACTACAAGATTTTTAGAGCATTACAAGTATCAAGTATAATCATTGAAATGATTCAAACATTCATACCTCCATCTTTTTAGCTTGAAGCCCTTGCTGCATCACTACCCGTAGAGGTCTTTGCAGCCTTTGAAACCTTTAAGGCTTGCATTTCTCAGTCGAAGTAGTGTCTTTGACTGCTTGTTCTGTACAATAAACACAGTAACATATTAAATCATCGGGCTAAATATTGTTTAGTACCCTGTGGTATGGGTCCAACATCAATTCAGTCTCTCGACTTTCAATTTCATCCAAAGCACCCCCACAATATCATCTTCTCGTCCAATAAGTCCCTCCGACTCAATTCCGTCAATTTCAGACGTTAAGTTGCTGACGTGGAGTTCCAACTCATCAAAAGTGGGGCCCACATGATAGTAAAATCCCCAAAATGTTCCTGCCCTATTCTAACTCAGACCGCTGCTCCAAATCCACATTAATCCTCCCCATTATGCGACACAAACCGTAACACAGTTCTAGATTGAAGTTGTTTGGAGAAAGCAAAAAATTGAAAAACCTAAAGAATCGAATGCGTGAAGGAGAAGGCTGAACCGATTGAAAGGCTCACAAAATCAACAAGCAGAAGGCCGATTGAAAAGCTGGAGAAGGTTTTGACATGGCCGACAACGTGCTTGATGTTTGGATACCCAGAAAAACGAATGATGGAGATAAAATCCCTCATTACGGTGAGCTTGGGTTTAGGATTTTGCATTACGGTGGTCAAATTTTAGGTTTTATGGATTTAAGAGTTTTGGGTTTCGGGTTTAAGGTTTGAAATTAGGGTTTCAAAATTTCAAAATTGGGGAAAAAGGGTTTATGGTTTGGTTTTAGAGCTTCTGAATTTTGCAACTTGGAAAAGTCTTACTTTGCAACTTGGAAAAGCAAAGACAATGTATTCACTTATTCCTACTCTTACTGCTATCCCTCTACAAAGCATAAGAAAGTGAAACTTTTAAATCAATTGTCAGTAATGTAACCTCAAACCACTTTCTAATGCTTTGTAGAGGGATAGCAGTAAACGTAGGAGTAAGTGAATAACATTGTCTTTGCTTTTCCAAGTTGCAAAGTATGACTTTTCCAAGTTGCAAAATTCTCGTGTACTTTTTCAACCAAATCAAAGTGCTTACTTGTGTTATTTTTCAAAACTAGAACTGAAATTTATTCTACTTCTGAAGTTTACAACTGTTTGTGATATAGAGTTTAGAAGTTTAAAAGTAGCTTATTTGTTGCAGGAACATGCTTAAATTCCGACAGAGCAAAGTACAATATAAAACAATAAGTTTACCCTTTCCAAAAACATGCCTTTTCTATTTTGACTTCTATTTTTGTCTCATATGATAGATTTAGGTTTTGTTTTTGTCTCATACTTATTCAATCCTAATAATTATGAAGATGATGCATGCATATAACACTAATAGATATTTTATCTTAGGGTCATTTATGCTTCAATTGTTGTCTGCTTATGAAGGCTTGACCTTTAAAGTAGGTGATTAAAGTATGCAGGTGCATGTGAAAGTTGTTGGGGATAATGAATGAGGGTTTTAATATTGCTGCTGTTATGGTTTTGATGTGTGTGTTGTTAGTTGTGGTCATTGTTTACTGCTACCCATGTAGCAGTGCTTTTATAAGTGGTCCAACTGTTGGTTGTGGTGATAACTGACATGCTTTATTAATTTTTTTTCCTTCCATGCAGATAATCCTGATTACTTCACAATGAAGATATATCATGAGGAGAACATATTAGGAAACAGGTACGTAGGTGGGAAGATATCCTTCTATGATCATGTTGACAAGGATAGGATGTCGTTGATCGAGTTAGATAACATGGTCCAAGGGTTGAACCCAGATTATGCTAATACTAGGATTGATTATTGGTTTAGTATAGGAAGTGAAGATGATGCTATGACAAAAATAAGTTTAGATGCAGATGTGATGACTATGTTATGTTGTGTACTAGAAGTGAGATTAGTTATTCTCTACTTAGATCACATTCATAGAGGTGATGAAGGCTTAAATGAAGACGAGGTCTACATGTATCCAGCTAGTTTTGATGTGTTTAGTCAGTAGGGATCTTCTGGAGTGGTGATTAAAGAGCTTCCTGATGAGCCAAGAAAGAAGCCTACATGTGTTATTGAGGAGATCATTGATGAAAAAAAGCTGCCTATTTGTGAGACAAGGGAGACAAAGCAGTTGGGTATAGTCATTAGAGAGGTTGATGATGCCATCCCTACTCAAGGCAGTAAGGTGGCTAAAGCATATCCTAAAGACAAAGGAAAAGGAAAGATGTACCCTGAGGGAAGTGCTGTAAAGAAAAGTATTGACGGTATAAGTGGTTTAGAGTAGGAGCTGTTGAAAGATATAGATATTCTTGACTACATGCAGTCTTTCGGGTTCAACCTTGAGCAACTAAATGAAGTGGAGTTTGATGGCAGTGAGAGTGATGAGGAAGATGACTACATACCTGCAGCTGAAGATGATGAATATGATCAGTATGTGTTGATGACGATGATTGGTTAGAGGAAGCTTATATAGGGTTTGAGGTTAATGGAAATAGTGAATGGGTAGGACCAAGTAAAGAAGCTCTGAACAATGTGGAGATGGAAAGTGGAAAAGAGTTTGTTAATCACAAAGATATGTTTGGACCAGCAGAGTCCAATGAAGAGAGATTGTGGCCTGCTTTGAATTCTGATGGTGAAGAGGAAGTGTTATTCCCTGAGTTTGATCTCGAAACAGATATGAAGGATCCAGTCTTTAAGAAAGGGATGATATTTAGTAGCTTTTCCATTTTGAGAAAGGCTATTAGAGATGGTTGGGAGGTACTTTTTATCAAAAATGACAGGAAAAGGGTGAGGGCTATATGCAAGTCCCAAGATTGTCCATTAGAGCTGCATGCATTTAGGATGCAACATGAGGACTCTCTTATGATAAAGACTTATGAACCTGAGCACAAGTGCACTAGAGTCTTTGATAACAGCATGGTTAGTGCTAAGTATTTAACTAAGCGCTTCATGGAAAGGATCAAGCTAGCCCTCGAATGGAAGCCAGGTATCCATTTCTAATATCTTCATGCTTTTGCTCAGTTTGGTTGAGATGCAGAAACTTGGTAAGTTACTGTTGTTTGTTATGGTACTGTTTTAAGAAAAAAATTGAGCAAAGTTGATAAGGTTGCAGCTGTTGCAAGTTTGTGTGATATGAGGCGAAACCTGCAAGTTAGAGTACCTGCCATGTTTGTGTACTATCTTTAGAGTAGTTTTGTTTGTGTACTATTTTGCTACTTAGAGCAGTCAAACCTGCAAGTTAGGGTACAGTTTTAGAGTAATTACCTGTTTACTTGATATATTTGCTTGTTTCGATGGTTACTGAAAGTTGAAAAGTTAGAGTACAAATGTTTCAATTGTTGTTGGAAGTTGATGCCAACAGACTACAGTTTTATGATGCTTGATATTTTTGCTTGTTTTGATGGTTGCTGAAAGTTCATAAGTTAAAGTTTTCTGTTTGTAGAGCTATATAGTTTTGCTTTTTTTTTTTTAATGGTTGCTGAACTTGGTATTGTTAGTACCCATTTTTTTGTTTGTTTTGTTGTAGAATCTTTGGCTCAAACTCTATCTTTAGAAGTTAGAGTAATGGTCTCAAAGCAGATGGCTTATAGAGTAAAGAAAGCAGCCCTTTTAGTGTTGGAGGGAACCATCATGGAGCAGTATGCCAGACTCCGAGATTATGGAAATGAGCTGAAAAAGTTGGACCTTCTACAACCGTTGACATAAAATGTGATTTCAGCAAGAAGCTTCCAATCTTCAAAAGGATGTACAAATTCTTAGACAACTTAAAAATGGATTCAAAGTGAGATGTAGGTCTGTGATTGGGCTAGACGGTTGCCATTTGAGGTCTGTATATGGGGCTCAGCTCTTGACAACCATTGGAATTGATGCCAACAACACTTCATGGGTGATTGCCTACACAATGGTGGAGATGGAAAGCAAAGACTCGTGGATTTGGTTTCTAGAGCTTTTGTGCAAAGACCTGAGTATACTTGAGGATGGAGCTGGTTGGACTTTCATCAGCAATAAGCAAAAGATTAGATTTTGAAGAAGTGGTTCCATCGGCCAAGATTAGATTTTGTGTACGCCATATGTAGACAAATTTTACGTAGGTCTTGAAAGAAATGAAGGCAAGGAGGAAATGTGGCGCATAAATGGGAAAGGAATAGAGAAATGAAGCTTTCCTAATCCTACTAGGAAAAGAACTCCCAGTTGAAGTAGGAATCCTAATGCATCCTAATGTAACAATCTAATATGGAAAGCGTGCATCCTAATGTAACAATTTTTGAGTGATTTTGATTCAGGGTTTCATGATGATTTTCACGGCATTGTATCCCTCCTTTATATAGTGTACGGCCTAGGGTTTAATTCCCCAAGAATTCTCCTTGTTTGCATCATCCGACCAATGAGAAAATTTCATTTGAATTGGAGAACAAGTCACCTTCTCTATGCTGAAATTCCTCCGTGTATCTAGCCATAATTCGGCCATCATGCATGCAGAATACAACCAAGAAATCTCAAGTGATTTTTATGTTCTTTTATTTTCTTTGCTTGATCCCATACGAAGTAGATTTTCTCCCAAACTCTCCATAATTGCTCTTGCCGAAATCTTCTTGAATCTTCTATATAGTTTCGGCAAAAATCAATAATAATTGATTTAGGATTCCTCCAAGACGTCAAGAAGGGTCTAGAAACTCATGTGCAAGTCACATGCTTCAATCTTTGGGCCAGACTTCTCAATTGGACAATTTCAAAGCCCATTCTTCTTTTGCCGAAATTTCTTGTGCATTCTAGAACATTCTTGAGTCATCTTGAAGCCACAGTATCTCCTAACACCACCAGCTCTCCTAGTGTCATCAAGTTTCCTAGTCCAACTGGGATTCTGTCATTTCTCATTTTCGAACACCATTTTCCGAGCTCACTCCTAGTTGCATGATAGGAGCATTTTAATGCGACGTTTTACTTGCTTTTCCCTACATTTCTTGCGTTATTTCCTTATTAAAACCCTGTTTAGAAAGTTTTTATTTTTGTAGTTTTCTATTTATCATTTTTAGTAAGTTTCCATTTTCAGTTTAGGAAAGTTGCCATTTTTCAGTTTAGGAAAGTTTCTATTTTTCTTATTAGTTTCTATTTTCAGGACCTCCGAGCTAAAAAGTGGAAATGAACTCATAAATGGAAAGAGGAGCTTGCGAACACCAAGGGGAGCAAAGATGAAGGTACATTGGAGTAGATGAAGATGGAAATGTACTAAAAGATCAATTTTACACATATTCCTACTCCGGCTAGGAGAAACCAAGCCAAGCAAAGAAGAAGGAGCGGCCGCCTGACCAAATGAACTTCAAATGAGCTGAAACCTTCCAGATCCATTCTAGACACCCAAAGGATCATTTCTTATGAAGAGTGCCAGAGAAAAATATGAGTGGAAGGCCTTCAAACAATCAGCCCAATTTTCTACATAAGCAAAACCGGAAAACTGGACCTGTAAGAGGTCCAGCAGCATTTCCGGCCCAACCACATGGATTGAAGCTCTGAAAATTTGTCAGGATGATCTACACTCATAGTGGAACATTTCATATGAAGAAGTCGAAGGCATATAATGAAGTCTTGTTGGAGAAATAATTGAAGGAATAAAGGGGAAGAAACTGACTTGAAAACAGCTCAACACCACATATTCATGTTTCCCACCCACATGAAGAAAGCTAGATGCTTTTCTCTTTTTCCTTGGATATATTTTTTCTACAATCTCTTTAATAGATCATCATCACTTCCATGTTGCTGCACCTTCATGCTTTGCTTTCATTTTATCATTTCTCTTTCTTTTCCATATTCTACAAATCACTTTCATACTCCACTTTCATTATTTTTCTTCCACTCATCATTTCACTCTTCTTTTTCTTCCCTATTTAAACACCTTCTCCTCTCACTCTCAAGCACCAATTCCTTCATCCATTCCATCTTCTTTGTCTCTCCATTTTCTTTCCATTTTTCTATACCAATTCCTTCATCCATTCCATCTTCTTTGTCTCTCCATTTCCTTTCCATTTTCTCTCCATCCTCTAGTGCATTCAACATTTCAAGCAAGGGAGAAGAAGAAGAAGAAGGAGCCGTGAGCATCATCATCCATCCTCCACCTTGAAGCTTGCTTTCGAGATTCAAGAATCCATAACGTTTCATCCTTCATCCCCATCTCCATCTCACGGTGTAATTCAACCTCTTTCTTTGTAATCTTGCTTAGTTTCGTGAGAATCGTTTTTAGTTGACATTTATGTTTGAACAAGGTTTATATTCTGAAATTTTATGATTGAATAAAGAATTTCGATTCTTATGTTGTGATTCCAAAGTTGCTTATGTGTGATTGTTCGATTGAATTTGCTTTATAGATATCTTTTGTATTTTAATCTTATGTGGTTCGAAACACTTAGGGTTTTGATATGAATGGTGCTAGGTTTAAGAACATGAAATCAACTTTTCGTTTTGTGTAAACTTGAATCAAAGTAGTAAAGGTTTTGGACAAAAATCGAATTCAATTGAAGAGGATTGCAATTAGGTGAACTTATTCATACTAAGTTGTACACTTGAGTTGATAGCCTTTCTATGTGTTTCATGCGTTGAACATGTCATGATTGACTAGCTTTCTAGGGCTTGATTACATGTTTGATAGGATTAGTCTATGTGCTTTCACTTAGATTAATTAGCATTGAAAAGTAAAATATGGGAAATCGTTTGCTTTCGAATGTTTCACATGATCAACTCCTTTCACATGACTTGGAAGAACAATGTAGGGTTAATTCGAATTCAATGATAAACTTGGGTTTAATCTTTGTTTCTTATGTTTCATTCTTGTACATGTGTTTTTATATTTTCTTTATTTTAATTTTCAATTCTTTAATTCTTAAACCCCCCCCCTTATTTTTGTTCAATTGTATATATTTATATTCTTTATTTTATTTATGTAAATAATACTTTTCTTTATTTGTTACACAATTACAGGTGTACCCTCAATCCCCGGAATAGAACGATCCCTACTTACTTATATTACTAACGATATTTTCAGGGTTAAATTATGCGCTTGCTTTCGAGCGCATCATTGCATTAGGATTCCTACTTCAATTGGGAGTCCTTTTCCTAGTAGGATTAGGAAAGCTTCATTTCTTCATTTCTTTCCCATTTTTGGGCCACATTTCCTCCTTGCCTTCATTTCTTTCATTTCTAGCTCTTCTTAGCTCATTTCCTGCGTTTGGAGCTCAAATGTACCTAAATACAACAAAGTAAGTTAGAAATGATATTGTTAAGAGAATAACTAAGTAAAATGTAGGGAAAATGACGCTAAAAACATAGGAAATATTAGTTCGATCAGCTCTTTCTGGGAAAGGTACTAAATGATCAAATGTGGAGATGTGCAAAGTCAACTACACTTCCTTACTTTGCAAAGGAAATGGAGGAGATGAAAGCTTTAGATAATGAAGCGTACAAGTGGATGACACGTAAGTTTTCGAGATTACAAATTTTCTGATTTTTTTTTTTTTTGAACTTGACCTATATATGACTAATGGCTTTTCAAGCTTGTGTTGTAGATAAGGATAGGTCTCCACAACATTGGTGTAGAGCACACTTCAACACTTGCTTGAAGTGTGACATTATGATCAACAACTTATGCTAAAGCTTCAACTTGTTCGTTTTTGATGCTAGAGCAAAACCACCAGTGAGTATGTTTGAGGAAATCAGAGGGAAGCTAATGAAGAGAAACTGCTTTATCATTACTATATCAATACACCTATTGATCATTTTCTTCAAAACGAATACAAACCTACACATTAGTAAAATTAATATCGATCCTATCTATTAATCGCAAACCCCATTTTATGCAACACAAGTATTGCTAGATGATGCCATACATAAAGATTCAAAGTCTAAACTACATACTTTATTTTGGGTTATATTCGAGTTTTTCTCTTAAAGATAGTCACATTTTTTTTAAGTAGGCGGGGTAAGAGCTAACTCAATGTTCTTACCCGAATTTATTAATAATCAAGAAAAAATATACGTAGCAAGGGGGGCTAGACTAAACCTTCTAGTTGTTTTACTATGAGTTTTATGATAATTAATTGATTATTAATAGCATGGTAGGATTCTCATTTCTTCAATACACAAATCCTCGATATGGTTCATTTCGATTACAAAGTAATACATGAAGCAATGCTTTAGATATATATATATATATAAATATACATACATGAGCATAATTTGCTGAAACTTGTTATTGCAGATACACGGTGCCACAACAAAGATCGTTAGAACAGTTGCTCTTTAATTATTTTTTTTCTTAAGAATATTTTTGAGCAATCTGAAGGAGGTTCGTGAACAACTCTATTGGTCTGGAAAACATGACCATATGATCAGAACCATTAATCACTTTGACTTCATCTGGTGGATTTTTGATGATCATCAACAATTGCAGGTCCGATTTTATTGAACGGTCTTGTTTGGTCATGATGAATATTTTAGAAACGGATCCGTATTTCTCCCTAGTCACTACTAATTTTTCATGAAACAGGGGCGCCCATCTCGCCAATGTCAGTGCTAGTGTTAAATCCTGTCGATTAATAACACAAGAAGAAGTGTTTATCTGATCAATTAGTGTTAGTCTACATAAAATGTGCATGATATATATTAAACTGGCCAATTGGATTGAATGAGATTGTTTAGTCTTTCTTCCCATTTCAATGTTTCACAAAGAAGAAGGCAAGGCTCCCAAATGAGAGAAGGAGGCTCAGGGAGCTGGTGCTCCGATTTTCTTGGCGGGAAACACGGCAATCCTAGTTTCAAACTAGGGTTGACTATGGGGCAAAGAGGCAGTGGGCCGTGTGGGACAGGTTGTTGGGCTCCTTGCTGTGGGGGGGATTCAACAAAAGGTTTTGGGCTTGAAAAAATCACATAAGGATGATTGGGCTGAGGTTGGGAAGCAGCTGAAGTTGGCAGCTGGGCCGAATGGATTGGTGGAGGTTCCTGTTGTTGTGGGGAAGGTGCCGAAGAAGAAGGGTCATCCTCATGGTCAACGAAACAAGCCCAAGCCTGTACCAGCTCTGGAGGTGGCTGTCGTGGAGGAAGATACCCCTCTCTTGGAGGGTTAGGTTTGTTGACCTACACTGGCCATGTGGAAACTTTTGCTGTGATGCTTGCTGCGGTGTACACCATAATGGTCTTCGGCGTCAAAGCGGCATGATGGTTGCTTGCATGGTGTTGTGTAGGTTTATGCTTTTTTCCTTGCTTTCCCTTGTTTTTTCTCTTAGTTTGGACTTTGCTTTTGGACTTTTAGTTTGGTTTTTTCTTTGTTTAGATTCTGTATTGCGCTTTGAGTTGTACTATGAAAGATTTTCGGATCATTATAGCTTGATCGAGTGAGGTCGTTGATATTAATGGAACCAGATTCCGTTGCCCTAAAAAAAAAAGAGAGAATCTGATTGATTATCTTCTTTTAGCAGTGGGCGTTGATCTCGGGAGCAAAATGAAAGGAAGCAATGGAATGGGGGAGCAAAAATAGTTTCAAACAAGAAAGATTCTTTTGCATGAATGATCTTGAATATATAAGGAATGGTTCTATTATGGAAATGTAATATCATTTTTGCAAAAAGGCCGGTGGTCACATAGATTAACATGTGTAGACGTAACAATATTTATTATATATTTTGTTCATTGGACACTTTGATCACTCAATTTTGAAAATATTACTTAAATCACTCAATTTTGACATTATTTTATATACCGGCCAACTTTGACACTTTAATCTACCTTTTTTTCTTGTTACAAATCATCACGTGATTTCGTTCCTCTATGTCAAGTTGTTGGCCATGTGATTGGTGAACTAACACATAATGACTTTTAATTACATGACTAATAAAGAAAATGACCAAAATTGAAATTTGTGCTGGAAATGAACTACTATTGTAATGAGCATATATAGAAATATATACTCAAGTCAATAATAAAAATATAAAGTAAGGAAGAAATTAAGGACGTAATTGATTATGATAAAGTCAAAATGAATTGATTTTTTAGCTTAATATTTCAAATTCAAATGGATTATAAGATTAAGCAAAATACTTAATTTAACTCTCCATAATCAGAAGGGCATATTAGATATATCAAAGAATGAGAAAAACTATGAATTATAGACATATACTCTATATGGAAGGTTTGCTTATGTAGAATGGGTGTAAATTGAAAGAAAAATATCTATGGGTTTTTCTCAATAGAAGCTTATATTTTTGGGTTTATATCTAATTTTCTCACTAAAATAATGATGAGTAAGATGACTAATTGATACCTCTGGTGGCGAGAGTTGGTACAATGATGACGTCAAAAACTTCGGTCCAAAGAATACTGCGGTCGCAGGTTTGTCGGATTCATCATCAAATCTATATTGAGTGCCCATAAAATCTGTATTTCTGCCAAGCTGCAAATTTTCAAAAATATTTTTTCTTAATATCACCTTGTAGTATCTGTACTCCAAAAACAAATGCATGTGTAGAACTATTTATCTCTTCAGATATGGTGGCCAAAATGATATTTAGACCAGGCATGCTAGCGGTGGCAAAAACTGTAGCAGCAATTTTACAGGGAACCTCTCCATGAGAAGAGATATCAGGAGCCCACCCAAGTTGTGCCCTACTAGGATAACCCTATCATGCAGTGGCAGAGACTCCATGAGCTTGATCAAGGGCTCGGAATAGTCTGCGATGGAATGGATTTGTTGTGCCTACATTGGGTCTATGCCTGATCCAGGAAGGTCTAGGGTTGTGACGTTGTGACCAGTGGAGGTCAGTAGGGTTGTTAGCTTGTACCAGCACCATGCTCCGTGACTAGCACCGTGAACAAGCACGAAATGCTTCATCTTATTTGGGTTTTGGTTCGTTTTCTGAGGTGTGCTTGAGGCACATATTGTTGCCAAGCTAATACAAAAAAAAACAAAAGAAAGGGCACAAAATGCTTTGCTCTCATTTTCTCCGGTTTCTTTTTGAACAAAGAAGATACTTTATTAATCAAATACGATTAGAATCATACAAAAGGGCATCCAGAATGAATTCTGGAGCATGGGTAAACCATTTAGATTGAACATCTAAATCAAAACTATGGCTAGCCAATCTGTGTGCTACTCTATTGGAACTTCTAGGTGCATGAGACAAATAGATCTGAGGAGAGTGGCGTAGTAATAGCTTGATATCTTCAACAAGACTATGCAAAGAAGAACAATGTTCCTTTGCTGAGTTAATAGCTTGAGTAGTTACCAGACAATCACTATGGATTACTACCCTCGTTACATCCAAAGCTTGGAGAAATTCCACTCCGGATTTTAATGCCAACAGCTCAATATGTAAAGCAGAGGTGATGAACTGCTTTTGGAGAGAGAAGTCTGCGATAAAGTCTCCCTTATGGTTACGGACCACTCCTCCTACACCACCATAATTAGCTGAGCTGATGAATGAACTATCCACATTCAATTTTAAAAAAGTACTTTATGGAGGGAACCAATGTTTCACTTGTTGAACCCCTACCATAGAACCATTATCACCATAAGAGTTAACTTTTGAATACTCTTCATAATCTATCATTGCAACAGAGGTTAAAGCTAAATTAGATTTCTCTGAATAATTCCATAGCTTATCATTCCTATTCTTCTAAATAGTACTCCACAACAAAACTAACAACCGAGCAAAGTTATTTGCAGTTAGCACTTTAACCTACTCAAGAAGCCATTCTTTAAACACAAAAGGAGAAGGAAGATGAACTTGAGAGTAGAAAGGGTAATCAACAAGGATGGATTTGGCTGTAGGACATTCACAGAGAATGTGGCTCACAGTTTCAAAAGGATGATGACAAAGCAAACAACGCAAATCACTTGTGTATCCCATCGTCATTAACTTGGCTCTAGTTGGAAGAATATCATTACAAGCTTGCCAAGCAAAAATAGAGACATTCCCCGGAGTTTTTTTTCTTTCCATAAGGCCTTCCAAAACTCTGAGAAGGGATCACCTTGAGATGTGGAGGAGAGGATATTGCCAAGAACGAAGTCTCTAGCCACTCTATAACCACTCTTGACAGAATAAAAACCTTTCTTCTCAAATTTCTAATACAATCGATCAGATGGTCTTCTAGCACAAGTAATGCAAGCGACCTGTTCCACAATGTGAGGAGGAAAAATAGATCGAAGCACATCTAAATTCCAAGTAGAAGTGGTATGAATTAGCTCTGACACTAACTCCACATGACAACCAGCAGGTTTTCTTAGAAAACTATATGGAACATTTGGGATCCAATTATCACCCCAAATCTGTACTTGAGTCCCTGTTCCAATTTTCCACAACAGTCCAGCGTTAAGTATTGGCCTAGCATCCAAAATACTTCGCCAAGAGAATGAAGACCTATCTCCCATATCAGCGGTCAAAAAAGTACCATCCGGATAATAAATAGATTTGAATAACCGAGCAATGAGAGAATGTGGATTGGTTACTAACCTTCATCCCTGCTTAGCTAGGCATGCAAATTTTTAAACCAGCTTTAGTAAGACACATGCGATCCCACGATCGCCAATGAATTTTTCTTTTTTCTTCAATACTTACCCAAAAAAATTGAGCACAAAGTTGGTGAAGATAGTCATAGACCCTTAGGAAGCATATAGCAATTCATGACATACAAGGGGACTATTTGAGCCATAACTTTTATCATAATCTCTTTCCCTACTGCACTGAGGACTTTTGCACGCCAACTAATTAGCTTTTTTGTGAGCCTCTCTTTCAAATACTCAAAAATAGCTTACTTTGATCTCCTAACATGAATTGGTAAACCTAAGTACTGACCATGATCTTCAACACACTGCACCCCCAATATACTTGTCAAATTACTTTTTACCTTTTCCTGAACATTTTTGCTAAACACAACACTGCTCTTGTGAAAATTTGTTGACCCGACGCTTGTGCATAAGTATCCAGGATATACTTGAATTGTTTGCATTCTCTTTCAGTAGCCTCACCAAAACAAAAACTATCATCAGCAAATAATAAATGGTGAATAACAAGTGCTATAGGATTCATAACAAGACCTCGAAGAGAACCATTCTGTATTGACTCTCGAGTTGGAACAATGTAACCTGTCGGATCCCCATTGACAAGCATTGAGTAACTCACAGATTTGATAGAACATAGCACAATATCAATCCATGCTCTAGCAAACCTCATTTTTACCATTATTGCCTCTAAAAAGCTCAATTCTAGCCTATCATAGGCTTTGCTAATATCCAATTTCAGAGGAAAAAAAACCCTCTGCTTAACTTCTAAGTCACTTCATAAAATGAGTGACTTCCGTGACCACCAGATTATTATCTGAAATTAACCGACCTGGGACAAAAGCACTTTGAAGAGGTGATATAATTTTAGGCAAAATGCGCTTCAATCTATTTGCTAAGACTTTGGAAGCAATTCGGAAAACCACATGGCACAAACCAATTGGTCTAAAGTCAGAGGCCAATTTCGGATCCTTTACCTTTGGTACAAGAGTAAAGTGAGTATAATTACACTCTTGGTACAGCACACCCGTAGTGAGAAAGTTCCTGACAGCAAGACAAACATCATGATGAAGGATATACCAATACTTTTGGAAAAAGAATGGGGACATACCATCCGGTCCAAGTGACTTAGATGGATGCATTTGGAATATGGCCACTTTAATCTCATCATCACTAAAAACGGCGAGAAGAGTTGCATTCATTGAAGAAGAAACTTGCCAAAACTGTTCTCATGGCATTCAAATCAGCATGCTCCGACTTGAAGATAGTTTCATAATATCCAATAAACATATTTGCAATCTCACCGGTCCCAGTTTGCCATTCACCCTGCCCATCTATGAGCCCCTTCACTCTGTTTCTAATCTTCTGTTTGACGCTTTTCAATTCTGTGAAAGAAGGATGTATTTCGATCACCTTCTTTAAGCCATTGGACCCAAGAGCGCTGCCTCCAATCGGTTTCATGTAGTGCCAAAAGCTCATTCAACCGAACTTGCAATGTTTTTTTTATTTCAAAGTGTGATGGATCATAAGGTGGGGACATTAAATCTGCCAATTTCTATTGAACACTTCTCATTTCAACTTGTCGATGACGAAACACCCCCTTATGCCATTCTAATAACATGTTACCTGTATGCTGGATTTTTCGATAGACTTGTTGCATCGGTTCCCCTGTAGATGGCATCATCCAACCTTTCTGAATGACATTTGGGCAGTCACATTTCTTCAAACCGAAACCGTTTAGGTGTACGGTGAGTGACAACCAATTCAGAGTTAACTTCAACAAGGAGAGGATTATGATCAGAGTGACTCAAAGGTAAGGTGAGCACACGTGAGCAAGGAAACATATTGCCCCATGTGGGGTTTCGACAAGCACGGTCCAGCCTCTCCTTTGTAAATCTATTAGCCGAGGTGAACCAGGAGCCAAAAAACCCATATCAGCAAGATCACAATCCACTAAGGCTTGACGAAACCTTGCCAAAGGTGCTGCACCTAGGGGAGGCCCTCCAGACTTGTCTGCATTACTTAAAGTTTCATTGAAATCGCCTGCTACTAGCCACGACATAGAAGTCTGAGAATCTAGGGTTCTTAACAAATCTCAGGTGCGTACCCTATCTCTAACAGCAGCAAACCCATATATACCCGTGAAGCGGAAAGTAGAATTACCATCTGCTTGGACTTCTACCTCAATATGGTTTATGGAATAATTCTCAGTCGCACAAGAGTATCATTTCGCCATAACAGAGCAAGTCCACGTGATCTCTCATCACGCTCCAAATCGTGTAACTGTGATGAACCATCTGCTCTGAATCACGTACCCAGGGTGAGCAAATACAGCCATCAAACCCTAAGTGGATTCTAACCTTTGTAAGAATATCTGGAGATGCAAGGTGTTTAGCTCCAAAACTAGTTGGCTTGCAAACTGTCTTTTTTGAGCTTGTACGCAGGCGTGCCAGCACCTTGGGGTGTAGTCGTCTGGGTGTCCCTTGACCTGACTTCTCTAATCAAGCGCTGTGGACGAGGGGAGCACCAACCTCGTCACAAGGCTCTTTTCCTTGCCTTCCGAAAAAGGACTTCTTTGCCTTATGCGGGTAAGGGCTTTGGTTGTGGTCTCTTCGCGTTCACCGTATCGATACTTAGTGTTGTAGACTAAGCAGAGAAATGACTGGGAAGTTGTGAGAAAGCATAGGGTTTGCTAAAGCGTGACTTTAGCTTCGCTGGGTTACGAGGGCGTTACCCTTGCTTCGCTGACAGTATCTGTGGCAGTAGCACTAACAGTCAGCTCCTGGGGAGACTAGGACTAGAAGTACAGTCATCGGGTTTCAACAAGGTTGAAGGTTTGCTCCGGGGAGGCTTGATAATCTATGCGATTAGTTGAGTTGAGAGTTATCCTCTTTGTATTGCTTTAGCCTCTATATATAGGTTGTAGATTCACCTTCCAAATAGGAATGAAATACTATATTTTAGGCCACAGTTATTGGCCTTGAATCAAATCAAAACTCTTAATAGTTTGGATATCTATCGTAAGTAAAAGATTGACTCTGTTGTAGCAATCTTCTAGGCAAGGGTAATTGCCTCTTGGAGTCCTAGATGTAATCACTGGATGCGAGCAGTAGGATATGTACGTATCAATTGCAAATATATCACGGGGACTCCTTTAACTGCATACAAATATATCTTTGCTACTTCGCGAGCATTCGTATCTCCATGCAATTAAAGATGATAATTTCCTTAATTGATCTTCTGCCATGCATGTATATATGTGAATATGTTAGCCACGTATTGGCCTGTTCCTGTTGAATACAATTAAAGGATAACTACATCCTTCCTCAATCTGCTCCATCTGCTCTTGATTGTAATATATGTGGGGCCTTGATTCCTTGCTTAATTGGTCCACCATAGGACTTAATTGCATGGACCATCCCTGCATGCCAATATGTGAGTATAATGGCATCCTTCATGCAACTAAGGAGAATCAAGGGAGATTCACCTTCCTTAATTGATAAAGACATGACATGTACGTAACCAGGACTCCTCTTGTTGATCGTATGTCAAATATGTCCATTAGAATCCTAGCCAAACTAAATCATGAGGCCATCTTTAATGCAAAGATCTTTCCCTATTATCCATCTTCGTAACCAAGTAAACCACTATTAATTATCAAATATCTTGATTATTAATAGTAAACCGATAAGATCACGATTTGTCTTAATATTACTTGGTCTCCAAGTAGGCTTTATTTAGCCTCTAAACAATATATTCCAAGCTTATCGAAAATATATAGCTTGGGCCACCGATATTGGCCTGGATTTCTTCAAGTCTCCCTCGTTGGGAAAAAATGTTATTTTGGGTTCAAACACTAGGGTTTCTAATAGAAACAAAATGCTAGGATTGTGTTGCCAAACCATAATCACCAAGGCATCTTGTGTTTCAGTATTCACAAGACCTTGACAATTCCAGACTAGGATCTTCAGTTGTATCATCTCGATGAGAGGACCTCACCACTGCGATCTATAAAATGCAATGACCGATGTAGGAGCGTAGCAAAATGGCGCCTAGGGTTTTTCTACGGAGAGAAAAAAATTTCTTAAAACAACTAGAACCACTTGGGAGGTTTCTCCGGTTTCATTTCTTGGCTTGATGCGTTTACCATTTGGTGCTGTCTTATTATATAATAACTAGTTTCCAAAAATGCTAATTGGGATGGTTTGCTGGCTTATTTAAAAATAGTTGCAACTTGGCTTAGCATGTGTACACATGTTAAGGGGATGAGTTAGTTTAAGAGTTTGACCAATTGATCAGAATTTGCCGTCCTAATACGCACTAACAAAATAACAAGCTAGTAATATATATATAGACTTTCAAAATGTACGCATTGGAGTATATCCATTGGCCATTATTGCCGTTTTATTTTGCTAATAACTTAAGCCTTAAACTAAGGCGTACTTCTTTATTTTGAAACTAAATTTCATTACTTACAATTAAATTTTTAATTGAAGAGAAGCAAATGTTGCTGTTGATGGATTGAATATATAGTGTTTTTTTTTTCTTTTTTTAAAGAAGGACGTCAGACTTTATTAGCACTCAAAAGAGATTAATGATTACAATGCATGGCTACACATTCCCTAACAGCCATAGGAATGGTATCCACGTACCCTAGAAACATCTAACCTAGAGAGTATAATGCTAATTTAGCAAGCTTATCTATTGCAACATTTGATTCGCTATAAATATGGGCAAAGTAAGCCCCTGACAGAGAATGCAAGAATGTCATCCACAAGACGACCAAGAAGTGACAGATTACCACTGTGATCTTTGGTAGCTTGAACTAAAGTCAAGCAATCGGATTCGAAGATAATCGGAGTCAACTGATGGGTAACAATTCACCAATTAACATGCCCATCTTTCTACTCTCATCTCAACCTTCACATACCGGCAACTACCAGCCACCACTTCACCTTCAAAATCTCAAAAAAGGACTCCCAGCCCACCTTTCTTGGCACTGCAGTCGAAAGCCCCGTCAATGTTGGATTTAATCCAACCCACTAGTGGAGGCGTCCAAGGCCTCTGAGCTCAGAGCCTTAGGGAAGAAGAAAGTTTATGTAGAGCTTGGAATGTGAGAAATTGGGCTTGGAGTTGAAAATATAATTGAGAAGAAGACAAAAAATTGCCATTCCAAAGTCTCTGATTTCGTTCCTTCCAAACCGACCAAGAGATGAACATCAATAAAGCAAAGTTGTAACTTGACAAGAGTTTAGAATAGTACACTAACCATTCAACATGATCATTAAAGATGATGTTCTCAGAGAGAACTGGATCTAGGGGAGAGAAAAGCTTCATAAGAACCCTGACAGAGCAGCAATCACGTTGTATATGTGAGATTGATTCTTCTTCAGAGTTGCAGAAAAAACACCCATCACCAGTAAAAACTTGCTTAGAAAGCAATTGAGAAGTAGTAGGAAGTATAGAACATGTTTTCCAATCATGCACCTACCAAATACGTTGCCATAGAGTAACCTCCTCAACAGGCCTAGAGGCAGTAGCAACATTAGAATGTAAGGAAGCAAAGGCAATTCACTACTAGAATTTTGCTCTTAGACATCACGACAATTACATCAGTGAGGAATTCACGCGATGTAAAAAAATGTCATTAACATCGATTCCTCAAATTCCGATTTGTATGCATATAATTGACATTGTTTATTACTGTTGACCGATGTAAAATTTACAAAAGCGCGGAAAGACTAAGTTAAAAACTTTCGGATACGTGGGGAACAAAATTTTCATTCCCCCCACACTTAATTATTTTTCCTACTTTTATCTCACTCACTTTCATCGTTTTCTCTCTCGCTCTTGCTGAAATCTCTATCCCTCTCCTCCTTCCTCTCCCGCCCTCTTAATTTCTACGGCCACCATCGCCTTCCTCTCTCCGCTCACTCCCGCTACTGTCTCTCTTTGCTTAACCATCTCCAACCCCTCGTCGGCGCTATCGCCTCCACCCGGAAGCTCTCTCTCTCTCTCAAGCTTTCTAGGATCTCAGAATATTTCAATCTGGCAAGGCACCCTCTACAACAGGTTTCAATCTGAATTAATCGCGTTAATGGTGAGTCACTGCGACTGAATTCTTTGTTTTCTGTTTAGGTCCTGAGAATTTTGGGGCTTTTCAATTTTAGGGTTTTAATTATAGATGGGTGGAGATTTGGGGATTCCTCCGTTCCTTGAAGAAGACTGGGAGCCCAATACAATCACATGATAAAATGGGTAAGCTCACAACTAGTCTTTTGAAAGGACTCACTTTTTCTCCTCTAGCTTCGAATTTTCAATTTCTCCATTGTTAGATTTCTGAAATTTGCTGGGTTTTAATCAGGTTGGTGAATCTGAACCTTTGAGCTGATCATCGAATGATATTCCTTTTGAATTTGAATGTTGACATCTGGGTTTTAATTCTCTTGGTTCGTTCTGATCTATTTGCTACTTCATATTTTGTAGGCATGGTTTAAGTTGGGTTTCTTAACTTATGTTTTACTCTCATGGATATCAGGTAGCTGATTTGTATGTTTTCTTATATATAAAGGGCATAAGCTTTTGTAAATAATTGTAGCTTGAATACTGATGTGTAACTAACTTATGTTGCTTTTGAGTTTCAAATTGGCAGTAGTTTTATCAGTTTGTACATGAGTTTTCTTCAATATGTGAAATGTTGTTGTATTCGGTAAAATGATAGTAGTTTCTGTTTATTGATTTAAGTTGAGGATTTTTTTGACACCTGGATATAGTTTATATGTATCTGTAATGATTCATTACTTCTGAACAACGTCCCTTTTTTTTGGTGCTGCATAATGCTCAACAGATCCATGGTCCATTTCTCATTGTTGTACCATTATCTGCTTTGTCAAATTGGGCAAAAGAATTTAGGAAATGGCTTCCTGATCTGAATGTTATAGTGTATGTTGGTACCCGTGCAAGTCGAGAGGTAAACTGAGCTTTCTTGCACATGTCACAAAGTTCATATATGGTTAGCGTTTGATAATATGATTTTACTTGCATTGTTAGTTCAAAAATAGTTAAAGCTCCCAAATTGTACTCATCATATCTAGTTTCTTGTGCCTATTTAATAAAGACTTCCATAGCTAGTATGCTGGTCAGCTCTCCGCTTTCAATGTGGAACTTTAATTACTGTACAAAGTTGAGTGATCTTAAAATGAACTCTCTCTCCTTCAGCCCTCCTTTTATTGAGTGCACTTTTTTGAGTTCCTTTTTTACCATATGGTAGGCTAAAGTGCCTCCTAAAGTACAAGTTTTTGCTTGGGGCTGTTGCTCACAGGAGAGATAATTGTGAGGTCAACAACAAAGCCCTTTTGTTTAACTTTGGCCCCTTGAAAGAAAGAGGCAATTGAGGGTATTGGTAACATTTTCCTACATTTTCTAGTGGTGTTGAGATTGGATAGAAGTGTCTGCTGCTATGGTGAATGTGGTTCCCTCAGCTGCGGTATTTGGTGTGGAGTGATTGCATCATGTGTTTTAATGTTGCCATTGTGTATGGAGTAACTGTATTTCTATCTTCTGGTGTAGTGACCATGGTCAAATGAGTACTTGCTTTTAATTTTGTTAGGGTCAATACAGTTGCTCTGCATCTTCATGGTCAATGCATTTTTGTGATTGAAAAATTATTTTGGCAAACATTATTTCCCCTCTTTCCTCTTGTCTATTATTCTCCTTTTCAGAGGCATTCTGTAAGCCATAGGGGTGGGACTATACGTGGTGTCCATATGCTTGTTTCTTTATTAATTATTTATCTGTTTGTTGCTTTCTTTTAATTGCAGTTTGTCAGCAGTATAAATTCAATAATGAGAAAATAGTTGGCCGGCCTATAAAATTTAATGCACTGTTGACAACATATGAAGTGGTTCTAAAGGGTAAGGCTGTTCTTTCCAAGATCAAGTGGAATTATCTGATGGTGGATGAAGCTAATAGGCTAAAGAACAGTGAGGCTCAGCTATACACAACTCTCTTGGTATGCGATCACGTTGATAAATTGTTCAAGACATAGTCTAGAAAACTATCTTTTAATCTTGTCTTCTGATATCTATGATTTTTATCCTTGTGTGGCAGGAATTTAGCACAAAAAACAAGTTGCTTATGATGGGAACCCCATTACAGAACAGTGTGGAAGAGTTATAATAATTATTTTGTTTGCTAGAGTAGTGGATAGTAATTTGCGATTGATATTTTAAATCATGTATGTCTATGTGTATATGGGAAAAAGTTTGCTAGGATATTCCCTTTTCGATATTTCTCACATATTATTCCTGCAAGCACCATAAAATGGGAATATAATGCTACTTATTTATAATTAAGTTATATTTATATATTGGGCTTCATCATGTGCTTCGTTTTCTTTAGATTTTAAGAATAGCTCTTTCTTTTGCTATGCAGAAGTTATCTACTTTTCACTATGTTTGTGCTTGTTTCTGCTGTTGATTCTAGGAGTTTCCTCAGTTGATGACTTGTCTACTTTGTCATTCTTCCTTCTTTTTTTTAGTAATATCACTTTGTTTTTTATTTTTATTATTATTATTTTTTTAAATCGTGGTTCATCTCTCCATGAATATTCATCTTTGATCGCAAATTTATGTCTTAGGATTCAATGGTGTCAGTCTCTGTGAAAGTCCATGCATGTCCTTAGTATTTAGATTTAAAAGTATCTTTCCCCCTGTTTCTGGTGGGGCATATCTTGTATACAAATATCAATTACAGGTAAGACATGCATATAATATCGAATTAAGTGTTATCATCTCTGTAACGTCCCGTATCTTAATTTACCCATTTACTAGTCATTTGGACGATAAATGACAACTACTTTCACTTTTACCATCGTTTCGATACTTTTACTGGCCCTAAATTGTTGACTTTTTGTTCGGGTCAAAATTTGATAAACTTTCCTTCATGAAAGTTGTAGAGGACGTTAAATTGAGCGCATATATATGTGGTACGTACAAATCGGAGTTTGTATGCGAAAGTTATAAGCGAAAGATTAAAGTTAATGTTCACGGTAACTTTCTATAAATAGCCGAGTTACTGTGGTAAGTTTTCATTTTTGGAAACCTACCCGGCTTTTCTCTCTCTTCTCCCCTACCCTTTCTTCCTCTTCGGCCGATTTCTTCTTCCTCTGAATTCTTCCTTCTCCGGCCGACCCACGACGGAATCCGGGCACTGGCAGGCTCGCATCTTCTTCCTTGTCATGCCTGGGGTGGTGTTTTGCGGTGGCTCGGCCGGAGGAGCTCGGAATTGAGCCGTGAAGTTTACTGTAGCCGAACGGAGGTTTCATCGATTTCCTGTGATTCCGGCCGTTTCCGGCCACCAAACCACCGTCGGGAGTGATGTTTTTGCCAATGATCATTTTGCCCCTAGCCTTGAGCCACGATTTGCAGTGTAGAGGGAGAATCGATCAGAACCCGATCCTAGAGTTCTTGGATTTTCTGGGTTTTCTTCACCAGCTGATTTTGAGCACTTAAAGGTAAAATTGGAACATGTTGTAGTTATGAAAATTGTTGGGTCTGTTGAGTATGTGGTGCTGTCAAAATTTGGTGGCCATCGGAGGTGGTGGTCACCGGCACGTGGGGCCCACGCGCTGCCACTGTGGGTGGCGTGTGGAGGCGTGTAGGGTTGGTTTTTAATTCCTATTTTAGCCTAATTAAATCCTATAAATGTTGTAGAGCTTGTATGTGAAGTTTGGTGAATTTTGGAGGAGTTTGGAATTGTTTGTGATTTTCCGAAGTTCGGAGTTTTGTGATTGAATTGTGGGAAATTCGGCCGTTGGAATTCCCTCGTTTTTGTTGTGGAATATGTAAATCGAGGAATTGGTGTTATGGGTGTGATGTGGGTTGAATCCGAAAAGATTTGGAGAGATGATTTATGAGGATTCGTTTTTGAGAATCGTATTTAATTAGAATAGTTATTAACGGATTATATTTATGTACAGGGTGTCGTACTGAGTTATTGCTCGACGAAGGAACTCGTACGCGTGATCGTCGGAATAGTACTGTGAGTGGACTTTTGTTTTAAATAATGATGCTTGCATTTATTTTGAAATTATTGATTTATTTAATTATCATTTTATTTATCGAGCATGATATTTTCTCTTGGATTATAATTTGACATTGATTTTTTTTTTTCATGAATTTTGGATATGAACTTATTATGCTCGGATTTGGATTTACAATTTATTTTTGAGAATATGAATTGATTTTAGAGATTGATTATTATTTGAAATTATGATTATGTGATTTTCAATGAATTATTTTCCGAGGTGGTTTCCGGAAGTATACTATTTAATTATATTTATATTCGTCGATTTGAGATTTTTAAAGGATTTTCGAAATGGGATTTCGTTGGAGTTATATTTCTTATTTATTTATCGACTTTCGGTTTTGGCATTGGGAATGCCTTGATGATGATCTTGGAATTGGTTTTGTTTCGATTTATGGAGATCATGTTTTATTATTATTTTCTCCCTTATTTATTTTTGAACTTGAGATTATCTTGGAGTGTGGGACACGTCGTTGGAAATTCATTTGCGAGAGTTGGGGAAGCTTTATGGATTTATGTGGTTTTCGGATTTTCTTTTGCCATACTTTGGGTGACTATTATCATTGCTAGCATTGATCTTCCACCTTTGAGGCGAGGTGATGGGATCATCGAAGCCCGTCCGCCTTTGTGGCGTTGGTTACTGTCTTTGTGATAGTAATGTTGAAGCCCAGTATCCTAATCGCTACACTTAGTGGCATGTGGGTAGGGCTGCCACTTGGTTTGGTAATTACCAAACTGACCGAATACCAACCGATGTTTTAAGTTTGGTAAACCGACTTTTTGGTAACTGAGACCGATAAAACCGAAATCGAAAATTACAGAAAAAGTTGGTTTGGTTTTGGTAAATACCGAATCTACCAATTATCTAAATATTAGCTTTATATACTTTGATTTTCAATACACATACATGTATATTAAGAAATAAACATAAAATTTTTCATAATAGTATGAACATTGCTACATATATTACATTAATAGTGCATGTATTTTAAGTAACCTAGTCAAAGATGGTTAAATAACCTAGTTTTATTGAAAATGACTCAAACTTGATGTCATATATACAAAAGAAAACTATAATTAGGAGATGAGTACAAAGTTTACGACTATAAAATTGAAGAACCTAGTTTTGTTCGTTCTAATTTTAATTACAAAGAATTAGTTGTTCTAAAGTTAGTAATACTTAAAACTGAAATACCAAATTTGGTGGTTATGATTAAAAACCGAAAATTTTGGTTTGTAATTGGTAGCTCAATTTTGAAACCAAAAGATTTGGTTTTGAGGTTGGTAATACCTATAACCGATTCGAACCAACCGAGTGACAGCCCTACGTGTGGGTATATAATGGGGGTATATGGGAGTACTTTAGCCTGGGAGGCTAATTCGTATGGCTATCTTCTTCCCCTACTTTTATATTACTTCTGGGCTAGCGGGGTCTAGTCTGATGATACGATACTCAGCAGGTTTGAATTACAGTTTCCAGTTTCCTGGTTTAAAGAAATATGTTTTATAAACGTTGCATGCATCGAGGTTTTATAAATTTAAATAAATGCGGGAAAGTATTACAACTTTACTTCTTTTAAATTATTTATCTAGTTGTTTATTTTTGTCCACTCACACTAACGTGTTTTCAATACTTTTCCCCTGGGCCCTTCGGTTTCAAATGCCCAGTTTGCATGCTAGGTTAATTGAGGTCAGGCGTACATGGAGTCGAAGCATAGCCAACAGCATTGCTTCCGCGTACTCATTCTATTTCTGTTTTCGTTGCTACCTAGTGGGTTAGTATTGCTCTGATAATCTGTGGGATCATTATTGTATTGGGGTTGAGACAATTATATGTGAAATTGGAGTTGTGATTTGGGGAGCAGGTGGCTCCAGGAGAATAAGGATTGATGATTTAGAAGTGTAAATGTTTTCCTACAGGTTTTGGGTAGCCTACTTTTAGGGGAAGTTCCGCCAAATTTTTGGTAGAATTTCTTCTAAAGTGGGTCCTGCAGGGCCATTTCAGATTTCGGGGTGAAATCCAAGGCGGGTCCTGTCAATCTCCTTGCATAATTTATAGCAGGGAAATTATTACCGGAGCTAAATTGCGATTATGGGTAAATGAATTGAAGATACCCTTGTTGCATGAATTCAATGGTAGTGTAAAAGAGAGTGGGATGTCCATTGAGGTATGTAGTAAGCTCAACATTTCTTTCATATATATATATATATATATGATTTTATAGTGTTATCCTCAAGTAATCTGTCTCATTTAAATTGTAGGAGGAAAGATGCCTATATGTTTGAATGACTCGTGCTTAAACATAACTTTTCATGCTTGATGTTTTGATGGATTCCAATTGGTAGGTTTGTTTTAGCTGTAGGCTTTATCATAGTTTTATCTATTTATATATTTTTTCTAATTTGGTCACAATATTACAGCAAATATATTCATGCAATCTGTCTGTGCCTAGTTTTTTTATACTGACTTGTTCAGCATTGTCAACCTTTGACTATATTAATCATAATTAAGGACTTAATTAATATCCCAGAAAGGTATAGTTAAGTTAACCAACATATTGTGTTATGGATGCTAGGATAGGAATGTCTTGTAAGCTCAATGTCTTTTTTGTCTTTCCCTTTTCCTTTCCTTTCTTTCCTTCTGTTTTTCTTGTTATAGCTAATTGTTCATTTCATTTTATTTGCAGGTGAAAACAGAAGAACAAATGGGATATAAGCATGGCGAGGCTTGCTTTCGTTTATGTTTCTAGAATTATGTCCCATTTAGACTTAAATTTTTGTTTTATTTCGACATGTTATGCATAGAAATACTTGGGATATTGTTATATACTTTGAGCATCAATATTAATTAAATTTTGTTTACTTACGATATGTATTCTCATTGGATTTCCTAGCAATAGTTATATTCAGTTTATAACTATAAAAATGAAGTCATATAAGAACTAATACATCAGTTCTAAAAGAAAAAATTGATGTTCCATTAGCCAGTGGATAACTAAATATTAAGTAAGAAAAGATGTAACACAACCCAATGAACATCGACTTATTAAGTAAGAAACGATGTAAAACAACGCAATGGACATCGAGTTATTAAGTGAGAAATGATGTAAACAAATTAATGGACATCAATTTATTAAATGAAAAACGATGTCTAGTATAACTATGAACATAGGTGCCAACCTCAAAAACTGATGTTTAATAGAAAAATTGACATCACTTTAAAAAAGAAAACGATGTTGAATAGAACAATAAACATCGGTCGCGTAATACAAAAGAATGTAGATTCAATTTTAAATAGTGTGATATATGGCAAGTACCCGTAAAGTTTATAAATAGCAGGCAAACTTCAAAAACACCAATGTGTAAGAGAATATAACACATCGTTTCTAGAATGAGTAACGATGTTAAAATGAATACTGGTACTGTCAGACCTATATTTCGTTAAGCATTAAATGCATAAATATGAAGGTTTAACAATATCTAAAAACACCAATTTGTGATCATAATAGCAGTTTAACATCGATTCTGGAACATAATCCGATGTTTATTATTATATAGGACATCAGTTAAAAACCGATGTCTATCTTTTTGCATTTTTTACATCACCCACTAATACATGTGTACAAATTTTTTTTACATCGGTTTCTGGCCAATGTATATGAGGAAAATTCTAGTAGTGAGCTTATAAGCACTCTTGGTTGTAAAAAGACCTTCCTTGTTTTAATGTCATACAAGCTGATCTTGAACAGTCCGAGTACCCAAAGGGATAGACAATATGTGCAACGTACATCATCCTCATCAAAGCACCTAGATATGAGATCTACATTCCATCCTTCATTAGGAAGAATCAAATCCTTAACCCACTTAGGTGCTTCAACATGTCGAACAAATGGTCTAAAACCATGTGGTCTCGGAAGCCATGGATCATTCCAGATGTGGATAGAGGACCCATCCCCTACCTGCCATCGGAGGCCCTGTTTTAAAACATTAAGAGCTGAAAAAATTCCTCTCCAACAAGCTGAGGGAGAAGAAGTCAGACTAGCAGCCCTAACATCCTCTTCCGGGTAATATTTAGCTCGGTAAACTCTTGACAATAAAGAAGAAGGATGACGTTGTTAAAGTTAATGCTTAGTTTACTTTAACCTTATGCTAGTTAGTTTTTAACTCTATTTAAATAAGTTGTTGTAAGACATTTGATAGGAGCATTTTAATGCGACGTTTTAACTGTATTTCCTTACATTTTTCTGCGCCATTTCCTTGAAAAATCCCTGTTTTGGAAAGTTTCCATTCTTTGATTGGGAAAGTTCCTTATTGTAGAAAGTTTCCATTTCTGTAGTTTTCATTTCTCATTTCTGGCAAGTTTCCATTTTCAGTTTAGGAAAGTTTCTATTTTTCATTTTTAGTAAGTTTCTATTTTTCATTTTTAGAAAGTTTCTATTTTCAGTATAGTTTCTATTTTCAGGACCTCCGAGCTAAAAAGTGGAAATGAACGTACGAATGGAAAGAGGAGCTTGCGAACATCAAGACGAACGAATATGAGAGAAAAGGGGCCACACAATTGAGCAGAAATGAAGAAATAAGCTTTCCTAGTCCAACCAGGAAATCCTGCGAAATGGAGGAAGGCTTCCCAAGTAAGTTTCCAACGCAACCATGAAAAAGAAATGGAAAAATAATGTGTTTTGCGTTGGAGGAAGAGAAGGCTTGAAGATGAAGCAACAAGGCCCAAGAACTCTATGGATTTTCGGCAAAATGGATCAAGGCCCATCAAAGCCCATGACATTAGGGTTTGTGACGCAAAACCCTAACCCTAGGGATGTGTTGCCGTGAAAACCAAAGGGAGGAGAGAAAAGTGGCGTGAAATATCAAGAGGAAATAAAAGATTACGCAAGAGATTTTCTAGGGTGAAGTTTATGGAAAGAAAAAATGTGGACATCAAGAAAAGCACCAAACGGCGTCTAGATTCATTCCTAGAAACCCTAAACATGTTTTGGCCGAAATTACAAGAAGAAAATCAGAAAATATTCAAGGAATTTCGGCAAGAATATATTAGGGAATCTTCTTGGAGTTTTGTGATTGGTTGGATGACACACTAGGGCTTATTTGGCAATTTCTCATTGGTGGAAGGTATGTGGAATTATTAATTTAATTCTTTGGAAAAAAAATCAGAAAACTCACGGCTTGGAGGCCAAGGATTGCCTTTCCCTATATATACAACCACCCTAGACGTCTCAAAGCACCACTTTACAATTCAGAAAATTCTCTCTACGCGCGGAAGCTCTCTCCATTCTCTAGTTCAACCTTTGGCGTTTTCAAGCAAGGAAGGAAGAAGCAAAGACTAGGCCGTGAGCATCTCCACCATTCCATCTTGAAGCCGTGTACTTTGAAGCTTGCTTTCAAGTTTCATTAGTTCATCATTCGAGTTATTCATCCACCTCTCCATTCACGGTGTAATTCAACCTTCTTTCTTGTAATGACTTTTGATTCTCCTTGTTTGATTTCGTTGGAAGTTGTTCTAGTTAACATTGATGTTTGAACAAGGTTTATAATCTGAAATTTTATGATTGAATAAAGGATTTCGAATTCTATGTTGTGATTCCAAAGTTGCTTATGTGTGATTGTTCGATTGAATTTGCTTTATAGATATCTCTTGTATGTTAATCTTAATTGGTTCGAAACTTTTAGGATTTATGTATGAGTGGTGCTAGATTTAAGAACATGATTCAACTTTTTGTGTTATGAACTTAAATCGAAAGTAGTAAAGGTTTTGGACAAAAATCGAATTCAATTGAAAAGGATTGCAATTAGATGAACTTATTCATACTCAGTTGTACACTTGAGTTGATAGTCTTTCTATGTGTTTAATGCGTTGAATATGTATGATTGACTAGCCTTCTAGGGTTTGATTACATGTTTGATAGGATTAATCTATGTGCTTTCACTTAGGTTAATTAGCGTTGAAAGTAAAATATGGGAAATCGTTTGCTTTCTAATGTTTCACATGATCAACTCCTTTCACATGACTTGGAAGAACAATATAGGGTTCATTCGAATTCGATTGTAAAATTGGTTTTGATCTTTGTTTCTTACATTTCATTCTTGTATTTGTGTTTTTGTTTATACTTAGTTTTTATTCTTGTTTTTAATTTTCGAAAAACCAAAAACCAAAAACCCCCCTAATTTCGTACATGGTGTTTGTATGTGTAAATATTATACTTTTTTTATATTTTAATTGTCTAAATTGTCCTACATTGACAGGTGTACCCTCAATCCTTAGAATAGAACGATCCCTATTTGCTTACTACTAATGATGTTTAAAGGGTTAAATTATATGCTTGCTTTGAGCGTATCAACATTTAATGCTCCTTGACTCTTGTACTTAGGGGTGTGGTGTGTCTAACATGGCAGCTGTAACACTCTAAGAGAAACAGAGAATCTAATCGAGAAATATCAGAACAGAGGACTGAGAATCAGAGAGTGCTGTAGCCTCTTCTTTCAACAAAATCCTCTTCTTGCATCTATGTTTATACCATCACTTCTATATCAAATATATATTAGTGAATGTGTGTGATTGAGTGCAGGAGATATATATCAACTGATCTAAGAAGCTAATTAAGGCAATGTACCTAATTGGAGTTTTGAAGAGCAGTTGCATAATAAGGCAGCAAACTTGGATCAAAGGAGGTGAGTAATAGCTCAACCCCAACATTTGATATCAGAGCTTAGTCTGATCAAGGCTAAGCTAGGTGTTGTGATTTCTAAAAAAAAAAAAGGAGGAGGAGAAATTAATCAAATTTCTTGAAGAATCAACCATGGCAAGTTCAAGCTCAAGTGGTGCTCTTCGAACTCCAATATTTGTTGGAGAAAATTTCGAGTTTTGGAGAATCAAGATGAGGATAGTCCTCAAATCCTATGATATTTGGTATCTAGTTGAAGATGGTTTTGATACTTCGGTAAATACTGAAGGTTTGACAGAAGCTCAGAAGATGGAGCTGAAATCAAACATAAAGAAGGATGCTAAAGCTCTAGCAATAATATATATATGGAGCAGTCTCAGATGAAATCTTCCCTAGAATCTCAAATGAGGAGACCTCAAAATCTACGTGGGATGTTCTAGACAAAGAGTACAGAGGTACTGCTGAGGTTAGAGCTGTGAAACTTCAATCTTTACGTAGAGATTTTGAATATACTAGAATGAAAGATGGTGAATCTCTTGAAGATTATCTCACTAGGCTAACAGATATAGTGAACCAAATGAAAGCTTATGGAGAATAGATGATAAGAGAGTAGTTCAAAAAATACTTATTAGCTTATCGGAGAAGTTTGATTCCATAGTTTCTGTTATTGATATGACAAAAGATATTGAAACTTTAGGGATTCAAAAAGTCATTGGTTCTCTAAAAGCCTATGATCAAAGGTTGAATAAGCGTGCTGAAAGTGCAAAGGAGAGTGCGTTTCAAACACTTAATCTTAGTTCAAAGAACTCTGATCAATCTAGTTCCTCTCAAGGCAAAAGCAATATGCCTAAGAAGAATTGGAAAGGCAAAAACAAGAAGTGGGAAAAGAAGAGCATCAATGAAGAAAAAGGTAGTCCAAGTTATAGTGCTATGCTGAAATGCAAAACTTGTGGAAAGTTTCACATTGGTGTTTGTTGGTTTAAAGGAAAGCCAAAATGTCAAAACTGTAACAGGTTTAGACATGTGCAAAAGGATTGCAATCCAAACAAGCATCAAGCACACTTCACCGAAGAACAAGACAATAATGGCAACATGTTCTTTGCTTGTCAAGCAGCAACTATACTGAAAAATGAAAATGCTTGGTTTGTTCATAGTGGCTGCAGAAACCATATGATAGCAAATCAGTCCATTCTTGTGGATATTGACAAATCTGTGATCACAAGAGTAAAGATGGGCAATGGTGATCTAGTACAAGCAAGAGGAAGAGGAACACTTGTTGTTGAAACAAAGAAAGGAAGAAGATTCATAAGAGAAGTGTTGTTGGTTCTAGAATTGGATTAAAACCTTCTAAGTTTTGTGCCCCTTCAAGAGAATGGTTACCCATTACTGTTTGATAATAATTTGTGCACAATCTGTGAAAAGAAAAAGAAAATGCATGTTGTGGCAACCATTAAAATGGAGAAGAACAGAAGTTTTCCTATCTCTTTCAAATATCCAAGTAACATGGCTTTGAAGGTTGATGTTCTAGATGACTCTTGGATTTGGCATAGGAGGTTTGGGCATCTAAATTTTCAGAGTTTGAAGAAACTACAATAGAGGAATATGGTGCATGGTTTACCAACAATTCAAGAAGCCAATGAAGTGTGTGAAGGTTGTGCCATTGGGAAGCATCATCGAGAATCATTTCCGAAAGGAAATGCTTGAAGAGCATCTACATCATTAGAGCTTGTCCAAACTGATGTGTGTGGTCCAATGAAGACAAAAACTCATGGTGGCAACAGGTACTTCATAACCTTTATTAATGATTTCCCTAGAATGACTTGGGTGTATTTCTTGAGACAAAAATCAGAAGTGTTCACTGTGTTTAAAAAGTTCCTAGTGATGGTGGAAAGGCAAAGTGGGTATGTAATACCCCGAAAATTCATATTATTTTCCAATGACATTTTTTGAATGATTTCGAAGTCATGGGTAATTGTACGAAGCTTGGAGAAGTGTGGAAGTAGTTCGATCGAGTTTATTTCGAAATCGTACGTATTTAGGGGCGTCTCAAAAATCGACTTTTTATACGTACCAAATTTGGGAAAATTTCCTTCATGAAAGTTGTAGAGCTCGTCGATACGATCGTGTGCATATGCGGAACGCAATATTCGGAGTTCGTATGAATTTATTATGAATTTTGGAAGAAATTTCCAGATTAGTATATATTTCCATTTTTGGAAATTTCCATTTCAGTTTTCTTCAGTTTCCGGTTTTGGAAACCCGAAAACTCTCTCTCTCTCTCGTGCGTCCGAGACCGGAAAAACAGAGCCGTGGAACTCCGGCTTGGTTCTTCCTCCTCCGGCCACCTCGGGACGAGCCACCACCTCCATCAGCTTCGTCTCCCTCCTCCGAAGCCACCTGTGGCCACCTTGCACGGCGGCACGGCCTCTAGCGGCGACGGCGAGCCGGTTTCGATTAAAGCTCAAAATTGGTCAACGCCGGATTTCTCCTAGCTCCGGCCACCAAAACTTCCGATCCTTGGCTCCATGAACTCCCCACAACCTGCTGATCATCATACTAGGAGGATTGTACCTAGAGTGACCGGTTTCACGTTCGTCGGAGCTCGGTGAGTATTCGATCCGAAACGAAAACCTTTAGATCGGTATATCTCGAGTTGTAGTGCATCGTTTTGATTGATTCTTTTTCCAGTGTGTTCCCCTTGATGTTCTTAAAAACTCTCTAGAAGGAATCGAGGCCTGAAATGGAAGTTTTTACGTCGAAAACGGAGCTTGCCGGTTTCTGCATTTCTTCGCCGGTTTCTGGAAAATTCCGGCCACCTTCATACTTTCAGGTAGCTTTTTCGATCCCTTCCGGTCATTTTCAGACTTCGTGCTAGTTATGAAAGTTGTTGAGCGTGATGAGAGGAAGTGGAGCAGCCCGGCCCCGACACCATTGGCAGTGGTCGGCGGCGGCTCTGCCCTTTTTCCGGCGACCTTTTCCGGCCACCTCCGGGGGTCAAAAATGTGATTTCTTCACAGTTTTAGATTCTACGTTTCGATACGATCGTTTGCATATATAATTCATAATTTTCGGATATCGTATGATTTAATTATGAATTTTGACGGTTTCGATCGATTTCGATAATCCAATTATTGTTTTTCGAAGATCGGACCGTCCGATGGACTTGTAGTTTTGATATGTTGATCGTATGACTGTCCCAGTGACCTTGTGAGGTCACGGGCGAAGATCCGACCGTTGGATCTTCGTATAATTGTGAATTAGGGTTTTGGAAGGCGATTCGTGAGAATCCGATCGTCGGATTTTCATGAAATTTTGTAGAGATGTTTATAAGGACGATTCAGGAAGATCCGACCGTTGGATCTTCGTGATAATTTTGGGGGATGATCCTATGGGCGATCCGTGAGGATCCGACCGTTGGATCGTCATATAAATTCGATCTGACCGTTGGATCACTTTATAAATTCGATCTGACCGTTGGATCACTTTATAAATTCGATCTGACCGTTGGATTGCTGTATAAATTCGATATAAATTCGATCCGACTATTAGCTCGTCGTTTATATTTATATTTTTGAGTTTTGGGCTAAGTTATGATCGCGTTGGATTAGGTGATCAATGGTTTGACTTGACGGACGATGGTGAATCGTTGATTTGGGCTGTTAAGAAGACGCAGCGGGATTAGAGGTGAGTAAACCTCACGTGGTTAAAATTACGAACTGTGTACTTTTAATAAATTTATTTTGTCGTTATTGTGTGAAAATATTTATGGATTAAATATTTGTTTTTAATCACATGGACTTGATCAACTACGGTCCATAGGTAAGTAAAATGATTTTAAATTATACAAAATGAATTTCCTGTTTTCCTTGCGTGAACTATAGTTGGTATTAGTGATTATCCCTGTGTGGATGATTACGTATATATATATATTTATGTGGATATATATATGGAATGGTGTGACATTGAGGTGGGTGTGGAATTATGATAAATTGGTTGAGATATGTTATTGTATTGGAAATTACCATGATTGTTATGATTATGTTGCCGATAAATGTGTGTGATAATTATGTTGATCTGTTGAGTTGATTAGAGGGTAGAAATGTAGTGCTCTGAGGACTGGGAGTCTGAAGACCGTCGGTTAGATAAGAACCGGGACGTAGTTGTAGTGCTCTGAGGACTGGGAGTCCGAAGACCGTCGGTTAGATAAGAACCGAGACGTAGTTGTAGTGCTCTGAAGACTGGGAGTCCAAAGACCGCCGGTTAGATAAGAACCGAGAGGGTAGAATTGTAGTGCTCTGAGGACTGGGAGTCCGAAGACCGCTGGTTAGATAAGAACCGATATGTAGTTGTAGTTGGATCCAAACAGTTGGGATGGACCAAAGTAGTGATATTGTGAATTTGATGATTGTGGAAATGTATTCTTTGTGATTGTTGATTTTTACTTGAGTTAAAATAAATGTGTTATAAAATCAACAGTTCTTTCTTGTTTACTCATACGGGCTGTCATGGCTTACCGGGTTTGGTGTTGTTGCATTCCCGGTACACTATTCAAAATTGTGTAGCGGGTAGTCCTGCAGGTCAGGAGGATCATGGCGGAGATCGTGAGGATTAGAGTATTCGTTTTAGTTTTACAGTGATTGTAATAGTGAGGTGAGTGATGCTCATTTTGAGCCTTACAATTTCATTGTAATAATTAATTTGAGTTTTGAATTTGAGAGTTTTGTGTTTTTAGTTGTATATTCATGTCTCGGATTTATGAATTTCTTATTCAAAATTCGGGGCGTGACAGGGTATCTTATCAAGGTCTTGAGAAGTGATAGAGGTTGAGAATATAACTCAAAGGAGTTTAATAAGTTCTGTGGAGACATTGGGCTCCAAAGGCAACTCACAGTGGCCTATACTCCACAACAAAATGGAGTAGCAGAAAGGAAGAATAGAACCATAGTCGAAATGGCTAAGTCTATGCTGCATGAGAAGGCGATGACACATGAATTTTGGGGTGAAGCGGTGTATACTGCTGTTTACCTAATGAATAGGTGTCATACTAAAGCAGTGGAAGAAAAAAACCATTTGAAGCATGGAGTGGCAGAAAACCACCAGTGAATCACTTCAAGGAGTTTGGTTCTGTTTGTTTTGCTTATGTTCCAAGAGAAACAAGGCAGAAACTTGATGATATAAGTGTGAAGTGCATTTTTGTGCATTATAGCACACAAAGCAAAGGCTATAGACTCTACAATTTGAAGAAAAAAAAGGTGATAATATGTAGAGATGTTATCTTCAATGAAAAAGCCTCTTGGGATTGGAAGCAAAATGCAGTCCAAAGTTCCAACATTGACATGGAAGAAGCGGTAGAGAATCAAGAAAATGAAGTTGAAGTTGTTGGAGGAACTCCACAACAAGTGATTCCAATGGGCAGTCCACAATCATAATCATCCCGATCTTCATCACCAAGTTCAACTCCTATAAGAATGAGGGATTTGAATGAAGTCTATGCAAGCTGCAATTTATGTGTCAAAGAACCAGAAAACTTTGAAGAAGCAATGCAAGATGAAGCTTGGAAGAAGGCAATGGTGGAAGAGATAAATGTGATTGAGAAGAACAACACATGGGAGCTTGTGGATAGACCAAGTCACAAAGAAGTCATTCGAGTGAAGTGGATTTACAAATCAAAGCTAATTCCAGATGGTTCCATTCAAAGGAACAAAACAAGGTTGGTTGCAAAAGGGTATGCATAACAACCTGAAATTAATTACAATGAAACATTTACACCCGTAGCAAGGCTTGATATAATTAGGAGTGTGATCTCCTTAGCAACTCAAAAAGGTTGGTCTCTACACCAACTTGATGTGAAATTTACATTCTTAAATGGAGTCCTAAAGGAAGAGGTCTATGTTGATCAACCAGAGGGCGTTGTTGTTAAAGGAGAAGAGATAAAGGTGTACAAGTTGAAGAAATCTCTTTATGGCTTGAAACAAGCACCTAGAGCATGGTATGGGGAGATTGACTCTTATTTCATTGGGAAAGGCTTTCAAAGAAGCCACAACGAACATACTCTCTACATCAAGATTGAAGGTAAACTAACATCCTCATTGTTTCATTATATGTTGATGATTTAGTTTTTACTGGAAGTGATGAGAGTTTGATTAAGAAGTTCAGAGAAGAAATGATGAAAAAATATGAAATGAGTAATTTGGGTCTGCTGCATTATTTTCTTGGAATTGAGATTTGTCAGAATGAAGATGACATATTCGTATCTCAAAAGAAGTATGAAAAAACTGTCCTGAAAAATTTTGGGATGGAAGGATGCAATTCTATTCCTACACCATTGGTGATTAATGAAAAACTTCAAAAAGAAGATGGAAGCAAAGAAGTGGATGCATCAATTTATAGAAGCTTAGTTGGGAGCTTGTTATATTTGACTGCAACAAGGCCAGACATCATGTATGCTGCAAATTTACTATCAAGATTCATGCACAAGCCTACTCAAATTCATTTTGGAACAGCAAAGAGGGTACTAAGGTACATTCAAGGTGTCACGCCCCGGACCCGGTGTCGGTGGATTTTAAGCACTTTGGCTGAGGTGTGAGTGTTACAAAGCAGAATGTAAATAAACTCTTTCTTCTAGGCTCTTCATTCTAGGCTCATCCAACCCACTTTGGCTCATCAAAATCTAAGTACTTCTCTGCAAAAGGTTTTAGAGATGGGCGGGTGAGCAATACCACGCGCTCAGTGAGTAGATCATGTAAAATGCCAGTAAAGCCATGTCATTTTACACATGCTAGAAAGTAGTATATCTTATACATATCATTTCACAACAATTTATCACATCGCATCATCCTTTCTTATTGATTATCCTTCAATTTAGTGACCACCACGAGCACCCTAATGGCCTTTTCTTGCTCTATACCACTGTGTGACACATCCTTACTTTGGCATAATCAATCAAGAAGTTCTCATGTTCCATTCCATGACTAGTCAAACAATGGATCCAACACATAATATATATAAACTCCGCATATTTTGTAATTAGATAAAATCATGTTTTTCCACCATTTTTGTAGAAAATAAGAATATTTAAAACATATTACACAAACCCACTCACCTCGATAATACAAATCGCCTCCTAGAATACCGATCGTTAACTGAACCTCTTAAAATGAGCCTTCTAGAAATCACCATTGGATCTAACTCACACCTCTATGGATAGGAAGATGACATCAAGCCATATCTTTTCGCGGATCCTGAATCGGAGTTACTGATCAAAAGTTATGATCCGCAAAAGTTTTAGAGAGAGAAATTAGAGAGAGAAAGCAGAGAGAGAAATCTCTTTGAAATTGGTACAAAGAATGGGGTGACTGAGTTCCTATTTATAGGGAGAGAATTGTCACGTGTCAAGACATGAATGGTTGGTTTGTTGCCACTTGTCAACTTCTAAATCAAACACCAACAAGCTTATGCCACTTGTCAAGCACACAAAGACATGATGCCACCATTTGACACATGTCAATCTGATCTTGCACATGCAAGACACGTTTGGCTGCTGCTACTTGGTCTTCAAGTCAGCCTATCGACCAATAGTGACACGCCACGTCGCCACTTAATTTGATTTTCAACTAAACTTTGAAAATTCGTTAAAAATAGCTTGGAAACTCAAAAAATTCATAAAAAAATGTTGTGAACTCGTGGCGACTTCTACTTTCCACTTCTAAGCTCAAAAATAAAATTCGACCAACTTCAAAATTCAGGATCTCACACAAGGTTCAATAGATTTTGGTATTATGTTTGAAAGAAATGTGGTGCCAAAACTATATGGATTTTGTGATAATGATTGGGGAGGCAGTAGTGATGATTCAAAGAGTACTTCTGGCTATGCTTTCACTCTTGGAACAAGTGTGTTCTCATGGTAGTCCAAGAAGCAAAAAACAGTTGGCAACCTCTGGCTGAGAAGTATCATGGAAGATGTTGGTGAAAAGCAAGGGGAACCTACTCCAATGCTTTGTGACAACAAATTTGCAATTGCAATGGCTAAGAATCCGGTGTTTCACAACCGAACCAAGCACATAGTTCGCAAACATCACTTCATCAAAGTTGCTATTGAAGACAATGAAATTGATGTGGTATATTGCAGGACAGAAGATCAAGTAGCTGACATTTTCACCAACGCATTGCCAAAAGACATGTTCTAGTATTTCAGAGGGCTACTAGGAGTCAAGAAAAAAAGCATTAAGGGGGAGTGTTAAAGTTAATGCTTAGTTTACTGTTAACGTTTGGATCCGTAGGGATCTCTAGTTAGCTTTAGAGAGAGAGAGAGAGAGAGAGAGAGAGTGACACAAGCGAAGTATAGTGGTTCGCCTCCGCATGAGCGGGAGACTACGTCCACTTGAATGTTCAACTATGTGTGTTGAGCCTTGCGGCCCAAGTGCATTACAAAGTGTGTAATGGGTTTGGATTGGAATGAATGGTGTTTAAGTGGGAGGAGGCATATTAAGTGTGTTGGAATTGGAATATTAAATTGGGAAATTTATATTTCAATTTGGATTATGGCGTGAGTATGGTGGAATTTAGATTGTGATTCTCCAATCACCCAATTTTTAGTATTATTACTCTTGATTGTCGGAATAGTATTCTGAATTGCTAGAGCGTGTTACAATCGATTGTCGAAACATAAAGCATTTAGTTTTGAGCACCTGTGGCCCTAACAAGGCATAAGGTTTGAGACTAGTATAGGGTAGCCAAAAACTAAGTATTCTTTCTTCTTCTTGTTTTTGCTTAGGGTTTGACTACTATTTTATGACAATCAATTTAGCTTTCTTTTTGACCTCTTACTGCTAAATGGAAATCCGACAAAACATTTGAAGCATCATTTGAATTAATCATCATCATTCCATATGATTTTAGATTTGTGTGGAGAACCTTGAATTCCATGGTGACCCTTGATGCGATGCATCTCATCCTTCTATCTATCTTATTTTTATGTCGTAGTTAATTAGTTAGTTTATTTTTCATTTACGAAATTCAAAAATATTTTGACTTTCCCACTACCATTCATTTGTAAATCCATGTGGGTGTGAGCAATACAAGCACTTTTGTGTGTTTCACCGGCCCTATCTAGGCCTTGCTTGGTGCAAGGCCGTCTATGTGACTTTGTGTGATGCAAAGTCATGCTTGAATGAGGCTCGATTGGTGCCTTGTTTAGCATTTTTTCTATTTTTATTTGTTTATGCAAGTGATTTTCGGTGACCTAGAACTATAGGATTCTTAGCTAGCTCGTAATCCCGGAGGTACGATAAACCAGGACGTAAATACTTCCCATCTTTGATGACCGTGTTGATTGTTACGCGATAGGCGAATGAAAAACGCTCAAAACACTTATGTACAAATGTACAATATGAGTTTAGTTTACAATATATATATATATATATATATATATATTCAGGGCCTTTCTAGCTAGGGATCCATTTTTTTGGTCATTTTAAGGGATCGCGTATTAGACTTACTTTTCGATCACATATCCACATCTCAACTATTCAGTTTTTAGGTTCATAAGAGTGAATCATCTTTGCAAATTTTCAGCCAAATTGATAATCATTAAGGCATTCATAATTGCAACTTACAATTATAAACATGAACGGTTCAGGTTGGACAAATTCGGTTCGTCCATTGATTTAATCTTGTTCCATACCTTAACGATCACTAATTTGGCTAAAAATTTACATAAGTGATCTATATATTAGGACCTATAAACAGAACGGTCAAGATACCAAAATGCGATCAAAAAGTGGGTCCCACAATAGATCTCTTAAAATGGCCAAAAAATGAATCCTTTAGTGGAATGTTCCTCATATATATGTATATATATATATGTTTGTATATATTTATAACTTCCACAAGAAATCACTTAAAGTGACCAAAAAATGAACCCTTTAGTGGAAGGGCTCTCTCTATATATCCTCTCTGTATAGAGAGGGTCTTTCCACTAAGGGATGCCATTTTTTAGTTGATACGCTCAAAGCAAGCATATAATTTAACCCTGAAATGTCAATAGTAGTATAGAATAAATAGGGATCGTTCTATTCCGGGGATTGAGGGTACACCTGTCAATGTAGGACACACAAACAATTAAAATCAAAACAAAGTATAATATTCACAAAAATATAACAAAATATACACATAATTACGAAAAAGGGGGGAATTTTGGTTTTTGGTTTTCTTTTTCCGAAAATAAATTCTAAGTTAACTAAATAATTAAAAATGCAAAAACATAGAAACATAAATGGGATGTAAGAACAAAGATCAAATCGAAACATATAATCAAAGTTAATTCAAGTTCATCATTGTTCATCATAGTCATGCAAGAGGAATTGATCATGTGAAACGTTCTAAGCAAACAATTTCCCATATTTACTTTCAATGCTAATTAACCTAAGTGAAAGCACCTAAATTAATCCTATCAAACATGCATTCAAGCCCTAGAAAGCTAGTCAATCACACATGTTTAACGCAAGAAGTTCAAGGAAGGCTATCAATTCAAATGTGCAACTTAGTATGAAAAAGTTCACCTAATTGCAATCTCCTTTGATCAAATTCGGTTTTTGTACAAAACCTTTACCACTTATTGATTCAAGAACACAAAACCAAAAAGTTGATTCATATTCTCGAATTCATAGCAACATTCACATAAAAACCCTAAATGTTTCGAACCATTCAAGATTATCACACAAACGATTTCTATCATGCAAATTTAATCAAACACTCACATAAAAGCAATCATAACTCACAATATATGAATCTGAAAATTAACAATTAATCATAAAATTTCAGAAAACAATACTTGTTCATACATATGTGTCAACTAAGGCAAAAACCAACGAAAATACAAAGCAAAGGTACAAGGATAATCGGATTACACCGTGATGAAGATGAGATGAATGAAGTGATGATGTGGTCTCTTGAATTTCGAAAGCAATCTTCAAGGTGGAGAGTGGATGGTGTTCACGGCTTGTCTTCTTCTTCCTTGGCCTTGCTTGCACTTCGTGGTTGCCCTAGAGGATGGAGAGGAGCACGGCTAGGCTAGAGAGTTTTCTGATTTTTTCTCAAGTGTAGAACGTAAAAATGGAACTAGCCCCCTTTGACGTTGAGAGAAGAGATGAATATATAGGGGACGGCCCCCTAGGTCTCCAATCCGTGTAGAAACCCTAAGGAACCTCACGGCAAGTGCTTGATAACTCCACATAATTTTCTCCAATGCTTGCTTGCCACATAAGCCCTATAAGGTGGTGCAACCAATCACAAATTTCCAGAATTAATTCCCTAAATAATCTTGCCGAAATATAGAGATATTTTTCTGATTTCCTTCACCAATTTCGGCAACAATATATTTAGAGAATAAAGGGGGATGAACCTAGACTCCTTTGAGAGCTTTTTGTGTTCGACACATATTCTCTTTCCTTTAAAAGCTCCCTAAGAAATCTCCACGAAATCTCTTTATTTTTTCTGATTTTTCCACACGGCAAAACCCTAATTTCTTTCTTCATTATCCCTTGGCCGAATTCCCTAGGGTTTGCACGGCATTCCCTTGTTTTCCTCTTGGCTTGGACGGCAAAGTCTTCTAGGGTTTCTTCAAGTAGATTTTCCTTCCATAAATGGCCCTAGAAAATCTCCACCGAAATTATATTCTGATTTTTGGACGCCTCCTCCTTGTTTCTCTCTTGTAAATTCACGGCAAAACATCTTTAAGGGCTAGGGTTTGCGTTACAAACCCTAATGTCATGGGCTTTGGTGGGCCTTGATCCATTTTGCCGAAAATCCAAAGAGTTCTTGGGCTTCGTTGCTTCATCTTCAAGCCTTCTCACTTTCCAACGCAAAACACATTATTTTTCCATTTCTTTTTCATGGTTGCGTTGGAAACTTGCTCGGGAAGCTTTCCTCCATTTCGTAGGATTTCCTAATTGGACTAGGAAAGCCTGTTTCTTCATTTCTGCTCAAATGTGTGGGCCGTTTTCTCTCATATTCGTTCGTCTTGATGTTTGCAAGCTCCTCTTTCCATTCGTGCGTTCATTTCCACTTTTTAGCTCGGAGGTCCTGAAAATAGAAACTATACTCAAAATAGAAACTTTCTAAAAATGAAAATAGAAACTTACTAAAAATGAAAAATAGAAACTTTCTAAAAATGAAAAAATAGAAACTTTCCAGAAATGAGAAATGAGAAATGAGAAATGAAGACGAAAATGGAAACTTTCTACAATAAGGAACTTTCCCAATCAAAGAATGGAAACTTTCCCAAACAGGGATTTTTTCAAGGAAATGGCGCAGAAAAATGTAGGGAAATGCAGTTAAAACGTCGCATTAAAATGCTCCTATCATTAGTCATTTTAAGGGATCATTTGTTTGACCAACTTTTCGATCATATATCAGTATCTCGATTGTTCAGTTATTTAGAATCCATGAATAGATCACTTATACAAATTTTAGCCAAATTGATGATAGTGAAGGAATCAAACTAGGTTAAATCAATGAACAAATCAGATCTGTCCAACCTGAACTGATCTTACTTATAATTGTACATCACAATTTTGAACGCTTTAATGATTATCAATTTGGCTGAAAATTTACAGAAGTAATGAAGTTGTATTGATCACCTAAAAACTGAAAAGTGAAGATGTTGATATATGATAGAAAAATTGGTCTAATGATCGATTGCTTAAAATGACAAAAAAAAAGACCACTCACTAGAATACATACACATATGTATGTATGTATGTATGTATGTATGTGCGAGCATATATGTATATGTATATGCTTGTGAGTTAGATGATCAATACTGCAAGGTTTTAACTTTGAAGTTTCAACTTCATTGATTGGAATATACAAATTAATATATGACTATGAAAAATAACATGTTGGTAGCGTACGGTTAATATAGCACCTAAGCTTTTTATGGTTGAATAATAAATATTTTACATGCATGCTGTGCACCAGAAATGTTGTTCAGTTACATGATGATTGTCATGTGTTTTTTTGTTTTCCTTCCTTTTTCTTTTTTTCTCCTAGCCTTTAGGAGTATTTCTCAGCAATTTGTAGGATGTTGGAGAAAAGCTCGACTGGTCTGGAGAGCATGACCATGTGATCAGAACCATTTATCACTTTGACTTCGTCCGGAGGATTTTTGTTGATCATCAACATTGCAAGATCCACCTTTATTGCATGGTCTTGGTCGCACAAAATGTATACTTTACGAACCGATCCATATCTATGCTTTGTGAATTTCAGTTCTTGTGTAATAAGAGGGGCAAATCTCACCAGTGTGACCGCTAGTGTTAAATCCTGTCCATGTATAAAATACATCACCAACCAAACAAGTAAAAATGAAAATGTTAACAATACTATAGCATGTACTAGTGTATGCATGCTATCTACTTTCTCACTTTAATTTTCCTTTTCCACCTATTCACTGGTGACAATATATACGTGGCATATGTTATACATTCACCAGTAGAAATTTAATACCAACAACTTTCACATGCATTTTTCGATAGATTAATTTACCTCTGGTGGCGATAGCTGGTAGAACGATGAGGCTAGCACCTTCGGCCCCAAGAGTACCGAGGTTGCTGGTTTGGTGGCGCCATCATCAAATCTATATTGAGAGTCCATAAAATCCAAATGACTGCTAAACTGTGCATTAATTTTTCAAAAAATTTTATTCGTTAGTAAACTAGTCACTATGATTGGTTTATTGATTAAATCACGTGTGTACCTCTTGAAGTATAGTCAAGAAACTGATATCAGGACCAGGCATGGCAGCGGTGGCAAAATCTGCAACAGAAATTTTCTGAGGGAACCTCTCCATGGTAATAGATAAGGCTACTCCACCCAAGCTGTGGCCAACCAGAACAACCCTCTCCTTTGGCGGGAGAGACTCCATGAAATTCGTCAACGGTTCAATGTAAACCGCGAAAGAACGAACTTGTTGTATCTGAGTTGGGTCGATTCCAGATGCTGCAAGATCCAGAGTGGTAACGTTGTGGCCTGACTGTTTCAGCAGAGTTGCCACCTTGTACCAACACCATGCCCCGTGACCGGCTCCGTGAACCAGCACGAAATGCTTCTTGGCGACCGGGTTTTGGGTAGGGTTGTAAGAATGGGGTGGAGATGGGGATGATGAGGTACAGATTGGTAATAATAAGCAAAGAAATAACACAAACAGCATAAAATGCTTCTCTCTCATTCTCATAACAATCTGCTCCATTACTAATTATTCTTTCCTTGAATTGTTCTACCTCGTTTTTGTTTTATACTCGAGTCTCTAGATATAGTCTAAATCTTTTATATAATACACACACATACGTGTAATGCAATTTTCATCTCTTCTATATATATATATATATGCACGCATTGTACACCGTCATCAATGTTCGTTTTCTACGCGCGTTCTATATGTATTCCACGATATTAGAGTAAACATATGATTTAAATTACTTCCAGCCGTGGACGTTTTTAAGTTGTCTAGGAAGACTGTGCTTTTGTTAGAAGAATGCAGAGATTATAAAGGTCACTATCCACCAACACGTACGTTTTAATTACGATAAGAAAGATCTGAAAAGAGTTCCTCTATGATTTCAAGTGTGAAATGCTTCATTCGGAACCGCACTGGTACTTCTTCGACTAGAAAACACTAAAGAGATGTTCTATATATTGATTTCAAGTGTGAAGTATTCATCGGAAGCTCACAAGCACTACTTTGATCATGAAGCACTAAATCGCTTCTGATTATCTACAAATATATAGTTCTTCTAGAAGCAAATGTGGATCGAGTTTCTAATTGGTTAGACTTTTGAACGGAGATATTATGGAAATTTGAAAATGCCAGTACTAAAAGAAGTTCAACGCATTGGTGTGTAGAGTGAGCCTTCCTGTCTCCCAAGTCAGAGCAATTTTAATCAAGTCAAATAATTAGAACTAAGCACCACAATTCCATGTGCAATGCCGTGTGCCAGCTTATGCGTGGAATATTATTTGGCATGTCGTGCATCTATAGTACTTCTCTATATTTTTGTTTTAGCGATTATGACTAGATTAGATTGAATTTCCCTTTTTCTATTAGAATTTGTCAAGTACAAGCAAATGACGCATGTAGAACTCTTTCCCTTAACATTGAAAATTTTTTCTCTCTAACGGCCGCACGCTAGGGTTTACTCTCAATCTTTGGGAGATTAATCTTCCGTCCACTTCCGTGGATGTCTTGAGTTGGAATTGTAGGAGAATCTGCAACACAACTACTACCAGGTCGCAAAGAGATTTGATCACACAGAATCAGCCTGAGATTGTCTTTCTTTGTGAAACAAAAATCAGTACTTTGAGGGATTTCAAAGCGTTGCACAAGGATCTAGGGTTTGCGCACTCGAAGGAGGTCTTGATCGTTCGTCATGCGGGAGGCCTGGAGTTATTCTGGTTAAAGGATATTGATCTGCATGTGCGTACTGTCTCTGCGCATCACAACGACGGAGAATAACAGGGTTTTATGGTCATGCAAGGACAGGAGATCGTGGGGAATCTTGGCAGCTTCTTCGTGATTTGATTGACTGATTTAGATTCTCTTCCTTGGGTGATAATTGGCGACTTTAATGAAATTATGAACAATAGTGAGATGTTACGAGAGCCTTTGCGTAGTGAAAAACAAATGCGGGGTTTCCATGATGCATTGGGATATGGTGATCTTATTGATCTAGGGTTTCAGGGTGCAAAGATGATCTTGAGCAGATGTGTGCTAGATTTTGGTGGGGGAGTACAGATGATAAGCGTAAAATACATTTGAAGAAATGGGATGATTTGTGTCATGCCAAGGTGGCTTGGGTTTTCGGAGCTTATCAGAATTTAATTCTTCGATGTTGGCGAAGCAAGCTTGGCGGGTTGTCTCTAACCCGGATACTCTTGTGGCACAATTGTACAAAACTAGATATTATCCTCATGGTTCTTTTTGGAATGCAGAAGAGCATGCTACTCCTTCTTATTCTTGGCGTAGCATTTTTTCTACTCGAAATTTATTGATTGAAGGTGCTCATTGGCAAATTGGGAATGGAAATAATGTTCTCATGTTGAGGGATTATTGGATTCCTAATACTACTACTCATAAACCACAGCTGTTTGGACCGGTGCAAGATAATTTGGCCAAGGTGAGTGAGTTGATTATTCCTTCTAATTCTTGGGATGAGTATAAAATTCGTTCCACTTCTATACACTCAGATGCAGAAGCTATTCTAGCAATTCCTTTGAGTGCTAGAAGTTTGGATGATAGATTGACTTGGCATTTGGGGAAACAAGGCATGTTTACTGTCAAATCTGCGTATTGTTATGCTTTCTCTAAAACTGCATCTACTCTTTCTCCTTCTGTTGTGAGTAATCAAAGAGTGTGGAAGAACATTTGGCATGCCAAAATCCCAAGCATGGCAAAGGTTAATGCTTGGAGAATTTGTCATAATATTCTGCCTACTCTAGACAGATTGGCATAAAAAAAAAATATTATTTTAGAATCTCGGAGTTGTGTTTTTTTTGCAATGAGGTGGAGACAATTATTCATCTCACCAGAGATTGTGTTTTCACTAGAGAAGTGTTGTCTACCAATTTGTAAATTGCTGGCAGTTGTTTTTTTTTGGGGGGGGGGGATTCTGATCAGATGGATGCTCTTAATTGGTTGAATTTGTGTGTTGGGAAGTTATCAAAAATAGACTTTGATCAACTGTTGCATTTTATTTGGGGATTTGGAAAGAAAGGAATGATAGATATGGGAAAACAAAATCACTTTAGCTCGTGATATAGCTCTCATGTCTTCTATCAGACTGAGTAACTTTATTTTTCACAATACAAAATTACATGGTTCTCAGGGAACTAGGAAAATTTTGAAGTGGCAGTGCCCTCCTGTGGGTTGGTTGAAGGTAAATTTTGATGGGGCTTTTAGTCCGAGCTCTGGAAAAGCAGTGATTGGTTTCTTAGTCCGTGACTCTCAAGGGACTTTTTTGGGAGTAGTGGGGAAGGTAGTTACTCGAGTTCAGTCTGCTGAACATGTGGAGCTCTTAGCTTGTAAGGAAGCATTTGTTTATGTGATGGATCATGGTCTATGTCTAGTAATTTTGGAGACTGATTGTTTGGTTTTGAAGCAGCAAGTGTGTCAGGAGGAGCTGCAAAATTATTCTATTCTTGGAAGGTTATATGAGGACCTCAGACAAGATTTGAAAGAGGTGAACCAAGTCAAAATTATTCATGCTAGAAGAGAGGCAAACATGGCTGCGCACGAATTGGCAGCTCATGCTGCAGATCTTGATCAAGCTTTCTTTTGGTCTAATATTCCTTCCTTCATTCAAGATGTAATAGAATCAGAGAAATGTATTCCTTAATTTGTTTATTAGTTATCAATAAAGTCTAACACCATTCAACTCAAAAAAAAAAAAAGTACAAGCAAATTTATGAGAGTTTCTATTGGGACCTGCTAATCTACTTATTAGACCTCCCGCATTTTTTAATTATTAAATGACATATATATCCTTATATAAAAAGACTGTTATAGACAACAAAATATTAAGAAAATATATATATATTTTTGCTCTCTCTCCAAAGATTTGTAATAATGGAAACACAATTTATATTAATTTTATTATTCCTTTTCATTGAGAAATGATGAAAAAGTTCATATTAGAGTGTGAAATGAATCAATGATAAAAAGGTCACCTAGTTTTCCACTTGATAAAAAGGTCCATAATGAATTGTTAGTAATATCAATATAGTCTTTATAAATAATGAGGTGATGTTAAAAAAGATCAGTTTTTAATTTTTTGATCCCATTCTGCCCTTAGAAGCCAACTCTCTTTCTATCTTCATCTCCTACTCCTCCGCCTCCACAGACAGACAGACCTCCAGAAGAGGTTCCCTATCGGAGGACCTCACCCGCACCAGAGCTTACTCCGATCTCTTCATTTTCATCACCGACAGCGAAGTCGATATCTACTTTTACAGTAGCTCCTCTGATTTGTTATACACAATCAGAAGGAGGAGACCGCGAAATGAGCCACGCTAAGAGAAGCGTTCCCAGGATTGTGCCGATGAAGCCGAATTTTGACTAGCGGAAACCCTCGCCAGTTGTCACCACCTCCACCGGCAAGTGCGTTTGTTGTGTTAATCACTGGATTTGATTCGGAAATAGGTTCAGAGCCTCTTTTTTTCTTCGTTTTTTTTTCTAATTTGTTTATTCTCTTACGACGGCGGAGGCTCTTAATTACAATCAGGTACAGATAATGGTTCCTTCTCTTCTTGATTTTTAGCAAACAATGCTTGTTTTTCTTGCCTTATTTTGGTCTCTAATCCCTGTGATAATGGTTCCTACATGTTTCTATCTGTTTTCATAGTTTCCATGTTGAATGTATATGTATGGTTCCATTAACTGTATGTATGCTTTCTTGATAGAACTAAATTTGAGCAAGTAATCCTATTAGCTTCCTCCAATGTGCTCCGACAAAAACTCCAAAGAGAGGTTTGTTGAATTAGGCCTAGATTTTTGTGTAGATAAGGTGTTTGATGAGATGCTTGTGAGAAATAGTAGTGACTGTGATTGTAGATTGAATCTGTTTTTTGGTTTCTGATTGTGTTTGTTTTGGTTGGTGAAGGTTAGTTACCTTCAGAATGACAGAGACGGTAGCTTGAAGAAGGCCTACAAAGAGTGGACTTTAGTTGGTGCATTGACCGCTTCTCGGCTTCCCACTACCATTTATGCACTCTAGAATAGTTTGCTTCAGATTTCGTACAAGAATCTCGATTCTTTAACCTTCTCAATGCTCAACCAGACTAAGATCATTTTTATTGCTATCTGTACTTATTTGATATTGAGGTAAATGGGAGTTACTGGCGTAGGTAATTGTGGTTAAATTTGCGGAGTTTTGAGTGTGCCAGTTAGTTTGATTTTTGTGTGAAATGTGTTGAAATGTAGGCAGAAGCAATCAATTTAACAAGTTGGGGCGCTTTTCTTGTTGAATATTACAGCTGTTCTTCTAAGTTTCGAGGAAGGGTTTAGCAAAAGGTCTAGTGGAGGCAATTCTGACTAGATATTGTTTAATGGGATTATTCCTGTGTTGGTTGTGTCTGTGCTTTCAGGTTTACAGTTCTCTCTGTGTCAATGGGCTTCCCAGGTTAGCGAAACGGCTCTGTTTCTGTGCTTTGAAGGAACTGTTTCATATATGGTGTTGTCGAAGTTCTTTCTCTTTTCTTGATCTTAGTTGTCTACTTTTGTGTTATAGATTAAGAAGCACTCGTCATACTTGATGACTGTAGAGATGTCTATTGTTGGAAGTTTTTGCTTGTTGGTTAGCACCACTAAGTCTCTCGAAGGAGAAGCTATTAGAAAACACGGGCTTTTCTATGGATGGATTCTACTGACTTGGGTAATGAACTAATGATCAGATTCAAATCCCATGTTTCCCTCTAGTTTTTGTTTATTGGTTTGACTCCCGTGGAGTTTATTTTATTCTCATACTCAGAACCACCATATTCATTGGTTTAGTTTGGGAGACAGTTAGTTAATATGGAAGATATTAGAGTTTATGCTCAGCTAATTGCTTCCTTTTGAAGGAAAATGTTTTGGACGATCATGCTTACCCTTTCTGGTCTATCTTACCATATATATGTGCATTAGGACAGCTTCTGTTGGTTCCAGAATTCTAGAATTTTCTGTCTTTATATTCTATATAATATGAGCATGCTAACTACAGTCCCCTTTGGTTTGCTCTGCTCTTGAAGGTGTTACTTTTTCTTCTTGTTATATGATTATATCTGTGGGTGATAATTTTCACACATTAACAAAATATTGGCAAAAAAATATGATGTAATCTCAGGTTGCACTGGGTTTGCTTTTCTATTGTCTTTGAAACACCCCAGTTTACCAAGAAAAGAAAAAAGGAAAAAGTAGAGAAAATGTGCAATTTTGATGAAGAGTGAAAAACTATGCATTGATTTTATAGGAGAGTGATGCTCTTTCTAATTTGTACTTGCAAAGAATGTGATGTTGCATGCTTTATAATGTGGCTCTTTGTGTTTTCTCCATGTTGCAGATCCCAGTCAAGTCCAATGCCTTTGGTGGAATTCTTGTTGGCCTACTCACTGTATTCTTGGCCTAGTCGTGGTTAATGCATGCTTGGCTCCACTGTATTTTTTAGAAGGGATGCACGTAATTACAGTGGAAGTGAAGTGAAGGGCACAGTTCAGGATACAATGATGTAGTCCATTTTTCAGGGAACAAGGGATAAAGATGTAGATATTCAGTGGGACAAATTCCATTTTGGGCATCAGAATCTTCAAATTTTAGTTGGATTATTCTTTTCATGAGTTCTGATTATTGCAATTCTCTACTGTTTTAGCCTTTATTAATTTGTTTGTGCTTTAGGTACCTCATTTTCATTCTTCAAAGTAAGCAGCAACAATTTCTAACTGTATTCTCATTAATGCCAGTGATTTCAATGCCCTTATAGTACACCACATGTATCACATGGTAAATGGCTAAATGCTCAAAGCACCTACAGAGGTTACAGCTCTGGAATAATTGATTGTGACATGGACAGTAACTTTGTCGATAACTTGGTTGAGGATTGATAATGACATGTTCATGACTGTGACATGGCCAATAACTTGGCCAGTGACTTTGAAGCACTTATATGTCATCAGTTTTGAGAGATTGGTTTAAAACAATATATCATCGAGTCAAATCTATGTTTTTTTTAATGTTGTAGACATGTCATAATTTATAGGATATGAGTTGAGTAGTTCTTTAGAATCATATGTAATGTGGCTGGAGCTTGAAGATAATAAACTCTCTTTTCGACATATTTCATTTCTTTTTGTCTGGAAATTTCTAATGTTATTCATCAAGTTTTTTTTCTTTTTTTCTTTTTCATAATGATACTTGTTAAATGATAGTTGGACTTCTAATTCTTTACTCCTCCACTTCTATTCTCATTTCTTTACACTTGTATATGCACTCCATGATGTATTTGCCTCTTTTGTCAAAGTAGGTTGGGCTTGGATGCTCTCCTTGGTATAAGAAAAGTGGCAACTCCCGCCTTGGTCAGTTACTTAATTAGTGACATGTGATTAACAGTGACTTGGCTATTAACATGTGACTTGGCTTCTGACAGTTACTTGGTTAGTGACATTATCAGTTATTTACTTGGTTAGTGACATGGTCAGTTACTTGGTTAGTGACATGTGATTAACAGTGACTTGGCTATCAACTTGGCTACTAACAGTTACTTGGTTAGTGACGTGGTCAGTTACTTGGTTAGTGACATGTGATTAACAGTGACTTGGCTATTAACATGTGACTTGGCTTCTGACAGTTACTTGGTTAGTGACATTGTCAGTTACTTACTTGGTTAGTGACATGGTCAGTTACTTAGTTAGTGACATGTGATTAACAGTGACTTGGCTATCAACTTGTGACTTGGCTACTGACAGTTACTTGGTTAGTGACATGGTAAGTTACTTAATTAGTGACATGTGATTAACAGTGACTTGGCTATCAACTTGTGACTTGGCTACTGACAGTTACTTGGTTAGTGACATGGTCAGTTACTTAGTTAGTGACATGTGATTAACAGTGACTTGGCTATTAACTTGTGACTTGGCTACTGACAGTTACTTGGTTAGACATGTGATTAACAGTGACTTGGCTATCAACTTGGCTATTGACAGTTACTTGGTTAGTGACATGGTCAGTTACTTAGTTAGTGACATGTGATTAATAGTGACTTGGCTATCAACTTGTGACTTGGCTACTGACAGTTACTTGGTTAGTGACATGGTCAGTTACTTAGTTAGTGACATGTGATTAATAGTGACTTGGCTACTGATAGTTACTTGGTTAGTGACATGTGATTAACAGTGAATTGGTTATCAACTTGTGACTTGGCTACTGATAGTTTCTTGGTTAGTGACATGGTTAGTTACTTAATTAGTAACATGTGATTAACAGTGACTTGGCTACTGACAGTTACTTGGTCAGTGACATGGTCAGTTACTTAGTTAGTGACATGTGATTAACAGTGACTTGGCTATTAACTTGTGACTTGGCTACTGACAGTTACTTGGTTAGACATGTGATTAACAGTGACTTGGCTATCAACTTGGCTACTGACAGTTACTTGGTTAGTGGCATGGTCAATTATTTAGTTAGTGACATGTGATTAATAGTGACTTGGCTATCAACTTATGACTTGGCTACTGACAGTTACTTGGTTAGTGACATGGTCAGTTACTTAGTTAGTGACATGTGATTAACAGTGACTTGGCTATTAACTTGTGACTTGGCTACTGACAGTTACTTGGTTAGTGACATGGTCAGTTACTTAGTTAGTGACATGTGATTAACAGTGACTTGGCTGTTAACTTGTGACTTGGCTACTGACAGTTACTTGGTTAGTGACATGGTCAGTTACTTACTTGGTTAGTGACATGGTACTTACTTGGTTAGTGACATGGTCAGTTACTTAGTTAGTGACATGGTCAGTTACTTAGTTAGTGACATGTGATTAACAGTGACTTGGCTATCAACTTGTGACTTGGCTACTGACAGTTACTTGGTTAGTGACATGGTCAGTTACTTCAAAAACAAGTCCAAGTAATCTGACAGTTCATGTAGATAGACACTTTCTCATAGTCATCTTACACTTGGATAGTTCATGTTCATGACAACCACTTTGCATTTGTTTTAATTACTTCTAACGGGAAAAGTAGCGACCAACCACAATAAAATAAGATCCTTTACCTACTTGGTTAAGATTTTGCACATTCAAAATGCATACCACTCTGTCAAAACTAACCACAATAATTCACACATGAAACTAAATTCTAAATCACACAATGACTTGGTCAGGGATTGACAGTGACATGTTCGTAATTGTAACTTAGCGAGTAACTTGGCCAGTGACTTGAGGTTAATAGTGACTTAGTCAGTGACTTCGCTAATGACTTATGATCAACATTGGACATAACCAGTGACTTGGCCAGTGACATGCAATATGATATCGGCCAGTAACAGTGACTTTATCAATTCAGAAGATGTCTAAAACTTGAATTGCTGCAAAAGATCTATAACAATAATGTTTCATTAAGAAAAACTAAAAAAAACAGTGACACCATAAAAAGATACAAAAGAACTAATTGATTTAGTAAGCTGGAGTGTAAATCAAAATCATGTATTCGATACATCTCCTAGAGGTTTCCTTCCACCAAACCCTGCTTTCTTCTGTTGTTTTGCACCACCCTTTCCAACAGCAGAATTTCCTGTTGTTAATGTTAGAAAAGTTAGACCAAAATATCCTGAAAAGAAGTTTAGATATTAAGGAAAGACATAGCCACAGAAATGATAAGTACCATTAGAGTGAACACTGAGGTTCTGATCTTGAAACAATCGACCAATTGCTGATGCCATTTGTGCTTTGTTTAGCCAATTCAATTTGTTTCTTCAGTTATCTGCTTAAACAATTGAAAGAACAGCATTAAACCATGCATTATAATGCAGAAACAATTGTCTAGCATATCCCTTGTTAACTTGTTTCTTGCTCAATTCAGAACCACAAATGGAAACCATCCGAGTCTTAATTCTAGAATCTTGATGTTCGTTTAAGAAAACCCATTTCGATTAGACCCAATGACTGGACTAAGATTCCAATTTCCCATCTCATTAAACCCTAACGCAAACCAAATTCATCTTCCAATTTCCTCAATTAGTTTAAACTAAGCATCTTCAAAGTAATAAATCAAAATACAATGATGAAATACCAATTCAGATAATTACTGACAGGACCCGATCCAGGAATCACCCCAAAACCTGGATACGAGCCTGCAGGGCCCACATTAAGCGAAATCCTACCGAAAATTCGGCAGAACCTCCCCTAAATATGAGCTACCCAAAAGTTCACAAACCTGGACATGATTAAAATTTAACTTCTACTCAACCCACAATACCATAATTACATTCCAAGCACATATAATACATTCGGAAAGTTCAAATCCCAACATAACCTCCGAAACAACATCAATCCGAACAAAAACATCCATCAAATTAAAAGGGTTATCAGAGCAACACTAAAAACTAAGCCGATATCATACAAGGTAGGTTAAGTAATAACCTACGGACAAAAACGGAAGAGCTGATTCCAAAGTCTCAAGAGCCTGAACGCGATCTCGGCAAAACTGAAATCTGGGCATTTGAAAACGAAGGGCCCAGGGGAAAACATATAAAATCCATTAGAGTGAGTGGACAAAACTGAAACAAAATCTGAAACAATTAATGGAATGCTTCCCCATTTCTCTTTTCAACAAAATCAACATGCATCGAGACTCCATAAAAATTCGAACTCAACCCTTTTTCCAAGAAAACTCATTTGATGACTAGGAAAGACTGCTTCGTAGGCATCTCATGCCATCTGGGAGGGACTGCCACCTAGATGACGAATCAGAAGGGACTGCCAACTGGAATAGGAGGCGGTGGTTAGTTGGGACTGCCAACTAGCCACAGGTAGTAGACGGGACTGCTGACTAACTACCTCATGTCATCTGGAAGGGACTGCCAACCAGATGACGCATTAGAAGGGACTGCCAACCGGGCTGTAGTTTGGAAGGGACTGCCAACCAGACTATTACCTAGAAGGGACTGGCAACTAGGTAAGATACGCATGCGCCAAAACTGGCCTCCTTGTCAACTGCTTTCTTTTTAAATCCTTTACTTTCCACAGAGTCACATTTTCTCAAATAATAAACCAACTAAAAACTTATTTCCATGCTGCACGCATTATTTAAACAAAATAAAAGTCCACTCACAAGTAGTCCCGCAGCTAAACCTGCTGCCTGCCCGTGTCCTGCTCGCTCGAGGGCTCAGTACGTCCTGTAATAAATGGACATAATAATTAACCTTAATGAGGAAACAATCTCAAGATCAAAACTCATTCCTTCGAGAAATTAGTATTCATTCTATAAAACAAATCTCACTCTTCAACTTGGAATTTACATTCTTGATTTCCTTACAATTTAACGTCCACGCTTAATCTTTAACCTTCACAAGGATCGTTTCGATAATCTAATCAATTTAAACTCGATTCCTTGACCATAATTGATCACCAAATTAAACATATTATCCTTTCCAAAATTTCTGAATTCTTTCTTAACTTTCCCTATTTCCATTCACAAATCCATCTCTAAATCTCAAATCCTCTCTAAATTTTTCTTCCAAAATTCCAATTTCTCTTTTGCCATTCGAAACCCAATGTACTTCTCCAACCTCTCAACAATCTCAACTCCACACTAAAAACATGACAACAAATTCTCAACCCAAGATAATAATTTTAACCTCCTTAGAACCACAACCAACATCAAAACTCCAAGGAAACTCATTAACCAACAACCTTAAATGTAACACAAAAATTCATAGATTACAACTAACAGTTCCTATACCTGCAACAATAACCAAATTTAAGTAGAAATATCCAGAAAAATCAAACAAGAACCCAAGAATTCGAGAGTTACTGTTCACGGTACTGTTCACAGTCTCAAACACCTTCAAATCTTCCTCCACCAATCAGAACGAGCTGCAACAAGGTTAGGAACACGTTCAGCACTTCCCCAACAACCAAAACCCCCAAAGAATCCGGCCGGAAATCGCCGGAAACCGGACATCAAAGCAAAAATCCAATTTTTCCCATTTTTGCAATTCTCTTCAAAACTCAACAATCAATGATACTCAAAGTGAAAAACTTACGTATCTAGGAAAAGGAGGGAGGAAGGATCACGCCATGCCAAGCGGTTCGTCCTGGGGTGGCCGGACGGCGACGAAATGGCCGGAAAACCAGAAATGACGCAAAGTTGAAGAAAGGAGGAGGGGGAGGTCGGGTCTGTCCTTCCTTGGGCCGCTTTGACTTCTCTCTCCTCTATTCCAATTAAAAACTCATTTAAATACCTTTACCCAAAATAGTAGTTTCCAATTTGGTGATAACTTTCCTGTAGAAAATCCGATTTAAACAAACTACGTGTCCACGAACTCGATTTTACGTATTTTACGACATTCTCAAGGAAAATTCCAACTTAACAGACAAAATAGAAAGTCAACTCCTCGGTCAAAACCGATAAAAAAGTACTTCATAAAAATATTAAGGTACGGGGCCTTACAATTACCGGGGGTTCTTCCTCGAAAAGGCGATAGAATGTATCAAGATTGATCGACATGTCCTCACCGTCGAAATCCTCGGCGGTAAATCCACCGGCGGCACTCCAATTAGAACTCTTCTCCACCATCAACATAATTCCAGAAACTCAAACACCCACCTAGGTCACCTCCTCCGCCGCCGCGCTGTCGTAAAGGCCTAGTCCAATCAAACCCCGATGAATTGGAAACGGCAACTCAGATCGCGGTGATTGCAATCGCATTATCATATTGGGAGAGAGAGAGAGAGAGAGAGAGATTTTGGCAAGGTCAAGTCCGATGGATAATGGTTCAGACGAGCTTGGGTAACGGGAGGGGTAGAGAGAGAGGGCTGTCAGTGGCAGTCTTTATAATTATTTGTATTTTCAGTGTCAGGTTGTAAAGAGGTGACCTTAATTATCATGGGACATTTGTGGTGTCTGAATTATAATAAAGCACTTTACAATGACCTCTTTTATCATTGTCCCTTTTCAAATCTCATTTCTCATTTTCTTTGTTCATGAAAGATTTTGAAGAAAAAAAATGATTCAAAAGAAAATGCATTTAAAATTACTTGGTGAATTATACAAGAACAAAACTATGATGCAATAGGAAAAAAAAATAGATAAAGGGTTTTTTTATTAGTATAAAATATCATGAAATGAGGGATAGAGTCATCGTGTAAACTAAACCAAATAAACTTATGAAGCAGAATATAAGATAAAGCTACATAAAAACAATAAAAGGAGTAAATTTAATTTTGTAACATAAAACATGAAACATTAGGCTTCAAAACAGATATGGTAATATTTTATTATTTTATTTAGTTACCTTTAGGCTTCCAAATGTTGTTTAATTTTTTATCTCGGTCTTAAAGACTAGTAGCTCTGAGGGTTTTTTACTCTGCTTCGGGGTTTCAAAGTCTTTGTTTGAAATAATGGTGAGTGGATTTTCTAAAAGGTGGGTGTACTGAGGGTATTTGGGTTCTTGTTCTTGTTCCAGAATAAGAGTCTTAGGGTACTATGAGAAACGATTCTTTCTGTCGACCACATAGGGATGTTTTGTTTTTATACTGCTTGCTAAATCTATATAATTGGTTGACCTCTTTTGATAAAAAAAAAAAAAAAAAGTTATGATTTTTTTTCATTAATTTTTTTAGCTTTTCTTTTTTTAGTAAATAAACAATTATGGAGCATCAAAACTTATCTTTAATGCTCGGAACATTCCACTTATAAGTAAGGTTAAGTTAGGTATTTGAAAAACTACCACAGGTGGTCAAGTTGGTAAGAGCCTCTAGGTGTGGAACCCCCACACCCGATTCGAATCTCGCTGACTCATATTGGAGTTAAATCCCAATATACTCTTGGTGGTTAGGGGGGAGGAAGCGTTCTAACATGATCCCCGACAAGGATTTTTCGCTGGGTCTAGGAAGCCTTTGAGGAACAGTGTGATCTCGATTAAAAAAATAAAAAAATGTTAGGTACTACATATCCTAATTGAGGTTCACGTGTATATATCAGGGTCAAATATAATCAAGGGATGCATAATACGTTGATTATGAGGTAGAGGTACAAATCGAGGCTTTTCTTTCATCTTATTAGTAATCATTTCTCGATTGTTACCACATCATTCTCGAAGATAAATTTTAAATTAAAAAAAAAATTGATAAAGCATAAAGCTATAGTCTACAAAAACTTACATAAGAAATTCAGTAAGAAAATCCAAAATAACCTATCTAAGCAATGTGCAAACTATTAGGTTCTAAGGGACACTCGCTTTTAAGCAAGCCTATATCAGAAACCAAAAACCTCGCCCTTTAAGGAAAGAAAATCATTCAATTAGCCCTCATCTGCCAAGTGCACAACTGAGGTACAGACAAGAAACTGGAAACGTCTTAGAAGACTCATAGAAATTTTTCAATCTCACACAGGCTTGATACCCTAGAAAAGAAAACTTAATCTGGCAGCCCATATTTGAGCCTAGACCCAAAGGACCAAGCCCAAACATAAACAAAGTTAACAGAAGCAGCAGCATCCATCTGCCAAATTGTCGCCACCGATCTGATGTTATCGCAGTTAGCGCATGCCACTGATGCTGCGCCGCATCTTCTCTAATTCCTGCAACCGAGCCCTACCAGCTTGCCACATGGACGAAACCGCTGCTACCTCCGTCAAGTCTGGAAGTCGACCAGCCCAGGCTGCCATAGTTCCACAGCTTAATCCCTCAGTCCGACCTGAATCAACTGACGACTCTCTCCTCTTGCGAGATTTTCTCCCACTCGCCATAAAAGCCATCGCCCACTATCCAAGCTTGGTCGAACATCTTATCTGCCTCATAGAATAGTCCCATCTTGTCAAAGAGGAAAGGAAACCCAATGTCTAGCACCACTAGGCACGATGCAAACTGACCGAAGAGGTAGCAACCACTGTTGAAACGCGTAACCTAGGGTTTCGCTCTTGTGTCGCCCGAACCTTTTGAAAAATTATCAATTGTTGTCTTCACGCAGTACCAATTGATAAAAAAATGTTAAGTGTTTTAATTGCTGAAAAAGAAAGAAAAGAAGGTGTTTTATGTTAAAGGAAAAACACATTATGTGCTTTCGTCAAAGTGACTGACAAAGAGGGAATCAAGGAATTAGCAATTACCATCAATCAGCAAGGATTACGAAGCAATCAGCATTTAATGTCATCATTGTAATTGATATTTCCGTTGTTATTCTCTCCCTATATAAAGGGACTATGAAATGAAATGAGTAGACCAATTCCAATTCTCAATTTACTTTTACACGTTATCAGCACGCTCAGAGCCAATAGCCAAACAAAAAACCCTAGTTTTCTAGTTTCTTTCTTCTTTCCGTAGAAAAAAAAAAAACCAACCCTAGAAGAAAAAAAAAACTTTTTCTTCTTTTCTGTCGCCACCAACAAAAAAAAGAAATTCTCTTCCCCGTCCACCTCACTGGCCACAGCCTCACAGCCAGCTAGGCCTCGCCTTGCGCACACCTGCCTCCTTTCCAGATCGGCCTTCCCCCTCTGTGCTCCTCCCACCTGCACACACTGTTGCCCAGCCTGCAGGGCAGTCACAGCCAACAGCCAGCCTGCAGATCCTAACACGGCCTCGCCCAGCCTATAGATCCTAGCGCAGCCCAGCACCCGTGCTAGCCCACCCCACTGCCTAGCACTCGTGCGCACACCCACTGACCCCGCGCTCATGCCTATCCCAGTGGCCTCACCTCGGCCTACACTGCCTACCAACGCACTGCAGCCTAGCCCTTGCCCAATCATATGACCTGGCTGCCCAACAGCACGACCTGCTACACACCATCATTGCAGACACCCTTCTGCAATCCAGAATGAAGGAGAAGAGAGAACCAGAAGAAATAAAGAATCGAAAATTATATATAAGTGTCATTTTGAGACTTATATTAGTTATAAGGCTACCTAAATTTTTTTGTACAAATAAGGTCACCTGCCTCCCCAAATTATTTCTTTCTTGACAATTTTACCCTTCCTACCTAACAAACCCAATTCCATCCTTACATTAATGTGAGTTTCTATTGGGACCTCCAAATCTGCTCACTTGACCTCACTCTATTATGAATTATTAAATGACATATATAACATACTATAAAATGACATATTACTTGTAAACCTAGGTTACTTTTCAACTGCGCCATTGTAGCTGGGAAAACTTCAAAACTCACTCTTGTTTTGCATTCCGTGCGATTGAGGGCGAAAGAGAACAAAGCTAGCAAACAATATTTCTAGGCTAGTAAGGTGGTTCTGCTTTCCAAGTCTCTTCCACTACCAAAATTTGACGTCATCAAAAATGGCCTTTAAGTCCAAGTCTTTAATCTATACCTCCCTACGTCAACAACACTGATAATAACTGCTGAGCCATAGCTAAGACTTTGCTACCATGTAAAGGATGTTAAATACCATGTACATTTTAAAGCTCATTTGCCTTTCATAATTTTCCCACTAGCAAACAATATTTCAAGACTTGGAAGAGAAACAACCAAGCTACCAAACAATAGTTTTGATCACCATGTGAACATTACTCTGAGAAGGTCTTTCCAATAAGGCATCTTTTTTTTTTTGGCTGTTTTAAGGAATCTCTTGTGGGATCCATTTTTCGATCGTATTTCAGCATCTCGACCATTCAGTTATTAGGTCCTAATGTATAGATCATTTCTGTAAATTTTCAGCCAAATTGATGATCATTAAGGTATCGAACTAGATTAATTTAAGGAAATATTTCATTTTACTACCCTGTGGTTTGCACTCAACATCGTGTTAGTCCTTGCTCTTTCAATTTGATCAGCAAGACCCCCATGCTTTCAATTTCAATCAGCCATGCCCAAATTTTTCCGACACATCCAAATCAGAAGTTAAGCGGTGAGTTGGAAGCGACAAAGTCAGCGAGTAGGCCCACAAAAAGGGGTAAACTCGACATTTCACTTAATTTCCACCCAAACTCAAAAAAAAAAAAAAAAAAAAAACCCAAATTTATCTGGGCTCCTCCGCAACAAGCCCTGCCTTGCATCTATCTTCGACCCAGACCAAACTGCAGCTCGGACCTCCGACCCAGATCTATTGAGCTCCGATTGCCGCCTCGTCGTCTGGTTGTTCCACCTCTTCAATCTCGCCGAACTTCCTCACCGCGGGCGCCGGCTCGGTTTGTACTCTGTGTTGCACGCTCGGATTTGAAGAAGAAGACCTCCTCCATTCTATTTAGGTATGTTTCTAATCTATTAGAGCTCTTTCTAGTGCACTTCGCAATATCCTTTCTGCTTCCAGAAGAGTCGACTCTTTAAATTTGGTGAGACGTTCCAAAGCCTTATTTGTCAACTGTCGTTGATTAGGGTTAGCAAAGATTGTGTCTTTGATTTCTCTACGATTCATTCTCCGACTCCGACTCCGATGAAGATGACGGAACCGAGAAACTCAGGTTCGAGCGACTCCGACTTCCACTTGGATCATTTTGTTTCTGTTTTTTTCATTGTGGTAATTGCTTGATTTGGGTAATTGTCATTGGGTTATTTTTGTTGGTCGTGAATTGCTATTGAGTTCAAGGATTTCTCTCGACGTGTGTCCTTCAATCAAAAGGAAATTGAACACTTTTATGCTCTATGCTGTTCATTTGGATTTGGGTTGTTTGAATTTTATCAGATATAGCCATCTTCTACACCTAATATGGGTTCTTCACCATATACCTCAATTCAAATTTTTGAAACTCAATTTGTTCCTGGTTGGTTCATGACAATTGCTTGGTGTATATGCCTCTTACAGTACTTGAAATTGGGTATTTCTTTCAAAAGAAAGTTACAGGGTCTTGTTTCAGAACTCATCAATTGGAGAAGATGAGAAGAAGTCTACTATTAGGCAATTCACTTAGTGTATATGCCTCTCACAATACTTGAAATCTGGGTATTCTTCATTTGAACACCTCCATTTTTTACCATCTGTTCTTCTGCACCTTCTTGGCTTTGAGTCTTTCTGCCAAAGCCCATATATATCATAGCAATCCCACCCATTTCTCCCTATCTCTTCTTGTTCCAACTATGTTGCATAATTGATCTAATAATAGCTTTTTTGTTTGGTTTGAGATGATTAGCAAGCTTAAATTTATAGTTGTTAATTGTAATTTTTTTTTATTTGGTTTGAGTGGAAAACTGGAAATTTCCTGATGTTATGAGTTTGGGTGGAAATTTGGGGTTTTTTGTTTTCATTCTGTTTTTTTTTAGTTTGGGTGGAAATTAAGTGGAATGTCGAGTTTACCCCTTTCTGTGGGCTCACTCGTTGAGTTTGTCACTACCAGCTCACCACTTAACGTTTGTTTTGGATGTCTCTGAAAAATTTGGGCACGGCTGATTGAAATTGAAAGCATGGGGGTGTTGCTGATCAAATTGAAAGAGCAGGGACTAACATGATGTTTCAAACCATAGGGTAGTAAACTGAAATTTTTCCTTAAATCAATGGATGAACTGAATCTATCCAACCTAGCCGTTCATGTTCATAATTGTAAATAGTAGTTATGAATGCCTTAACGATCATCGATTTGGCTGAAAATTTGAAGAAATGATCTATACATTTTAACTTAAAAACTGAATGGTTAAGATGTGAATATGTGATCGAAAAGTGGGTATAATGAGCAATCCCTTAAAATGGCCAAAAAAGGGGATCCCTCACTAGAAGGGCCTCTGTGTGTGTGTCTTATATATAGTCTTTCTCTGCTAAGGATATCCTTAACTCAGCTTATGGTATGAATTTTCATATTTTTACCACTTTTCGATCACATATTCACATCTTAACCGTTCAGTTTTTAGGTAAATACGAGTAGATCACTTATGCATATTTTTAGCCAAATTGATGATCATTAAGACATCCAAAACTGCAATTTACATGAACGGTTTAGGTTGGACAGATTCGCTTCGTTCGTGTAAATTGCAGTTTTGGATGCCTTAACAATCATCAATTTGGCTGAAAATTTGTAGAGATGATCTATGCATTAGGACCTAAAAACTGAACGGTTAAGATGTGAATATGTAATAAAAAAGTAGTCAAAATATAGAAATCCGTACCTTAAGCTAAGTTATGGACCTCCTTAGCATAGAAGGACTGTATATAAATATATATATATATATATATATATATAAATTTTACCCACAGTGGAGTTCCACTTTGAAATTAAAGTGTGAACTTCGCGTTTTTGGTCACTTTTCGGTCACATATCCACATCTAAACCGTTCAGTTTTAAGGTACTAGTGTATAGATCATCTCTGTAAATTTTAAGCCAAATTGATATCGTTAAGGTATCTAACTCATGTAAAACAATCGATAAACTGAATATGTCCAACCTGAACCGTACTAGATTTAAGGCAGTTATAATGCCTTAATGATCATCAATTTAGCTGAAATGTGCAAAGATGATCTATACACTAGTACCTAAAAACTGAACGGTCGAGATGTGGATATACAACCGAAAAATGACCAAAAACTCGAAGTTCACACTTTAATTTCAAAGCGGAGCTCTGCTCTGGATAGGATACACACACACACACACACACACACACACACACACACACATACACACACATGACACAGGGCAAGGCCCTTATATTGAGGGATCCCTTTTTTTGGTATTTTCTAGGGATAAGGCATTAGACCAACTTTTCTATCACATTTCGACATCTCAACCTTTCAGTTTTTAGGTCCTAACATGTAAACATTTCTTCAAATTTTCAACCAAATCAGTGATCGTTAAGGTATTAAATTAAATTAAATCAATGGATGAACTAAATCTGTCAAACCTTAACCGTTCGTACTTATAATCTTAAATAACTGTTTTGAATGCCTTAATGATAACCGATTTGGCTGAAAATTTGAAGAAATGATCTGCACATTAGAACTTAAAAATTGAATAGTTGAGATGCCAAAATATGATCGAATAATGCCTTATCCCTAAAAAGACAAAAAAAAAAGATCTCTTAGTGGAATGACCTACAGACACTGTAATATATATATATATATATATAATATCTCTTAGTGGAAGTGCCTACACACATTGTAATATTCTTCTCTATATGGGGATAGACCATCGAGACTTCTTAATTTTGAATAAAGTTCTTCTGTCTATATCTTATTTTATACCAAAAAAATAAAATGAAAAATACACATTAGTTTTCTGCCCAGCCTTGATCCTCAACCATACTTGAACCAGAACTAAGCCATAGTTTGAAGTTTGAACTTAAATGAATATAAGAGTCAGCCACTCCATGTCAATTTAATATACAATCTTCATAGACATTACTGACCAGCTACTCTGCAAGTGATTACTTATTTCACAGTTTTTCTAAAACCTCAGACTAATTCCAAGTCATCCGAGTAATCTGTTTTATATAATAATATCGAATAATGCGTAGCGCTGTTGGTAGTTTTCTCCAAGAGAAAAGTAGCGGTAGACTAGATGATCCACTAATTAGTGCAAGGCTGCTTCCAAATTTGACGTCCACCATAAATGGCCTTTAAGTCCAAGTCGTCCACCATAAATGGCCTTTAAGTCCAAGTCTTTAGTCTCTCCCTTCTGCGTCAGCAACACTGATAATAACTGATGAGCCATAGCCAAAGACTTTGCTACATGTAAAGGATGTTAAATACCATGCACATTTTGAAAGCTCAACTTGATTTGCCTTGCATAATTTTCCCATCGCCAGCCGACTCGCTTCCCACTGCTTTTACAAACTGAATGGATAGCTTCATAAACCTTCACGTCCTGACCCTTATCCTTTTCATCGCCTTTTTCCAACCTACCACTGTTGTACGTGCATTTGGCAATGAAACCGATCGCTTGGCTTTGCTGAAATTCAAAGATTGCATAGCCACCGACCCACATGGGCTGTTGAGCTCATCATGGAATGACTCCATTCACTTCTGCAAATGGCAAGGAATTAATTGTGGCAGACGGCATCAAAGAGTAACAGCCTTAAACCTACCAGACGGCGATTTGCATGGAACCATATCACCTTACATTGGCAACCTCTCCTTTCTTAGGTTCATCAACCTTCAGAATAACAGCTTTGCTGGCAAGATTCCACAACAAGTTGATCATTTGTTCCGACTGCGACATCTCAATCTAAGTTTCAACCTATTGGAAGGGGGAATTCCAGTCAACCTGACCTTCTGCTCGAAATTAAGCATCATAAGCATCGGACCAAACCGCCTTACCGGGAAAATTCCTTCAGAGATTGGGACATTGAAGAAGCCTGTGTGTCTTAATCTTCAGAAAAACAATTTGATAGGAGTTATCCCACCTTCCTTGGGAAATCTCTCATCAATCACTATACTTCACTTGGCAGTTAACAATTTGGTGGGCAACATACCAGAGGAAATAGGCCGGTTGAGAAGCTTAACTCACTTTGGAATTGGTCCCAATAACCTCTCTGGTACGATACCTCCCTCCCTTTTTAACATATCATCTATGATCGTCTTCTCACTTCCAGTTAATAAGCTTAAGGGCAGTATTCCACCTGGTATAGGCCTAAACATGCCTAATCTCCAAATAGTGTACCTTGGTGAAAATGAATTCTCTGGGAAAATCCCAGTTTCTTTTGCCAATGCTTCTCAGCTTCAGATACTTGATATTGGGGATAATAATTTTGTTGGGTCAGTTCCCATAAGTTTTGGAAATCTTCCCCGTCTTCGGTGGCTCAGCTTTGCAATGAATAATCTAGGAACCTCTAATGATTTGGGGTTTATAACATTATTGACAAATTGCAGCAATCTGGAAGTGCTTGTTCTGAGTTTAAACAATTTTGGAGGTGTTTTACCCAACTCTGTTGCCAATTTATCATCCCAACTGACTCAACTCTACCTTGGGGGAAATCAAATAGGGGGATCGATTCCTGAAACATTGGAAAATCTCAACAATTTAATACTCTTGGGACTGGATAATAACTTGTTCACAGGTGTCATTCCAGCATCTTTTGGGAAGTTACAAAACCTGCAAACATTATATTTAGATTACAATAGATTATCAGGACGGATCCCATCTTCCCTAGGAAACCTCTCCCAATTGTTTCAACTCTACTTAGTCGCTAATAAATTAGAGGGAACAGTTCCTTCGGCTATTGGAAATTGCCAAAATTTGCAGTTTATGGAAATATCACAGAATAGGCTTAGAGGACATATACCACCACAGGTTATTGGTCTTTCCTCCTTATCTATTCTTCTCAACTTATCACAGAACTCACTAACAGGCAGTCTTCCTCTAGAAGTAGGTAAGCTAAACAATATCAATGCAGTAGACATTTCCCAAAATAATTTGACAGGAGAAATCCCAGAAACCATTGGAAACTGTCTGAGCCTTGAATTTCTCAACCTTCAAGGGAATCTCTTTCAAGGAATCATACCATCTTCTATGGCTTCCTTGAAAGGTCTCCAACATTTAGATCTTTCACGGAACAACTTGTCAGGACATATTCCAAAGAACCTACAGAAACTTCCATTCTTGATATATTTGGACCTTTCGTCAAATAACTTGGAGGGTGAGGTACCGGAAGAAGGAGTTTTTCGAAACATAAGTGCAATATCATTGGCTGGAAATGCCAAACTTTGTGGTGGTATTTCAAAATTGCAGCTTCCAGCATGCCCCACCAAAGCACCAAAGCAGAGAAAGTTGCATGGTTTCAAAGTGAAGTTCACAATTTCTTTAGTCGTCGGATGCTCTCTTCTGTTTGCAGTCTTCCTAGCTCTTTATTGGAGGAGAAAAACTGAAAAGAATAAACCATTATCTACAGTGTCATCAATCAACTTCCTTCCGAAGGTTTCATACCAGACACTTCATCAAGCTACTGGCGGATTCTCTCCAAGCAATCAAATAGGATCAGGCGGTTTTGGCTCTGTATACAAAGGTATTCTTGATCAAGAAGAAAACAATGTTGTTGCCATAAAGGTCCTCAACCTTCAACAGAAAGGAGCTTCCAAGAGTTTTGTGGCAGAATGTAATGCACTGAGAAATATCAGGCATAGGAATCTTGTGAAGATCTTAACTTGCTGCTCCAGCACAGATTACAATGACAATGAATTCAAAGCTCTAGTTTTTGAATTTATGTCAAATGGGAGTTTAGAGGACTGGTTGCATATAGAAAACCAATCAAGGAGCTTGAACCTTCTTGAAAGACTGAATATTGCTGTTGATGTGGCTTCTGCATTGTGTTATCTTCATAACCATTGTGAACCACAAATCATTCACTGCGATTTGAAGCCCAGCAACATTCTTCTTGATGATGACATGGTTGCTCATGTAAGTGATTTTGGGTTAGCAAGACTCATCTCAACGACCGCGGACTCCTCCCAAAATCAAAGTAGCACAGTTCGAATAAAGGGAACCATTGGCTATGCTGCTCCAGGTAAATTCTACCACTACTTTATATTTATTGAAGCTAATTAAATATTAATATGGACATAAAAATAATAAGGACATGGTAGATTATGTTTTATGTGACACAGTGGCACTGACAACCAACTGAAATTTTAAGCCATAACAAATGACTAAGTACAATTTGGCAAGCAATATAAGATATGACATCTCATAGTTTGTACTATATAATACAAGACATAAATGATTTATTTCGTAAAGATAGAAAAGATAATAATGATGAAATATTCCTCTATTTCTATCTCCACCAAAAAATGGAATTCATATGTATAATATATTCATACATCAATAACCATTGATGATGAAAAGTTTTCAAAGTAGTCTAATCAACAAAGAAATTTTGCATACTGTATAAGTTAGGTTCCCAATTGCACACAGAGAACTGATATATATATACTTGATTGTTTTATGACTAACAGAGTACGCGAGTGGTGTTAAGCCATCAGGACAAGGGGATGTATATAGTTATGGGGTCTTCGTGTTGCAAATGTTTACAGGAAGAAGACCTATCGATGAAATATTTAAAGAGGGTTTGAATCTCCATAACTTTGTCAAGATGGGCATATCAGAAAAACTAATGCAGATTGTGGATCCTACTCTTCTTGCCAGTTTAGAAGAGACAGCACCTGCAACAACAAAAAATGAAGTAAACTACAACAATGAAATTGAAGCAGATGAAGAAAACATTGACAATGAAAATTTCAGCAAGATGAACACTTATGTGTGGAAGTGCATACTTCCAACCCTTAAGATTGGACTTGCATGCTCAGAAGAATCACCAAGAAATAGGATGTCTATGGAGGAGGTCCATAGGGAGTTACACCATATAAAAAATGCTTGCACTAGTGTTGACATCCGTCGACAGAGGCCAAGAAGAAGCTAAACAAGAGGTGCTGTTATTTTCTTCTTTATGATATGTGCAACTATATAGTATTTTTTTTTGGCCTTTTTTTTTTCATTTCTTTTATATTTGTTCATTCTTTCATTTCCTCTTTATGATTGCATTATCATCATGTTTTGGTGCAACTTACCCTCATGTTTTTGTGCAACTAACTTACACAGTATGGCGTGGGAAGCAAGGTGTCAATATTCTCTGAGTTGTACTATTGAAGATTCTAAAGGCAAGACGATAGCATATAAGTGTGGAAGAAATAGGTTGTAGCTACTAATAAGTGAGTGCTTGATTTTGATTTCTAAGTTATTAATTAGTTGTTTGCTGTGTAGATTTCCCCTAAGATATGATGGAGACTAGCAACGTTTTAACTTAATTATGTGTAATAAGTGAATCATGTAATCAATCCAATTGGGTTTATGGGAATTATCAGAAAAGGCAAACCAGTCCAATTCATAACTAGTTTTGTTTTATTTTGTGTAAAAGGAAATGAAGAAGTACAAGGATACCTTTTTTTACATTGGCGGTAGAGGAAACTCAACCAATTCAACTTACTGTCTCTTCCTATAAGGAACATTTCTTTAAAGAACCACATTTTCTGCATAATTGAAAAATGCGGCATCAAATAAAGAGTCATTATAAAAATTAAAAATTAAAAACCGATTAGTAAAATCACTGAAATGTCATGTTTTAGTTTAGGGTTATTTACTTCAACAGTGTCTGAACTCTTCGAAGACTTTTGAAATGATACCTGAACTTTCAAAGTTATCAATGTGATGCCTGAACTCATTTTTTCGTATCAACGTCGTACCTGCGGTCGATTTTCTTCACAGAACCGTTAACTATGACCACGTGCCCAGCACGTGAGGCACTTAATGAGGTTAAAAGACTAATTTACCCTCAAAAGTATATACTTCAACAGTGTCTGAACTCTTTGAGGACTTTTGAAATGATACCTGAACTTTCAAAGTTATCAATGTGATATATGAACTCATTTTTTCGTATCAACGTCGTACCTGCGGTCGATTTCCGTCACAGAACTGTTAACTATGACCACGTGCTCAGCACGTGAGGCACAAAATAAGGGTAAAACTGACCTTTCCCACTTCCTTTAGTTCTTCACATGTCTCGTCGTACCTTCAGTTCTTCTTCTCCATTTCTATTTCCTTTTTCATCTACAAAATGCAATCAGATGGGATGATGACATTTCCTAGCAAAATGTAAAACCCAATGCAAAACTTGAATCCAATTCTTTGATGGACGGACACCACCGGGGACTCCATCTCATCGGAGTTCTCCAAGCACAACTTGCTCAACGACTTTGCTTCTCTGAATTTATTGCAGGCCGGAGCGGTGTAGACGGTTTCACGACTCTTGGCCTCCAGATCTGAGACTTGGAATTTACCTGAGATTACAGATAGAGGGATCAGAGAGAAAGAGAGAGAGAGAGAGAGGGGGGGGGGAGAGAGAGAGAGAGAGAGAATATGGCCGGCGGCAATCCAGACCTTCTTGTGCAGCTTGCCGGAGGCGGGCCACGCCGTCGTGGCACTCGGCTTCCTCACCGCAACTAACATCATAGCAAAAGTTCATGAATTTCAAAAATAGTCCGTGTCTTTGTAATTGAATCAAAATCTGCAAAAGTGAAGGAGATTGAGAGTCTCTCTCTTTCTCTCTCTCAACAGCGGCGAAAAGGCGAAGGATGGTGATGATGGGAGAAAACTCAAAACTGATTTTTCTGCGACTGCGTGTCTATGTATAACTATATCTATCTGTATATGATTTATCGAACAATGAGGCAATGATCATTTCACTGATTCCAGCTTCTAATTAATTTGTCCAAAAAAAGAACCGGCCTTTGGTTATTCTCGACTGTAATATCAGTCCTTAGTGGGAGCATCGGACGAGGTACTCCGGCGAGACAATCGGCGGCGCTCGGGGCGGGTGAGGAACAATCTAAGGGTTTTACGGCGGCGGAGGTGGATGACGGGGCTGGCGGATGGACTGCGTGTGGGGCTTCAGCAACGACGGGACATTGAGCGGCGAGGAGCTTGAATTTTTGCAAGGTAGCCATATCGATCTAGCTGAGTTCAATGTGGTTGTAGTCAGGTAGTGCTTGGAAAGGGTTGGGTGGTTGAGAGAGAAGGTGAGATCTGATTTGTGGCCATGGCTTCTAATCGGAGGGGACAAATCAGAGGGAAGAAGATGTCGAAAAAGAAAAACAAGAAAGAAAAAAAGAAAGAAAGAAAGCAAAAAAAATAAAAAACAATACTTTTGAGGGTAAATTAGTCTTTTAACCTCATTAAGTGCCTCACGTGCTGGGCACGTGGTCATAGTTAACGGTTCTGTGACGGAAATCGACCGCAGGTACGACGTTGATACGAAAAAATGTGTCCATGTATCACATTGATAACTTTGAAAGTTCAGGTATCATTTCAAAAGTCCTCGAAGAGTTCAGACACTGTTGAAGTAAAAAACCCTTTAGTTTACTAAGGGTGAGCACGATTGTGTTCACCTTCTACTCAATTATGGTGATCGAGATAAACATGAACGGGTTATCTGACTAATGGAAGAAACAAAGAACTAGGTTATAGAGCCTATTATAAAGTTATCAATTTGTGAGAACCCAGCTCAACAATTTCATCTCCACCCAACTAACCATGGGTTGTAAAAGGGTTGGTTTGTGTTTCAGTTGGGTTCCAGATGTAGAGGGAACGACTGATTCACTGGTATCTCGCTTTGTAAATCTGTATAGAGAGAGAAAGTAGGTTAGGAGGGAGACCGGGGGTGCTGGTCTCAAGCCCTCTGATGCCTAACTCAAGAGTGGTTATACAATTCAACAGAGTAACAGTATGGAAAAAGCTGACCGTTGGACTTACTTGATTTGGATGTATCTGATCCTTTCATAGTATGGTTTGGGAGTTTGTCTTCCCTTGAGCCTGATGTGCGATGGTTGGTAAGTCTTTCTGCATTATTGGTGACTGTTCAACCATGCCTTGCTTGCCACTGTTGATAGTTCCAGTGGGCATGGCTGGTGGCTATTACCTCTGGTACTCCGGTAGGGGCTCCGGTAAGCTTCCTAGAAGTCCCTTGGTGGCTGGTAGCGTGCTTTTCGATGGCCAAGCATATCTAATGCCTGGTGTAAACAAGTCTCCCAAGTCCCTGATCAAGAATTTTCTTGGGTGGGGAGTTTGTCTTGATGAGCCTCTGATAAGTACCACTGACAGTCACATAGAGGTGTCTCACCGGATATCCAGACCCCCAAGTTTCCACGCATGAGGATTCTATAACGGGGTATAAAGCATCGAGAGGTGACATGTTTGCCATTAAGTGTGGAAATAGCATCATTGTCTAGCTACATTTGGTCCACATCTCGGTGATACCTGGTGCTTGTGGTGAGGTGTCAATGATCTAGACCGTTGCGATGTGACACCGAGTAGGCGTCAGTTATTTCGCTTTCTAATGGGTGACACGTGGCAAAGTCCGGTTGGTAGGACGTGCGTTGAAGCGTCGCTTCAATGTCTGACATGGTCATTAATGGGACAATTTCTGTCAATCGAGGCGACAACTTGTATTTGTCATCAATGCAATACATGCTTGGACACGTGGTTTGCAGTTGATTTGGTGCTTAAATATAACTTACGCTCAATAAGGGCATGGTCATCAAAGAAGTGGGGAATATTTGAACCCGAAATTATCATACCACGGGGATTGAAAAGCTAACTACAATCCTTGGTTATGCCTATTATTAAGTCACCAACAATTTAACAAACAAAACCTGAAAATAGCACCAATCTATTTACATGCCCGACTTGGAAAAACCAAGCCTAAAATGGGTTAAGAGAACCACAAATAAATGCGGAATCTCACAACCAAGTGGTATTGATAATGAAAGTGGTTTGTGAAGTTTGATTTTGATTGCGAAAAATAAAATTGACAATTGAAAATTAAAATTGTAACTAAAAATAAAGATAATAGAAACTTATCAAGAATAGAAATTAGGTCACTAGGGTATGCTCCTAGCCAAATTTAATGCACAAACATATTCTGACAATGGTCATTCAATTCATAATGGCATCAAGAACCGTATCTAAGGATTTTCAAGGATCATGGGTCAATAGATTCCTTAAAGGGTATTCCTTCTCGGGATCCAGGGTCATAGAAACTCAATTGGGACAATCTAGAGCCTTGTTAGGGCCTCTAGTTGCACCAAGAAGCGAAGAGTCCTAGAATCAAGGTTTCCAAGCTAGCCAATACAACAATCGAAATTGGTATTGTAACTAACCGTGTTCCAAAAAAGTGTCATAGCCATAAAATAGAGAAGTGATTAGGTCTCCTAATTTGTTCTAGTCATGATCATCTACACATTCAAGGGTTAATCAAGATCCTAAGCATGCATCTAAACTAAATATTATATAATAGAACATGCATATGCCAAATACGAAATTGAAAACCATTAAATCAAAACATATTTATTACATTAAATCCATGCTAGGACTCAAACCCTAGTTTCCTAAATATACTACTCACAACTCATCCACAAATCAACAAAAATATACATCAATTAAAGAGGTAAAGGTGAATAGGAGTGAAAAGCAACAAGAACAAGTCACAAATTGCTATAAAGCAAGTATGACAAGTCTTGATTTATGATTTCCCACTTTTACCCAATCTCAAATATTGATGCTCCTTGAAATCCCTTGAGAAATTAATGAGGATTTGATGTGAAGTAGTGAAGATTGAAAGAAAATATAAAGTGGTATGGTGGTGCGGTGTTTTTGGTGAGGAGAAGAAAATATGAGAAGATGAAATTTTGGTGAGGTGATGGTAGTTCTTGGTGAGGAGGAAAATGGGTCTTGGTGTGGAGAAGATCTTGGTGAGAAGAAGAAAAATGGTGGTGTGCAGCGCTGTTAATGTTCCCCTCCCACTGAAGATGTATATGTATATACTAGTTAGAGATCTCGCGCTTTGCTGCGGGTAGTATAACTTCATTCAAGTAGTATAACTATTATCAATTGCTTTCTAACTGAACCAACTAATAGTAATAAAATGAAGTTCTCTAGTTCACAGAGGGAGAGAGCCCAAGTACTTTTACAGTGGTCTAACCATTTAACACATTCCTCCTGCACATAATAGAAGACACCAGCAACGCAAGTGTGAGACTTTACTCAAAAAGGTTCTAATTCAACATGATTTTGAAATAAGTTGAGGAGACTTGGTGTCTAAAAACAAAAGCAGCAAATTCTTGTAACACCTGCCATATGGATGACATATTTTGAGCATAAGTGCCCAATTTTAATGAGGGTGTATTGCCTACTGCCTCTGAATGTTTCTAATGCCTAAAAGCAAAATTTTTGTATAGTCGGGCTAGAAAATTGGTAAAAAAGAATAAAAATAATAATAAAAAGTGAGTAGGAGAGACAGGGGAGGAGCCTCCTATCTTAACTGAAAGCAGACATATTGAATGTCTTTCAATATGAATATTTTAATTATTAAATGTATATGTGATTACTGTCTATCTAGCAACCTAGTCCTGTGATAGAATGAAAGTGAAAGAACAAAGTTGGTACACCTCTAAACTTATTAGATGAGATAACAATATCAAAGGATGTTCAGTATGTACCATATTAGTCATGGGCATGATCCTTTTCCTCCTTTTCTTGATCGGCTTCTTCTTGATACTCTGTCATTTTCATATTTCTTTGCCAGTTTGTGATTTAATTTGTACTCCTCTTTGGAAACTTCTTAGTTATCCTCAGTGTGAGAAAAAAGATTAACGAACTGCAGTCTTGCCTGAGAAAACAGATTGGCTAGATATTCAAACAATACCCACCCAATGATCTGGAAATTCTAAATGTGATCATATATCAGAAAATTATAAGAACTGCACCTGCATAATTAATCAAACCAACATATTCAACATTTGCAAGTTGTTCTTGCTCTTTGCAATCAGGAAGTTGTCAATGCCTTTGATGTGAAGCTTCTTAACACCTGTTTGACAAAGAGACTGATTGTTAAAAATAGAGTTGATCATAGGGTGACAAAGAGACTATCATAGGGTAAACAAAGTTGGTAACTAAATCTAATTATAAAAACCTCTTACTTGTATTAGTAATGTGCTTCTAAATGTTCAAACAAATACTTTCTTTTTTCATAACAGTGTAGGGCCTAAAAATAAAGATATCAGTTTCTTATGTCAAATATAAGCTTAGAGATAGACTGTCGATTGCAGGAATATTACTGAATCGTAAAACAAATTCCAATGGCTTACTTGTTCCTTGCCTTCACACTGTTCCTTAGTTGAAGCTCTTGGTGAAACACGCTTTGGGTCCTTCACTTCCTCTCTGTTAAATAAAGGCAGCACAATTTCTCTGTTAAGAAAAGGCAGCATGAAGTATAGAATTAGATGAACCACCTTCACCTTTGTTCTGCAAGTGTGTGTGTGTGATAATATATATTAAAATATTTTTAAGTTCATTATGACTTAGAAAAAAATTAATAATAAATACTACATACATAGAAAAGATGTTCTTGTAAGCATTTAATCTTTTCTATAGCCTTTCAAATTAGAAAAGAGAATGATTCTATGTGTGGTGTCCAGAGCAAAGAAAAGGTAACAAATAATTCTCTTAGAAGTTATAGCTTTACTTTATTGGAACATATCTGAAATTACTTGGCCTATTCTGCATAAATTGATGTGCCACGAAATAAAGAAAATGCTATAAAACTTCCACTCAGCAAAAGGCCATGGCTTTGCCTACAATGCAACATTTCAATTTATTCAAAAACTGAATGTCTATGTTAGAGATATGACCACAACATTATTAAACAACATTCACAACATCTTCTGAATACTCAAATGCAAATTGATCTAAACACACAAAGTTTTACTTTCGATCAGACAAAGAACTCAAATGGGCACTTCTACATCTGTATAAACTTTTTTAAATGTATGCACTGAAGTTTCATGGACTTAAACATACTACACCAATCAAATTGAAATAAACGAATCAGTTCAGCGATGCAGTTTATGTTCTCTTCAATTTTGTTTATTAGTGTTTGCTTGTTTACATTACTTCTTTTAATGCATACAAAATGACAGTGATAGAGAAACTCGAATCAGGAGGGAAAAAAAAAAAGCTGTAAATTTTATTTCAAGCCAAAAGCAAATTTCCTAGAGTGAACCTAGTAGCCAGTCCAAAAACAGTGCAGCTAACTTCTACCATTGTAATGTGAATGCAAAGTAATGAAATATTTAGAGCCAAAGGAAAAAAAAACAGACCATTATGAAACAAAAATGTAATTAGCACGACCAAGATTTAATAATTTCACAATTCACTGAGTTTTAAAAACTTCTTAACTGATTTTACATGTGGTTCTCTAACCGGTTTGATTTTAACAGCAACATTTAGCTTTAATATGTTTTGTTGTAAAAAAAAAACCAAGTCCAAAGATTGAAACAGATTTCTTAAGTTGGTATAAATCAAAACAATTGATTCACCAAAGGTAGTCTGACAGCCAAGTAAGAAAACATAAGAAGCATAATTCAAATGATTTATAGTTATCAATCCTAAATTATAAAATGTGGAGAGGCAAACAGATGTTAACATGTAAGCTTCCTTTCTAAAAAAATTATCATTGGAAAGCAGCAATGGAGATTCAAGTATGAAGTCCAAACGATGTATACCTTGCATTGAAATATTCTGATTTCTTATTTGACAGCTAAGACTGGCCTTAGGACAATCCTGCTTCAAAATCTTTGCAATCACAGAAGCATATTTTGGAGCCTCCGACAAAGATCTCACTACTGATTACCCTGCTTGAAGATGGTAGAACTATATTTAGCCATCTAAACTGAACAATTGGAATAACCTTAATGATTAACTGGTTTAGATATTACCTGTGGCTGGATGTACCATACTAGCAGCAGCACCAAATGCCAAATTCTTTTGCTCTGTATTCAGTAATGACCCCCAAACTGGAATCCAAGACCATTCCTACATTAATTACTGTAAAAAAAAATTTGTACAACCTCAAGATTAAGCGCACACTACAAAAATAAAAAATAAAACCAAATTCAACCTACGAACAACTGAATCAAAAGATTTCAAGTTTAAAAATCAAAAAATTTCAACCTAAACCCTATTACAGTATCTAAAGACATACAAAAAGACATTCACTTAGATTCCAATCGATTAGTAGAAAATAAAACCCAATAACCCAGCCCCCTCTACACGAACTGAGAAATTGTTTACACAAAAAGTAGACAATCAGAGATAAGCAGAAAAGAAGAAAACAAATCCAAATTTACAAAACAAACCCAAACCTTCCTCCGGAAGTCAACCACAATCAGGATCTCTCGTCTTCTCTTTCCCACCCCAGCGACCTACGATCAAAATCAAAAGTGTTACATCAAATCAAAAATTCAAAACCAAACACTAACTCCTATTTGTTTTCAAAATTTCAGCCTAACCTTTATATCTGAGCTTGATCGATACGGTTTATACCTCCGTTTCATGTTGCGTCTGTATCCGAGACCAAACCGAAAATAGAACGAAGCATTTGTACCTGGCTGTGCAGTCAATGTAAAGCTTCTAGAACACAATACAAAACTCAGGACTTTAGTATATAGCTTGAGGGCAAAACCGCCATTTCCACTGCTGGTATGAACAGTGAAATGAACAGTGCTTATGAACAGTATATGACATTTAGTATATAGTAAACTAGAAACAGTTCCCGCGCGCTGCTGCGGGTCGATATAGTTGTAGTAATGCATTCTAGCAAGATGGTTTTTGATAAAAAATTTAAATGCACTACATAGTTGAGAAAATATTAATCTGCATTGTGAGGTGTAGTGAGTAATGTGCTCATGTAGATCATAACAATTTGATTTACTCACTCTTAATAACAATTGAAACTGTTTGAAATGAAGAAATTTAGAAGATGAAGAAAATATTATAACCAAGAATAGGTATAAAATTCAATTAACAAACCCTCCATGACAATTTTTACAAAAGATCTAATACAAATTGCGAGGCACATCTCTAGTATGGCTTATACCTCCAATTTGCTCTTGATGGTCTCCCACCACCCATTCCAAAAACCCACTGCAGATTTAAGATTCCACAATTTAATATTTTAGTAACTGGCAATTTAAGAATTAGCAGAACAACAAATTATGGTGATATATGAGTCTAATATGAACCTCAGGATGACAAACATGGCAACAGATACTCACTAAAGATTATAGATTGTCTATCACACATGTCCATACTATAGGGTATTCTTGTTTCAGAATATCAAAAGCCAGAATCTCTATTCTTATAGACCCCACCTCACCTAAGTGTTTCTTGAAAAGTCGGCCAATTGGATCTTCCATGTTTGCAAGTACAGAAATGTTGTTTGCAAGACGTGTGATCTGCCAAGTTTAATAAGCAAGATTCATTAAGAAAATGCATAAACAAAATTCAAGCGCATCAGCTATATCCAGTAGAATTCTTTTCCTTTCTTCTTAAGTCATAGAATGTAGATAAAAAGGTTATCAAGTTACCATTTCCCAGGGGAAAGTACTTTCAGTTACAGCGGCAGCAAAAATCCAATCGTTACACATTTCTCGCACGCATATCCCTTTGACTATCATGACTTACAGCATGATCACCTTGTAAGACTCTTTTTTTCCTTACCGTCCTGATCTTTGGTGCCATAACTGTATTCAAAAGCCATTGTTTATCAAGACTTTTATTCAGAAAGAAAAGTTATAGATAAATTGTTTTTCTTCTCTTTGTCTCTTAAATGAAGAATTCAGACCACATGTTTGAATGATGTTCTTTATATAGTTTGTTTTTAGAGAATGTAAAAAGTCTGAAGAAGCAAAAATAAGTTCAACTTCTCAAGTGCCAAAGTGATGCGCACAAAAAGTATCAATGCACAAAAGCTTCTATTGAAATTCCTAGCCGTAGACGAAGCAAAGATTCCCTAGTCGAAGGCAAATTGAAAAGATTATTCGCAATAGCTTGAACTAACTCAGTTCCTCTTGCAATACATTCCTTCATTAATTCCTCCCTAAAATTCAATAAAAATAACAAAATTACTCACTGAACAAAACCATCCCACATGAAATTGAACAACCAAACTCCTCTAGACATTTTCAATGGTGCAGAGCCTACATGCTAGCCTATGAGCAGAGTATCAATTTCAATATCAAAATCCTACTCAAAACCAATGTCGTACTATTCAAACAGTTCATATTGATAAAAATCCAAACTTTAACAAAAATTAGGGAAAAAAGTAAAACCCAGTTCCATAGTTGTTGATTAAGCTTGAAAGATATGAACTTTGGGCACAGTAACCATTTTTATATAAGTTATGGGAAGCAAAAACACAGAAAACCCAGTACCATACAAAAATCAAAACAATAAAAAAAAATCAAACAAACCTTGAAGAAGGGTTGGAGGGAAATTGATGATGAAGGTCAACAGCCATGAGATTAACCAGGTTGATTTCAAATGCCGTCATCTCGGTCTTCATCGCTGCGAGCTCTGTTTTGGTTAAGCAGCTCAAAACTTGAAAGCTGCAGAAGAAAAGAAAAAGAAACAGAGGCTTTCCCAGGGTTTATGTAACACCCGGACAGGGTAATTACGCAAAAGGGTAGGCAGGGGCAATTCGTAAGAACAGAGAGGAGGTAGGGGCAAAACCAACAATCCACCATTCATAAGGAAAACCTTCCTTTAGTGTATGTACCAGAAATTATTGTTGGAATTAAGTCTCTATAAAATTTACCTTCTGTAATTGCATTATGAATAGTTGAGGCTGTACCAACTAATGAATCTCTGCACACAACTATAGTAGAGTTTTGTCCGTCATCTTCACGCAAACTGTTTGATGCTTTAGCAGTTTGTACAAGAGATACTATAATCAAAATTCAAATAATATCAATTAATTTATATCTGTAAACACACAACAGTTTTTTTTTTTTTATAACTAAACTATTCATACAAATTAACATTTCAAAATGCATGAGAAATGTGTACCTGTTTTCCACCTCTTTGATCTCCTTGATCTGACCTCACGAATTCATTGCCATCGGATTCAGTTATTGTTCCAACAGAGTTTTGAGTACTGCAGGTTTGCTGAATTTTCTCTTGATGATCATGGCCCTCAACATCACCATATCCTAACATTCTTTTTGTTCCCCTTGATATAGCCTTCGGTGCCATCACTGTATTGAAAACATTAGTTTAATCTAACAGATTGAGAATAAAGAGATTAACTACAACTTAATAACTAACTCCTTCTGTAACCTAACAGCAGAACAATCTCAACTTTCATACAAAAAGCAACAATAAACAACTTCACATAAAACTAAGGTCTGTTTACACAGAAATTAACACTTGCAATTGTAATAACAAACAATTGTAAATTTTGTACCTGAATTGAAAAACCTGGAAATTTCGACAGCTCACTGTTTCGGATATCTGTAAAACAGAAATAAACAATTACCTATTACAGCTATATGCATAATAATGCAAAAACATAACATATATATTATATATCCTAAATTAAATACATACTGACCATAGTCACAGATTTGAACTTATAGAATATGTCAACTCATCCAATTAAGTAATCAAATCTTCTATACTAACTCACAAAAATCAATAAGAAACCAAAAATTGCTAAATAACCAATAAATCCCTTTATCTGTAATAACCATACTAATAATCACTCCTCAGTATATTGTTTAAGTTCAACCAATGCTAATTATAGATACCAGCAATGAGATATTGATTCCATACCTGAATAACAATAGAACACCAAACCAATACAAAACAACAGATACAGGAACAATGGCAGAAGAACAATCGAAATACTCCTTTGCATAGAACCTATAGAATCAAAACAAAATAAATATCAGCTCTCCAAAACAAACAAACCACCATTAAACTGTAATTCTGAACATCATCCCAGAAGCTAAGCACAGGAAGAAGACAACTAAACTCAAAATGAAACTGAATAAATAAAGCCTACACAATGCTGCAAAACCCAATTCCCAATCAATCACTCCAACAAAAAGATTAATACTTTGTGGTGAAATTAAGGAACCGAATCAATCACTCCAATCAACCACCAGTTTTGTCACCTCTATTTTTCATCGTGATAGTATTTACTTCCAGTACTAAAAAAAAAAAACAAAGAATCCAGCTCCATCTGCAAACCAACTCGATTCAAAACTACAAACCAAAATTCATCCACAGAAAACAACAAAACTCCAATAGAACAAAACTTTCATCAGGTTTATTGAATTGGAAATTGACGTTTTTACCTTGATTTCATCATTGTCGATCTTGATTGTTGAGCTCATTTTACTATTCTACTGTTTCAAACTACAAACCCAAATCAGAAAAGATGGTAAGCACAAAAGAATTAACCAAATTCCAGTTCACAAATCAAAAGAAAAAAAATCGAAAGCAAACAGAGGAAAAAAACACACCCACTCTCAGTCCGACTATAGATGAAAGAAGGAATCGATTGATCATACGAATCCAAGTCACAAAAGATGGCGAGCAGAAAAGAAGCAACCGACACTCTCAATTCAGGCTAGACGGCTATAGAAGAAAGAAGAGAATCATTCGATACATAGAAAAACCCAATATCCCTAGGTCAGTTCCTTGACCAATCAAATACAAAACCCAGAAAAAATTTCATATCAAATTCTCCCAAAGCCACAAATACCTTCCAATTGTCTTGTTTTAGGTAAGAGCTTCTGGTCTGTCTCTTTTCCAACTCTTCCTTCTTCCCCATTCTCTTCTCCTTTTCTTTCGTCTCTCCTCTTGCTCTGTTGAGCCGAAAACGGTGAGAAAACGTACCAAGTGAGTTCCGATTTTCTTGATGCTAAAACTATAGGTTGAAGCAGTGGTGAAAACTCTTGATTGGAAACTCGGATACTAAGCTTTTTTCGTTGTTTATGTCGGTGGTTCACTCTTTCTAATCGAGTATCAACTTCTTCCCGTCTCCCTCTTCTTCAGTCTAAAACTCTCTCTATCCCTAGATAGATAGAACGCAGCCTGAAGCTCTCTGTCTTGCTCTCTCTCTGTTTCTCTCGCGCTATTGCTCTCTCAAACTGAAGCTCTGTATCTCGCTCTCTCTCTCTCGCTATTTCTCGATCTTTCTAAACTTATCCACACACACCCAAAAAAAAAAAATATAATAACAAATACCGACTCTCACTCTCCTTGGCATCCTGGAAATTGTGGTAAAAGACCAGGGGCAGAACCGTCACTCCACTGTTACATGAACAGTGATAAACAGGAATGCACTGTTACATGAACAGTGATGAACAGGTATAAACAGTGCATCCACATTCTACATATTTAGCATATGTAGAACTAGTTAGAAATTCCGCGCTTTGCTGCGGGTAGTATCACTTCGTTCAAGTTGTATAACAATTATTAATTACTTTCTAACTAAACTAACAACTAATAGTAATCAAATGAAGTTATCTAGTTCACAAAGGGGAGGGAGCCCAAGTACTTTTACAGTCTTCTCCGTGTTCTAACCATTTAACACATTCCTCATGCACAAAATAGAAGATACCAGCAAAGCAAGTGTGAGACTTCGCTCAAACAGATTCCAATTCAACATGAGTTTAAATTAAGTTGAAGAGACTTGGTGTCTAAAAAAAAAGGAAGCAAATTCTAAAGGAGGCCAATTCTTGTAACACCTACCATATGGATCACATATTTTGAGCATAAGTCCCCAATTTTAATGAGGTCCTTTCTTCCTTCAATTGAATCTCCACTGAGAGTTTGGAATTGGCCTTTGATTTCTTCATACCAATGTTCGTCCATGAGTTTAGATCATCCTGGTAAAATTTCAGAGCTTATTTCACAGTGGCTTGGCCGGAAATGCTGCCGGAATCCGTATAGGTCTGGTTTTACAGTTTTCGTCTTCTAGTGCAGAAAATTGGACCGATCTATTAAAGGTCTTCCACTCCAAAATAACTCTTACACTCTTCATAACAAATGATCTTTAGGATGTCTAGAATGTAGCTGAAAAGTTTCAACTCATTCGGAGTTCATTTGGTCAGTCTGTCACTCCTCCTTCCTTGCCTAGCTCGGTTTCTCCTAGCTGGAGTAGGGAAATGTGCTAAAGTTGACTTTTTAGTGCATTTCCAAGCTTCTCCAGCATTTCCTAGCATGATAAGGAAAAAATAATAGATATATATATAAATAAACAAAAAGGTTAAGCAAAAGTGCAAGATTAGGGGAATAATTAGTAGGTAATTATGGACCTAACACATAGCTTTCAAATACCCGTCCGGCAGCCACCCAATACCGGTATGGTGAACCAATGCCGATCTTGAGCGCCGGCAGACAAGAAAAAAATTGCAAAACTGAGGCGCCGAGTCCTAGTTTTTTGGAGAGAGAGAAAATATTATATTTATTTTATGTAGACTTTTCAATTCAATAATATTATATTGTATTTCTTATTATTTTACTTATCTATTTTCATTTTCCAATTTCACTACATACTCATTAAAGCATTCATATATATTTAATAAGAATTTAAAATATGATTAGGATCATGTGACATAAATATGTATGATATATATGTTGAACGCATATTGGTGAGGGAAAACAAAATAAATTCTCTCATGATTTATGACCTAAATCTAAGCCAATCCATTATATTTGCAAAAAAAAAAAAAAAATAGCAGTTAAAAAAAATTAAAAATATTTAAATAATTAATCATGTGGTACAAACAATACAGGAAACAAAATAAACATTAAAAAAAATGATTTTTTCTTTTTGAGGATAAAAACAAATGATTTCTTCATAAATTTTTTTGCACAGCTAAAATAGAAAAAAAAATATTAAAAAAAAAACAGAATAGTTCATGTCATTTTCTTATTAATTAGACATTAATTTTTGAAACTCAAGTGTGATGATTAAGAAATGTATATTTAGTTAAGATTTATAGAGTGATTAAATCATTGAAATGGCTAAATTTTTTATTTTAAAGATAATAATTTGTTTGCAAATTATATGATTGAGGTTATTTGAGGAAGTTTAGTGAGGTTTAGTGAGTAAATTTAGTATTTGAAAATTTGATAAGAGGTTTAACAAGTATAAAGGTCAAGTGAGTAAATTTAGAGGTTCCAATAGAAAAACTATACATTGATTTGTGATCACTCTCTCGCCACGGTCACAGTCTCTCTCTCTCTCTCTGCTCCCTCGTCGATCACAGATCTTCATGTCTTGGTCTCCGCCTCCGATTTCGATGGACCACCCGCATGGTGCTCTCTCTCTCCTCGAATACAGATCTTCACGTCTCGGTCTCCGCCTCCAATTCTGGATACCACCGACACGGTGCTCTCTCTCTTTCTCTCTCTCTCTCTCTCTCTCCTCGATCACATGTAGATCTTCATGATACCGGCGTGATGGTGCTGGTTCACTCTAATTCCACCGCCTTATGTCGGTTGATGACATGGAGGATCCATCTCTGGCGACCGGAATTGGATTGGGGAATATGAACAATTCGGCTGAAAGGACCCTGCTCCATAGTTTTTGTTCGATCTGATGCTCTTCAATCTTCATCAAGCTCAAATCTATGTGATTTTGTGCAAATTTTTTATTTGAATTCTCTTGAATTTCAGGTTGTGCAGAAGACAATGGCAACGAAGAAACTTCCATTGGAGCTACCGTACTAGAGGCGAACTCAGATCTCTGTAATTCCCTACTCAGAAGATAAGAAAGTTGCAAGAAGTCTTTTCACTCAATTCTGGCGTGCAATTGTGCTCGGAAGAAGCGAGAGTGTCGGAAAAGGAGATTGACAGTGAAAGACAATGGTAACAAGGGACCAATTTTAGTAGACGTTTGATCTGTGCATTTGTTCTCTTAATATGTCTAGAATTACTAGTTAATTTTGTGATTTTGATTAATTAGTTTCTTAAGTTCGATGATGAGGTGGAACAGAGCTATCAGATACTGTTTCAAATCATGTTGAGCAATTGAGAGTTTGTAATATGATGCTAGTTGATTAATCTGCAAGTACAGTACCATTTCAAATCATGTTGAGCAATCGAGAGTTTGTAATATGATGCTACTCTAAACTTAATATAGAGTTTTGTCAAACTTCTTAAATGTGGAGAATGAAATTAGATCTTAATTTTATGCCTCATTGTTCAATTTTGATGCTATGGTATTTGTGTTTGTGATAGGAGCATTTTAATGCGACGTTTTAACTGTTATTTCCCTATATTTTCTGTGTTATTTCCTTAATAAAACTCTGTTTAGGAAAGTTTCCATTCTTTGATTGGGAAAGTTTCCGTTTTGTAGTTTCTATTTTTTGTTTTTAGAAAGTTTCCCATTTTAGTTTAGGAAAGTTTCCATTTCTTATTTTAAAAAGCTTCTATTTTCAGGTCTTTGGAATAAATAAGCTGAATTGAGTTCATAAATGGGAAGAGAAGCTTCATGAAGATGACATGGCAAGAAGGTGACAACGTGGGAATTAAAGATGATTGATTGAGGATTTCAAGGAGAGATTTTCTTGGGAGATTTTTATGGAAGGAAATATTGTTGGAGGAATAATTTTGTGTGTTTGCTGTGATATGCCAAGAGAGAAACAAGGAAATGATGTGGAAAATCAGAAAATATAATGGGTGGAGGAAATCAAAGGGAGAGTTTTGAGGGAAAAGAGATTTTGTTGGAGAGTAATTATGTTGTCAACGTGAAAAGGGAAGAGATAATCTTGGAATTAAATCATGGGAGTGTTTTAAGGAAGGATAAAGTTTCAAAACAAGGCTAGGTTCATTCCCAACTTTCTCTAAATTCATTTTGGCCGAAATTGGTGAAGTGAATCAGCATTTATTCTTGATATTTCGGTAACTTCTCTCTCCTAAGATATTCTTGGCCGAAATTCATGAAGAAAATCAGAATAATTTCAAGGAAATTCGGCAATTAAATATTAGGGAGGTATTTTAGAGAATTTTGATTGGTGGGAACACATCACAAGGCTTACTTGGCATTCTATGATTGGTTGGACCACATCACAAGCTTACTTGGCGAATTATCATTGGTTGAAGATATGTGGAAAATTCTGATTGCTTTGTGAACCCTAGCCGTGCTCCTATATATACCCACCTCTTTGACGTTGAGAAGAGTTCCATACCTTTAGAAAAATTCAGAAAATACACATCATTGCCGTGAGCTTCTCCCATCTTCTCTCCATCCTCTAGTCATCTCCACGGGTTCAAGCAAGGCCAAAGGAAGAAGAAGAAGCCATGAGCACCACCATCCATCCCCATCCTTGAAGCTTGCTTTCGAGTTTCAAGAGACCACAACGTTAATCATCCATCTTCATCTTTCATCCACTGTGTAATTCGACCTCTCCCTTGTAAACCTTGTTTTGAATTCGTTGGTTAAGTACTAGTTGACGTTTATGTTTGAACAAAATTTTCAATTCTGAAATTTTATATGATTGAATGAAATTTTCAGATTCTATTATTGTAATTCGAGAGTTGCTTATGCGAGTTTGTTTAATTAAATTTGCTTTATAGATATCTTTTGTATTTTAATCTTATGTGGTTCGAAACACTTAGGGTTTTGATATGAATGGTGCTAGATTTAAGAACATGAAATCAACTTTTTGTTTTGTGTAACTTGAATCGAAGTAGTAAAGGTTTTGGACAAAAACCGAATTTAATTAAAGAGGATTGCAATTAGGTGGACTTTTTCATACTAAGTTGCACACTTGAGTTGATAGCCGTTCTATGTGTTTCATGCGTTAAACATGTCATGATTGACTAGCTTTCTAGGGCTTGATTACATGTTTGATAGGATTAATCTTTGTGCTTTCACTTAGGTTAATTAGCATTGAAAAGTAAAAAATGGGAAATTATTTGTTTTCTGTTGTAGGAGAATAGAATTGTATATATTATTGATAATAGGAGCCCTTTATATAGGGAGCTACAAGGTACACAATAGGTAATAGAATCCGTATACAATTGAATACCTAGAACACTTTCCTATTACAACTCTAAACCCTAGTTTGTAGAGGCACACATTATGTCGACATCCTTCAACACTCCCCCTTATGCCGCTCAAACTTGGTGATGACGTTTTGATTGTTGCCTAATTAAAAACGTTGCCAGGTAACAAAAACCCTGTGGGACAAAAATAACCCTGGTCGAAGGACAAAAAGAGCACAACACGTCCTTCACTCTTCGAGATCGAACATGTAGACATCATGTCTCCCCCTGATGTCAATATCTCCCCCTGATTGCTACAATCATGGGAGTTCAGATAACTTTCTCAATCCGATGCTCTTCACATGTTTTTCGAAGGTGAATTTTGCTAACGACTTAGTAAATAAGTCCGCTACATTATCCTCTAATCGGATTTGGTTCACTTCAATATTTAGAAATGCTTATTGTCATTTTGATGGAGGGGAGGAGGAGCATGGAAGGTGGCATTTTGCCTTGTGGGGTCTGATCCCACACTTCCGTCATCTCTTTTCTCTGTAGGGATAGAACAAGCCCATATCAATCGTACCTCTCAAATATCGAAAGATTATCTTTATACCAATCTAATGGAGTTGCGTTGGCGCGGGGCTATATCTAGCCAACAAGTTCATAATAATTGAGGTGTCCGGTCTTGTATTGAGCTAAGTACAATAATGCGCCTATTGTACATAAGTAAGCACTTCTGCTATTAACACGTCTTCGTCATCATCCCTGGGACGAAACGGATCCCTTTTAGGGCCAAGACTACGGACGACCATGGTGCATCTTTGACTTTATCAAAAATGTCTCTTGACACGGTATACAAATTCTGAATTTAGACAAAACCGTGTTCTCCCAAGGTCATTCCTCTCAAACTCGGATTTCAGGTATTCAGCGGTTTCCCTTATCTCTCAAGGGTTCCAATTATGTTTATCAACATAAACCGCAACAATTGCAAATCCGGAACTTGTCATGGAAATGTGTGGGCATAGTTCATCATATCCCTTCCCAATTAAGTAGTCATTTTTGTGAGCATTTCAACCTCGTTGCAAATGCACTCCGTGGTCTAGAGCCACTTGACTTGGGTAAATAAAGTCCACAAGAACCTTCATTATATTCCGTATCTAGACCCCCATAGAGATGCGTAGTGACCACATTCGTAAGTTGCATGTTCAGTTATTTGGAAACTACCAAACTGACAAGGTAGTGGAGTGCAATGACATCCATTACGAGAGAAATATGTCTTCTCATTGTGAGGAACCTTGCGCCATAAGGCGAGATTACCATCTCTTTTTCTCATCACGCTATCTAACGAAGACCTATTAATCTCAGGCCTGAAATCCTTCCTCTTCGTTAGTGAATCCAATTCAACCTGGATCGTATCTTTCCATTTAGGGTAATTTTCTCTACGTTGACATTCTTCAACGGAGTAAGGTTCGATGTCATTGGTCTCAATAATTCCACGTCCTCATGTACACTAGTGTAGTTCGTAGAGATCTCTATACTCTCAGGAATTGGTTTAACATCGAGGCGTCCCCCAACGATGTCTCTTGGACATAATCACAATCCAAAATATTCTCATGAGACGGATTTTGAGTATCAATGATTAATGGATCAAGTTGTGCCAAACTTGCTCTCTTCTTAGGGCGAGGGTCCATCGAACCTATGGGTCTCCTACTCTCTCTAGCGGAACCCATGGCCTATGACGCCATTATGCCACCTTTGTGGCGTCACCATACTACCATCCATGATAGTAGTGCAGTGCCCATCTTCTCTAGGTGGCACCATGTCCTCTTGTGGGGACATCAGTCCTTGCAGGCATGTTTGCAGCAGGTATATGTGATCTCATCACTTTTAGGGGATCAAGATGAGATATAGTGGGGACAGACCACGACAATTCTTGTTGTTCCTGTTGAACATTGACGTTCTAATCTCCCCCTAACGACGGGAAGACTGTCTCATCAAAGTGACAATTCGCAAATTTAGCGAAATAGAGATCTCCTGGCAAGGGTTCTACATAGCGGACTTATAGTTGGAGACTCATGTCCAACAAATATATATGTGCTTTCGTTGCAATGACTCATGTTGATGCGCTGTGGTGGCGCAATTGGCACATGAACCGCACACTCAAATATGCATAAATACGAGATATTAAACTCGAACCCAGTCACTAGCTGTAACGCAAATAAAAGTTGAGTGGCTGCTATGAGTCGTAGACGAATTAGCATAGCTGCATGTGATATTGCATAACCCAAGAGGAAATATTGGTGCACATTACCAATGTCCGGGCTACCATCGTAGTCGTTTAATGATGGCTTTTCCGCGAGACCAATTGGGTGTGTACATGGGAATACGATACTTGATATCAATACCCAATGATATGCAATAGTCATCGAAAATTTTCGATGTAAACTCTCTAGCATTTATCAAGTTAAATGGACTAAATGGGATGATCTGGGTAGTGAGCCCATAGCCATATGTTATGTGCTAGGAGTGTAGTATAAGCAGCATTACGAGTGGATAATGGCACAACACCTGACCAGCGTGTTTGCATATCAACCAGCACCATAAAACATCTATACGGTCCGCAAGTTGGTTGATCAAATCCATAGAATTCCCTTAGATTCTTTGTGAGAATGGAATTATTTCCTCAATCTCCTTTGCATAGGATGGTCTCAATCCTAAATAACAGCCTTTACAGAACGAAACATGGGCTTTATAATCAACCAATGAAGGTTTTGGTTAGGCCATAATGTCACAATAGACTTAAGAAGTAGAGAGAGGAGTTTATGGCGTCAATGCCATGTATTTGCTGTAGGGGGTAGGCGGCGCCAGCCATGTATGGCCTGTCTTTGCATATTCATGGCGCCATGAGGCGCATGTGCAGTTCCTCTAACCAATTCGTGGTTCTTACTTTTCTTCGTTCTGAAAATGGATGTCTGTGTAAAGTTTTTAATACACGGATCATCATGTCAAAGCCTATATGTGTCAGAATCCCATAAGTCATCTCTCATGACATGGTTGGATTCAATAACTCAAATAGTGGTTGCATACAACCCACTAGAGCGACACATAAGTTTATCTAATACTCGTTTATGTCCGTAGTCATTAGAGGTGATGCAAAGGAACTCTGTCCATTCTCATAATGTGTTTCCACATGAAACCATTGGCTCTTATATAATAAAGTTCGAATTAAGGTATGTCCAAGACATTAAGTAAAAGAATTGACACTTTATTAATAGCCAATGATTACATCAAAGTTTCCAAAATCTAATCCAAAATAAAATCAAAGTAAGACACATTGTAGTCACTCTATCCGTTTGGTAACTCCAATCAAATATGACCAGGAAAGTAGAGAGAGATGTTGGTGGAGCAAGGCTCTCTTAAGTACCAATAATCTCAATGACTTTCCTAGACATCACATTTTATTGGGTCCGGCACATAAGAAAGAGTTAATACAATTGTCATTTATTGACTAAGGCAAATTGCCATTACAAAAGTTCTTGGGAAAATAAAAAGGACTAATCTAATCAAAGTCTGTTGCATCCATGTGCACTTCATCTTCAGCTTTGAAGTTCTCTATGGTGAGATTGACATCTTCACCATCTTCTTCTTCTTCTGCAAGGTACACTTCTTGCTCTCTCAGGTCCCTATATGCCCTGTATCTTTCAGCTAGTTCCTCGATTGCTTGATCCAATGCTCAATTGATCCACATTGATGACACTCATCATTGTGGTTGCCTCCCTTTAATTGAGGTGCACGTTGTGCACGTTGCGGGCGTTCCCTAGGAGGGTTGGTGCCACCACCACGACCCATTGATCCACCATTACAGCTAGGGATACCACGACTCCCTCTCCCACGTGTGGCATTACCACCGCGTGTATCCACACCAAACTTGCGGTTTCCTTCCTGGTTAGGGAGGTTATATAGGCCCATACGTCCCTTATGTCCCCCATTCTTAGGGAACCGCTCCTTGCGCCCTCCTTTGGGTGCATTATAATTCGCCTCATTAACGCTCTTAGTTCTAATGGGCCTTGAATTATAATTCCTCACGAGGATGTTATCATGTTTCTCAGCTACAGATATAACATTGATAAGCTGATGAAACCTCGTGATCCGTCCAGCATTGACTTCAGTACGGTATTGCTTTGATACCACAATGGCTGAAACGGGGAAGGTGGAGAGAGTCTTCTCAATTAGCTCTTGCTCTATGACAGGGTGCCCACAGAATCTCAACATGGATTGTAAGCGAAGAGCCTCTGAATTATATTCAGCAACAGACTTGAAGTCAGCAAAGCGCAGATTGTTCCATTGAACCTTCAAGTCAGGGAGGAGGGAATCTTGGACATTGTCAAAGCGCTCTTCTAGCGCTACTCATAGCTCTCTTGCATCCTTGATCGACATATACTCCAATCTGAGTGCCTTGTCCATATGGAGTCGCATCAAGATAACTGCTTGAGCATGCTTTGTAGATGTTCGGTTGAACACAAGATCAGGGTTAGGTGCCTGGATTATGGGTAATATTCCCTTTGAAGTGAGATGGTTCTCAACATCGGTTACCCAACTGTGGTAATCCGAGCCTGTTGAGTCAAGCATGGGAAAGTCGAGTCTAGGTTCATTCGACATCCTGAAAATAAGAAGAGAAGATATATTAGTTTCGGAGTTAAACTTCCACAAAAACTAAAACAATAAGATTTCCGAGCTATGCTACCAAGAAATCAATTTCCAAGAATCACTTTTGGATTAGACCAAACAATGGTGTTTTAATATGGTCACAATTTGATGCTTACGGACGCTCTTAGTCCAAGCATTGTGAACGCTCTTAGTTCACACGAACACTCTTAGATCGTTTAATTATGAACACTCTTAGTTCATACGAACACTCTTAGTTCGTTAAGCGTGAATCCCCACAATTCCGCTTTGTTAAATACTCAAAATCATTTGGCAACATATATTCCAATATTATGCAGAAAATAAAAGGAATTTGAATACAAGAAATCAGCAACCTTAATTATAAGAACTTACTTGATGATTCGAGGCTTGAGGACACGCGCGTGTTGATACAGGCGTGCGTAGCGATTTTTTTTTTTTAGACTTCTGCTGATTAGCAGCCCACCTTTTTTTTTTCTTTTTTCTTTTTCTGGCCGCGTCTTCCCCTCTTCTTCTTTCTTTTTCTTTATTTTTTCTTCTTGTGGCAATGGGCCACGTCTTCTTCTTCCTTTTTTTTTTCTGTTTTTTATTTTCTTCTTTCTCCGATTTGCTGGTGGTTGGCTGGGTTTGCAGGTGATATCGATCAAATTTGCAGGTGGAAGCGACGAGAGAGCTGGGGTAGGCAGCAGCTGGGGTGCGTCACGGGCTTGCATGTACTGCTGGAGCGAGGAAGGCAACGCGAGGCAGGGGCGTGTGCAGCGTGGGCTGCTGGTACAGTGGCGGCAGCAAGCAGAAAGCTTGCGTCTGGGCGCGGGGGCACCGTGCAGAAGGCAGGGCAGCGACGCAGGAGGGCCTCTGTGCAGCCTAGGCTGCTGGTGTGGTGGCGGTAGCAAGCAGAAAGCTTGCTGGTTTGTGTAGGCTGCAGGGGAGGAGGCTAGAAGAAGGATCTGGAGGTCCAGCCGGTGAGGTGAGGTGAGGCTGAGGCCGGGTTGGGAATTTTTTTTTTTTTGTTTTTTTTTTTTGTTTTTGTTTGGGTTTTTGGGTTGGCGGCAAAGAAGAAAAAGGTTTTTTTCTTCTAGGGTTTTTTTTCTTTTTCTAAAGCTAGGGTTAGAACTCGTGCTGATAACGTGTTGTAGGAGAATAGAATTGTATATATTATTGATAATAGGATCCCTTTATATAGGGAGTTACAAGGTACACAATAGGTAATAGAATCCGTATACAATTGAATACCTAGAACATTTTCCTAGTACAACTCTAAACCCTAGCTTGTAGAGGCACACATTATGTCGACATCGATCCTTCAACACTTTCGAATATTTCACATGATCAAATCATTTCTCATGACTTAGATGAACAATATTAGGGTTTAATCGAATTTGATCATAGTTTCGGTTTTGATCTTTGTTCTCTCATTCCATTCGTGTAATTATGTTTTTAGTTTTCTTTGTTTTCTTTACTTAGTTTATTTCCGAAAACCAAAACCTAAATCCTCCCTTAATTTCGTAATTATGTATTTACTTTATTTTATTTTTGAAAATAATATATTTTGTGTCTTTATTAATTGTTTAATTGTCCTACATTGACAGGTGTACCCTCAATCCCCGGATTAGATCGATCCCTACTTGCTTATGCTACTAATGATATTTATAGGATTAAATTATGTGCTTGCTCAAAACGCATCAGTTTGTGTTCATTTGTTAGTTTGATATTTGCATTCAAATTTTGAGGCCAAGACATGGCATAATCAAAGAATACACCTTGAACCTATGATGTTGTTATTTTCTTAGTTAGTAGGTATTGTGGAGTGTGGCATGTGAATATCTATTGACTACTTGTTCTTGGACTAAGACAATTTGGCACAATTTGTGCCTAATTGGAGTTGTGTTTGGTTGAAATCGGACTGTTGTGATTCAAACATTTGACATTGTAAATTGTTTTGATGTTTTGGAGTAGCTTTTTTATTGGTAGGTAGTAGTTTTGGAGTAGCTTTCGGGGTAGCTTTTGTATTGGTAGTAATAGTTTTTCAGACGTTGGGAGTAACATTGGTCTCAGACGTTGGGAGTAACTTTGTTAGTCTATGGTAATAGTTTTCTCAGTCTTTAGGAGTAATTTTTTCTCTATTTAATAGTAGCTTTTGGTGCTTATGAAAGTAGTTTTTGGCATTGATTATAGTAGCTTTTGTTGTTGGTGACAGCAGCAACCTGGTGTAGGTGATAGTAGCTTTTCTTATTGGTTATAGAAGCTTTTGGTGTTGGTGACAGTAACTTTCACTATGCCAAAAAACTTATCAGACGACAGACAAAAACTGTTGTGTGATTTGGAGTGCCACCGTTGTAGAGCGAGCCGTTGTCTGTTGAAAATTCAGACAACGGTGGAACACAGTTGTCTGAGAAACAAACAGGCAACGGGTATGTGTTATAACTGTTGTGTGAAGGCTCGACAGATGGCTGGGCAGATGCCATACGCAGCTGCACAGCAGTTGAGGTGCTGACTTCAGACAACACTGCTTGCTTTGAAGCTGTTGTATGTTAAGCTTGTCAGACAACGTACTTTTTTTTTGTGTGTTGTCTGATTGATCCTCAAACTTCAGTGCTTGGACTATATCTGTTGTATGATTAACATTTGGGACAATAAAGTTCAATTGCATCTGTTGTATGATTTAGTTTTGGGACAACATAGTTCAATTGCTTCTGTTGTGTGAGTATAAATTAGAAGACACTAATTTGTTAGAAACCGATGTGTGATATGAATGATTGCATTTGCTACATTATAAAACTGATTGTACAACATTTTCATTTGCTATATTTTGTGAAAATATAGCTCCATTTTACCTAATGAATAGTGATCAATTGGAAAGAAAACACATTGCAAGCCATCAAATAAGTAATCCAATCCATTCCATATGCCAAAAATGTTAAAATGGAGCATTTCCCAATCATTCAACATCTCGTTTTACATTCTAATACATATATGCCCTATCTACTTGAACATCAAAGGTCGATACACATATTGTTCCAAAGCATTCTGTCTTCCAATGTTGCCTGCAAATGAGTAGTTTTTAGTGACAAATAAATTTATCCTAGAGTAAACAAAAGCCAACCATTACCAATAAGATTGCATCACATCACTATCGAAATACAATGCCATGTCACTTTTACTTCAAAACATACGAAAAATAGTTCCAAACTGAAACTCACTTGCAGAATCTCTTTGATATATCTACTGTTAGATAAGCTCAAACTTTAACTTGACATCCTGTGATATAACAACATGGTGGAACACTTTTCATATCCCTATCCTTCTGAATTCGTTATGTTTTATAATTAAAATCATAAATGACTTGACAAAAAGTTGATTTGGAAAATCTTAGCCTCCAAAACTATGTGACTTATCCAATACGCAGGACATTAAGAAGCATAGACCATAAAAGGGTCATTGAGATAGCACAGACTGCATAGTGTACTCCAAAGCAAAGCAACTCAAGTTAATTTTCACAAGAAAAATAGGTTTTCATCTTACATGCTCTGAATTTATTACAAACTAAGCACTTGTTCAGTGGATAAGATCAAATATTTTTTTCCAGATGCAAATGACTACCAAAACAAACAAATGTAACAGTAAATACACTCCCGGTTCCTAAAGTGTTAAAGGGTATAGCAAAAAAAAAAACATGCCCTTTTAGAGTTATCTAAAATATTTCAGTCCAGCATACAAACATGGGCTCTTCTAAAAGAATGAGGTTAACAACCAAACCTGCAGAAAGTATGAAACCTGGCAAAACTTATTAGAATACCTAAAGACATGAAAAGAGATGTGGATTAAATTCACACAGATTAGAATGACTTGCAAAATGCTTGGATTTCATAACAAAGCCAAATAGAAGTTGTTCAACACATAAAGCTGTAGATCAGCAAAAGCCAAATCACATGCATGCTTTTCAGACAAATATATTATGATGCATCTCATTCAATACATCACAACATCATGTTAAATTGAATATCTTAAAAGGTTTGGAAAGTTTTTCTTCCTGTTATATAGTCTCAGAAATAATAAAACAATGGACAACGAAACTACCAACCTTCTTGATCCCAATTTTTGAGCAAAGTCGACCTTGATACCCAGTCATGATGAAGACACAATGCAAAGTGCCTTTCAGTATTTGCATGGCCTGAATAGCTCAAATAGAAATGTTCTAGCATTCCAAGCAAGATGAAGCAGCGATAAAAATAAAACCCTGATCTTACCCAAGCCACTGCTTGAAATTATTTAAACTTACAGAATAGATCATTAGTCAATAGGTAAGATAACCACAACAAAGAATCTTCATTCCTACCGTAGGAGCCTGAACAATATCTATTAATAGAAGTCTAAGAAGATCCCAAGCCTTCTAAAAAATATCTGATCTCCCAATGCTTCTGGGCATTGAGACTGTTATGCCAGTGTCGCTCTGACCAAAATGTGAAATACAACAATCAAACACAATTTGACAAAATGCTGGCCTATAGTTCATATTTAACCAAACAAAATTACTCCCCATATACAGATTTTATCATGGCATACCTGCATCAGTGTGCATGAAATGCCGTACTCTTTCAAACACGGCTCCAAAATCTGCCAAATTTCTTCACACATGGTTTCTGCACAAGACAATACAAAGGCTCATAAGTGACAAAGAATGTGTTCTACTTCAATTACAAAAATCTCAAATAAACAAGCTCCCATGGAAAGTGAAAGACAGAAACAATTATAGGACACGGAAATAGAAGCACCAACTAATAGAAATTACAGCTGAGTGAGCTTTAGCATATCAGCATTTACTTTTAAGTTAAAATTACCAAATTAAGCATACTTAAGAAACAAAGATTTTTTCAAAGTACAAAGATAAAAAGATGGGTATGCAACTTTCTTTACTATCAAGTCATGTGAATAACACCTCTAGGAAATCATTGAACTCTGCTTGCTTTCTTGCTGCTTTATATCCCCATGCCTTATTCCAAGAACAAATATTTTTAGTAGCCACATACACAAATATATATATATATATATGCATTTAATCTGCAGGTTCGTACTTGGCAATAATTGGCATCTTACTTAATTGACATGAAGGGATACACCTCAGAACATACCTTAGATTCATCAACCACAATGGGAAAATTTAGAAAATGCTACCCCAAATGCGCAATCTCAATTTCTTCATCAGTTGCAATCTTGAAATTACTCTTTTCCATCACCTGGGCCATAACAAGAAATATTACATATTTGTGGTAGACTATGAATTGATAATAATCTGTAGTACAAAGATTCCAGACATAGTGCTATTAGGAAGTTCTCGTATTATCTACTTGTCATACATTCAAAACAAACTTTCCTATGCATATTGCGACTTGTTTTGATTTTTCTTCTTTTTATTTTCTTTTTCATGCTTTGTTCAGTTAAGGGCTTACATGGAAAACAAAAACAAGCATAAACTGAGGTAGCCATATGACCTGAAATAAGTACATGAGGAAATTCTGTTCCAGTACATCAATTTCTTTAGAAGAAAGACTCTCACCATCAGAAACTCAATCAATAAGAAACAAGAGTATCAGAAACCCAATCAATACACCAAATTATATTAATAAACCCAATCGAAACCCAATAAAAAATGGAGAACTGAACTGAATCTGAAAGAGAAGAAGAACTTACAAGGGAAGAGAGAGAGAGAAAGAACTTACAATCGAAACCCAGCTTCTTAACGCTGTTAATGAACCTCATCCACGCTGCCAATACAGGGTCGTTTCCTCGCCGCCGCCGCCGCCACCCTCCGACCATTACACGACAGAGGATTCGCCAATATCCACCCTCCTTTTCCATCAAACGAAACTCAAAACACTTCCAAACTTCAATTCAACTCTTAACCCTAAGAAAAGATTAGGGCTTTAGGTGATTAGAGAGACGAGGAGCTCTCTCTCCCTCTTTTGGTTTGAACTCGTCGTAATGACATTGACGAAGAAGAAGGTGGTGCAAAAGGCGATAGATCGGACAGCCGGTTATAACCTTGACGCTGTTGGGCGAGAGTTTAGAGTTGGATGATGGCCCGGTAACGATGAGGGAGTGGTTCGAAACTAAAGGAAACTGGGATTCAGAGAAATTAGGGTTTGGAGATGGGAATGGAGGTAATCTTTGATTGGATTTATGTGAATTGAAACAAAAAGAAACTAAGCAAAAAGGGAAGACGAAGACGTCTGGATTTTTGGTAATTGGAGATTTCAAATTGATACAATTGAGGAAAGGCTGTTTGAGGAGATGGGTCTGAGCCTTTGAGGAGATGCTCGAAGAAAAGAGCAAAAGACTATTTCAGTATTTCGTCCAAGTGCTGAAAATGACCCAATATTTCGTCTAAAATAGATCGACATAGCTCTTTTTTCTTTTGTATTTATAAATCAGACAACAGAAAGACAAGTTATGTTGTCTGATTATGTAAAAATTAAACTTAAATTGAGATTTCAAAGAAGGAAATTTCCCGCTATATGCTTTGATTGCATGTAGTGTGGCGCTAGGTTTAGTTATTACTCATTCACACAACACAAATAAGTAATTTGGTTGTGGGAGCATGCAATCACTAGATATATCTTAATCAAAATCTGTAGGTTTTAAGGGGGAATAAGTGCCATTTTGGGGCAAATCTACACACATCCAAACATTCCCAATATATCTCCATTTATCACACAATAGAAAGTAAAAAAACAGTTGTATGATATTTTGCAAGCTACACTCATACAACAGATATAACTATTCTGTTGTACTTTGGAGTACCAATTTGGAGCCAAATTTGTGTCAGACTAGGAGGGAAATCTGCCGCTATTTTTTGTTTCATTCACACAACAAAATATTCTTGTAACTGTTGTGCATTGGCCTTCTAGCTAAAAAGTTCAGAATTTTAACCGCCTTATACAACGCAAATTTTGTAAACGTGTTGTGTGATTCACTTTCTTTCATCACACAACAGTTTTTTTTTTTTGTTGTGCAAAAAGTGTCGTCTGATAAGGTTTTTGGCATAGTGTTTTGGTGTTGTTAATAATAGCTTTTGTTGTTAATGATCATAGCTTTTATTGTTGGTATTAGTGGCTTTTGTAACTTTGTCGGGGACCTTACCAGAGTAAATTTTGTTGTTGGTGTGAGTAACTTTTGGTGTTAGTGGCAGTGGCTTTTGTTACCTCACCAGAGTAGCTTTTATTGTTGGTGATAGTAGTTTTTGGTGTTAGTGACCGTAGCTTTTGTTACTTCGCCTGAGATCTCATAGGAGTAACTTTTGATATTGGTGATAGTAACTTTTGTTGGTGGGGATAGTAGCTTTTGGTTTTGGAGAGTGTAGCTTTTGTTGGTGACAATACCTTTTGTTATTGGTGATAGTAGCTTTTGTAAGTAGTTTTTGTTACTAGTGACAGTAGGTTTAGTGACCTCGCCGGAGGTCTCATCAGAGTAAGTTTTGTTGCTAGTGACAATAGCTTTGGTGTTAGTGACAATAGCTTTTGGTGACAATAACTTTTGTTGGTGAGGATAATAGTTTTTAGTTTTGAGGAGCGTAGCTTTTGTTGCTGGTGAAAGCATCTTTTTGTGACCTCGCTGGAGGTTGCCGGAAATCTCACAAGAGTAGCTTTTGTTGCTAGTGATAGTAGCTTTTGTTGCTAGTGATAGTAGTTTTTGTGACCTCGCCGAAGGTTGCTGGAAGTCGCACCAAAGTAACTTTTGTTGCTAGCTACAATAGCTTTTGGTGTTAGTGACATTAGATTTTCTGGTCGCCGGAGTTCGCCATTAGTTGGCATGAGGTCGGCCGGAGACCCGCGGAGTTGACCGGATAACTTGCTAGAGAGGAGAAAGAGAATGATTGTTTACTTTTTACTCTAGTGGTATTTATGTAAATATGTTGGTTTTTATATTCAAAATTTAACACCCTTTCTAATCTAGTGGCCTTATGAGGGGAAAAAAAATAGTTTGTGGCCTTATGGCTAAAAAAATATTTAAATATGCACTTATATGTAACTAACCCAAAATAATAATGAACTCTATAACTTCATAGATTGGATTTTATTTTTTATTTATTTTTTAGTTGAAGGAGGTCAGACTTTATTGATAATCAAGAAACATCTCACGGTATAAGCTTTCTAAATAAGAAAAAAGATGCAACAAATGCATCAAAAATACAAGAAAATAGGAATAGAGCAATAGCGCAGGCGCTGTTTTACCACTACAGATTACTGCTGTGTAGTGAATTTTGTAGTTGATGGTATGACTACCCATGCATGTCCAACTCACAAAATGACAAAAGTCAATTTGAAGAAGAACAAAGGGTAATCTTCCATTAAAAGATCAAAGCTGGCTAAGGGTGTCAGAACATGACCGTGTTGGCATACGATCCCTTTCGAACAAATACCATAATTCCTGGTCCTCGACCCAATACAAATAAACAGCACAATTCCAAAACCAAATCAATAATTGGAAGGGAGCCCAATAGAAAATTTGTATCAAACTTCTGGGTCCCACCCGGATCCTATATCCGGATCCAGCCTAAACCCGTCCACCAAACCCAGCACCAAATATTTCCTGGAGTCCAAAGGCATTCAAATTACCTTCCACCGCCGACGTACCATCAGTCCACCAAGCCATTTGGTGGCATGTTGCTTGCAACACTATTTGTACTGCTCCGTCGTCGAAGGTCCAGCCGGAGAATGAAAAAACATGGTCTGATTGACACAACTCACTTGAAATACCACCATCCTTGCAGAGATGAGTCGGCCCTTTGAGACAACCATGGAAGAAAGGCAAGAGATCCGATCCTCCTGGATCCTACTCTCCAATACCAACAACTGTCTTCCTAACAAGCCATCCTCTCACCAGCAACACTACTCCAACCCCGCTTATACGACCACCATCATTGACAAGCAACAAACCACTTAATAGAAAACACGAGCCTAACTTTTTTGCCATCGGAAACAACAAGTGTAATACCCCGAAAAATCCAAATTAATTTCCGATGACATTTCAGAATGATTTCGTGATCATGGGAGGAAGTACGAGGCTTTGAGGGTTGTGAATATTGCTCGAACAATTTTATTTCGAAATCGTACGTCATTTAGGGGCGTCTCAAAAAGTGACTTTTTATGAGTACCAAATTTGGGAAAATTTCCTTCATGAAAGTCGTAGAGCTCGTCGATACGATCGCGTGCATATGTGGAACGCAATATTCGGAGTTCGTATGAATAAGTTATGAATATTTGAAATTTGGGAATTTTCTATAAATAGAGGAATTTTCGGAATTTTTTCATAAGGACGAAACTTTCTTTTTTTTTGCTGAACAGTCCCCCTCCCCCGGTTCTCTCTCTCTTCCGCGCGTCCTCAGACCCGACAGGTTCTCGCTGACCCGACCCGTCCTTTTCTCCCGCCTCCGGCGACTTCTGGCCCCGGACCCGGACTGCTCCGTGATTGTCGCTCCAAGCCCCGCCTCCCTATGGTGTCGATTTGCACAGCCGCCGCGCCGATTGCTGGATCGCAGGTGGTCCAGTTTCGTCCGACCCGACCCGGCAGGAAAACTACTTTTCCGGCATCACCTCGGCCGATCGTTCCCAGTTTCGTGATCTCCTCTTCACGCTGATCATCCCTATGTAAGTCTTTCATCACGATTTTGTGTATAGAGTGCTAGATCAAGGTTTGACTTTTTGAACGGTTCTGATTCAATCTGGGTTTGGATCGAACGATCCAGATTAATCCAAACTTCAAAGCTTGATCTAGGACGATCTAGGCCTAATCGGATTTAGCTCCAGTTATGAAAGTTGATCACCCTTTAATTCTGAAGAAGTTTGTAGTTGGTCACTTTTCCATCGGAGGTGGTTGGCCCGGCGTTGACCGCCGCAGTTGACCGCCGGTTTGACCGCCGCTTGTGGCGGCGCGTCCGGCCGTGTTTTTGTGTTCTGTTTTCAGTTTATTCATCTGTGCATCGATACGAGCGTTTTGATATATTATATGATTATTTTAGAAAAAAGTTGATAAATAGTGGATTTACGTTTTTACGTTTATCCTCGGTTTTCGATCTGTGAAGATCAGACCATCGGTTTTACTTCAAATTTTAGTATGTTGATCGTATGACTGTCCCGGTGACTTTGTGAGGTCACGGGCGAAGATCCGACCGTTGGATCTTCGTATAATTGTGAAATAGTAATTCGGAAGGCGATTCGTGAGAATCCGATCGTCGGATTTTCATGAAATTTTGTGGAGATGTTTATAAGGACGATTCAGGAAGATCCGACCGTTGGATCTTCGTGATATTTTCGGAGGATGATCCTAAGGGCGATCCGTGAGGATCCGACCGTTGGATCGTCTTTATTTTCAGATCCGACCGTTGGATCACCTTTATTTTCGAATCCGACCGTTGGATCATCTTTATTTTCATATCCGACCGTTGGATCATTTTTATTTTCAGATCCGACCGTTGGATCACCTTTAGTTTCAAATCCGACCGTTGGATCATGTTTATTTTCAGATCCGACCGTTGGATCATCTTTATTTTCAGATCCGACCTTTGGATCACCTTTATTTTCGAATCCGACCGTTGGATCGTCTTTATTTTCGAATCCGACCGTTGGATCGTCTTTATTTTAGAATCCGACCGTTGGATCGTCGATTAAGTTTATTTCGTGTTTCGTTTACTAAGCAAAGACCATATTTGATTAGGTACTTGACGGTTTGAGTTGACGAGCGTTTGGATTATCGTTATAATTGACTTGTTAGAAGACGCAGCGGGATTAGAGGTGAGTAAACCTCACGTGGTTCATATTACGAACCAAATAAATTTAATTATTTTATTTTGTCGTAATTGTGTGAAAATATTTATGGAATAAATATTTGTTTTAAATCATATGGGCTTGATCAACTACGGTCCATAGGTAAGTAAAATGATTTTATTATACAAATGAATTTCACGGTTTTTATACTTGAACTATAGTTGGTATTAGTGGTCATTCCTGAGCGGATGATTACGTATATATATATATATATATACGTGAAATATATATGTTGATTGGTATGATGAAGTGATTGAGAATTGATTTGATATTATTCAAGCTATTAATCTCCCATTTAATTGTTGAATAATGAAATGTTGATCATGTGATGTGAAAGCTATTTTATATGGCCAATTATGAATATGTGGAAATTATTTTAAGAAGTGAAGATTTATCTTGAAATAATATGTCTCTTTATATGGGTGTACATACATTTATACACATTTATACAATCTAAAAACGTATAAAGATGGTATGTTGAGAAATTGGTTATGTCTGAGAAGTACAATTGTGAAGCCGGGTGTTATCTACTACCCCGTGCTTAAGTGAATTGCTGGTAAATGTGTTTTGGTGTTATGAGAAGTTAGCCTTGGGCCCTAGTCCCTACAGATAGTGCACTATTATATTCTTAGGAAGATTGCTTACTTTGAGTATACATACTTTGGTAGTGTCCTTGGTATGCTGATGGCTGTCCCATACTTTGGTATAGTACGTTGGACCCTAGCATGTGGATTTATGATTTGTTACCAGTCAACCTGGTTGTCCCGTGTTTTGGGTATAGTACGTTGGACCCTAACACGTGGATTTATGATTTGTTACCAGTTAATCTGAAAATTCACTAAAAAGAGAAGTGTTATGTGAAATTGATCAAATATCTATCCATGATATATTTGAAATATGTGGAGGTGTTATGTGATTTTGATCAAATATCTATCTGTGATATATTTGAAATATGTGGAGGTGTTATGTGATTTTGATCAAATATCTATCTGTGATATATTTGAATTATGTGAAGGTGTTATGTGATTTTGATCAAATATCCATCCATGATATATGTTGAATATGTGAAGGTGTTAGTAAAAAGAAAATCAAGCATGTGTTGCTTTAAATGTTATTTCACATATTAATGCTGCAATATTTGTTGATTGTTTACTTGAGTTATAATAACTGTAACTAAATAAATCAACAGTTCTTGCAATCCGAGTTTGGTGTTGTTGGCTTACCGAGTTTGGTGTTGTTGCAATCCCGGTACACTATTCAAAATTGTGTAGCGGGTAGTGTCACAGGTCAGGAGATTCAGGGCAGTGATCGTGCAGTTTAGAGAATTAGTATTAGATTTACAACAGTTGTTTTGTGAGGAGAATTATACTCTTTGAGTTTTATAATTTGATTTGGTGAGAGCGTGCTGTAATAAGTAGCTTGAGGATTTGGTTAATGTAATATCAAGAGTTGTAATTAGTGGTTGTTTCTGAGAGAAAAAAATTCAGAACGTATTTGTATTATTAGTAGTCATGTTCCGGATTTGAATCCTTATTTCAAAATTCGGGGTGTGACAACAAGGGTAAACAAGAAGAAGCCAAAGCCTGAAGAAATCTCCATGAATGGAGAAGGTATAGGTAGCAACGGACTTGAAACGGCGTTGCTCCACAAACCCTAGCAAAGAGCACTAGGTCATCTGTCCATCCTCAAAATGGCTAATTGTTGACCAAGAAGCAAAATGAACTCAATCAGAAGACACGCACCGGTTCAAAAGAGCATTAGGATTGTAAGGAAAGAGAATCTTTTGGCAGAAACTTTCAATCAAATTTTTCAACGAAATTAAGCACGTTTTGGCTTCTTGGAAATTCTCTTGAATGTGCTTGCAATCATATTTGTTTTCATCATCACATTTATCGTCAAGAAACAAACCTCCATAGTCTTTCACTGGCGCAAACAAGTCTCCTCCACAGAAACTCGACCCATTCAATGAAACTTTTCTTTTGATGCAAGATGATAGATTTCTAGCTTGTCCACTCAGTGAAAATTCCACAAATAGTTAAGCTCCATGAATCACACATGTAAGTACCTGATAAAAATTTAGTCTCCTACAAAAGAATTTTTAAATTAAGAGAAATTTCTATGGCTCAATTGCAAGGCATAAGGCTAGATTGGTCGCTAGGGGCTTCATTCAGGAATATGGTGTTGATTTTGAGGAAACATTTTCTATTGTTGTCAAGCATACCACATTTAGACTAATCATGAATTTGGGTCCCAATTCAGCCTAAAAATTTCATCAGATGGATGTCAAAAATGCTTTCGTGCATGAATATTAAATGAATAAGTATACATGTCTCCGTTAAGTGGTTTTGAAAACCCTAATTGTTCTTCTTTTGTTTGTAAGTTGCAGAAATTTCTCTATGGCTTAATGCAAGCCCCTATAGCCTAGAATGAAAGGTTTACCAATTTTCTGCCCTCAATTGGTTTTATTGCTTCTAATTATTTCTCCTCAACAACATGCATTTGTTAAGGGGCGCAATATTGCAGATTGTATTCTTGCTATCTTAGAGTGTTTCAACTTGTTGGATAATAAGTGTTAAGAGTGTTTCAACTTTTTCATGGGATTTTCTAGTTCGTGTTCTTCAAGCTTTCGGATTCCATCAAGTTTTTGTTTCGTGGGTCATCAGTTTTTACAATCAGCCAAATGATCGTTTCTAGTTAATGGGTGATCATTTGGTTACTTGTGAAAGCTTGAGACTGCTTCATCTTCCAATTCTATTACCCATTTGTATATAAGCTCGTCTATTTATATATTTTCTGTACTTATTGTTATTGTCACGCCCCGAATTTTGAATAACACATTCAAAATCCGAAACATGAATTAAACAACTTAAACAAATAAACGTTTTGAATTTTTTTTTCAGAAACAATCATGCCTCACACCACTCAAAATGCAAATCTCGAAAACCTCGAGTTAATTATTACAACTCACTCTTACAACGTAAAATTGTAAGCTCTAAATGAGCATAACAAACCTCACAAAATGTTGTAACTCAAGTGCCACCACTCTAAGCAGCCCGATCACCGTCTTGGTTCTCCTGACCTGTAGGATTACCCACTACACCGTTTGAATAGTGTACCGGGATTGCAACAATACAAACCCAGTAAGCTTTTTGCAAAGCTCGTATGAGTAAATGAAAGGATTGCACGATTTAAAGTGACAAAATCAACTCAAGCATTTTCTTTCTTTCGCATAATAATTGAAGTGCACAACGTCACTTCAAACATCAATCAACTCACGTCTCACAATGACCACTACAACACAACTACACGTTCTCTCTCTAATACACAAATGTATACTCACGGGCATACGATTCTTATTTTAATCCCCCATGCGGTATAATACTCCAAGGCATACGATAACTCTCGTTATCCCCCTAGCAGTATAGTGTACTCAAGGGCATACGATAACTCAAGGTTATCCCCCAAGCAGTACAAAGGCAGACAGACAAGAACTCTAACTGAATCGTAATGTGTCACCTTGGCCAAGGTTCACCTTTACGATAATATTTGCCTCAATTCACTCGACTCCTCAACTGAATCGTAACGTGTCACCTTAGCCAAGGTTCACGCTTACGAATAACAGCTTTTCTCAATTCACTCAACTCCTCATTTAGTTCATCTCAACGACTCAACTATCGCACCTTACTCAATTACTCTTTATCAAAATCAACTCAACATATAAGATAATTTATATCTTCTAAAGAGTAATGCTCGAATAATAACTCATTTAACCATATCAATACTTCATCCAATATTTATTCCACATAAATATTTATATACAAAACCATTCCCTCAGGAATGATTACTAATACCACCATAGTTCACATGCATTAAAACAAAAATTCATTTTATAAATAAATTCATTTTACTTACCTATGGACCGTAGTCGAACAAGTCCATATAATTTAAAGCAAATATTTATTTTCATAAAACAATTTCCACAATTTCATAATTAAATAAAATCACCGAATTTCGGTTCGTGAATGAACCATGTGCGATTTACTCACCTCGATAATCCCGCTGCGTCTTCAATTTCACAATACACACCAAAACCGCTCACCAAGGAAGACCGTCAATCACCTAATCAAATATGACCTTAACATAGCCAATAACTCAAAAACATACTCAAACGACAATCCAACGGTCGGATCGAAATTAAATGATAATCCAACGGTCAGATCCTCACAGATCGCCTTTAGGATCACCCTCCAAAAATCATTACGAAGATCCAACGGTCGGATCTTCCTGAATCGCCCTTACTAACATCTTCACAAATTTATACGAAAATCCAACGGACAGATTCACACGAATCGCCTTCCTAATCACTGTTTAGCAATTATACGAAGATCCAAAAGTCGGATCTTCGCCCATGACCACACAAGGTCACTGGGACAGTCATACGATCAACATATCAAAACTACAAGTCCATCGGACGGTCCGATCTTCACAGATCATTAATCGAACAATCGAAATTGATCAAAATCGTAAAATTCATAACTAAATCATACGTAGAATCTAAAAATGTAAAGAAATCACATTTTTGACCCCCGGAGGAGGCCAAAAAAGGGCCGCCGGAGTTACGGCAGAGCTGCAGCCGACCACCGCCAATGGTGTCGGGGCCAGGCTGCTCCTCTTCATCTCATCAAGCCCAACCACTTTCCTAACTAGCATGAAGTCTAAAAATGAACGGAAGTGGTCGAAAATTACCTAGAACAGTTGAACTTGGCTGGAAATTTTCCAGAAACCGGCGATCTATGATTTCGACGTAAAAACTTCAACTTTAGGCCTCGATCCCTTCTTGAGAGTTGTTAATAACATCAAGGAGAACTCACTGGTTCAAGAATCACTCAAAACGATGCTCTATAGCTCGAGATATCTTGATCGAAAGTCTCGGTGGCCGGAAAAATTCCAGAATCCGGCGAGAGCTCCGTTCCACGTAAAAACTTCGACAACTCGCTTCGATCCCTTCATGAAACTTGTTCAGATCCTCAATCTGAGTTCACCAGTGATAGCCATGGCAGTCAGGATGAGCTAGGGTTTTGCAGAAAGAAAGATGAAGAAGAAGAAGAAGATGAGTATTTTGAGAGAGAAATCACTAACAGAATTGGTTACAGTTGTTGAAGTTTCCATTCTACCTAAACTAAGCAATCGTACAGCTATTTATACCATATGAGGTTAACACTACATGCTAATTAACTAAACTAACTAATTAAAGAGAAACTAATTAACTAACTAAGCATAGCTAATTAACTAATTAAGCATGCAGCTGCTATCAGCTAATTAATCTCACTATTACATTTAATCTCACTTAACATCCCTCCTCAAGCTCAGCTAGGGGAACTAGCCTGAGATTGATACAATGAGTGCGAAAGAGAGGAGAAGGTAACCCTTTGGTCAATATGTCTGCAGTTTGATCAGTTGTAGGTACATAAGCAAGACACAGATCGTTGCGCTGAACACGTTCGCGAACAAAATGGAAATCATTATCCAAGTGTTTGATCTTAGAGTGAAACACTGGATTGGAGGCAAGAGCTATTGCAGACAAGTTATCACACTTAATCAAGGGAGCCGTAGGAATAGAAATCCTCATGTCACAAAGAAGATGCCTAATCCAACTTATTTCAGCTGCAGTATTAGCTAGGCTTCTATATTCAGCTTCAGTGGAACTTCGGGAAACGGTGCCCTGTTTCTTTGACTGCCATGAAATAGGACACAGACCAAGAGAAACTACAAACCCAGTGGTTGATCGACGTTGAATAACTTCACCTGCCCAGTCTGCATCACAGAATGCCTAGAGATGTACTGCATTAGACAAAGCATGAGCTGGGCTATAAAACAAGCCTTTATGAGTAGTGCCTTGAAGATATCGAAGTATTCGCTTGACAGCAGTAAAATGAACATCAGTAGGGACTGTCATAAACTGACAAACTATATTTACTGCATATGCGATATCAGGTCGAGTAAAGGTCAGGTATTGTAATGCCCCCACAATGCTTCGATATGCAGTAGGATCTTTAAGAGGCACACCTTGATCTTTAGTCATATGACAATGAGGGAGACAAGGAGAACTACACGGACGAACTGTATCCATTCCTGCCTTGACAAGGAGATCTTTAGCATACTTAGTTTGACCCAGAAATATTCCTTGTTTCACCTTGGTAACTTCCAGACCAAGAAAATAAGTCAAAGGACCAAGATCTTTCATATCAAAGACCATACTTAGCTCCGATATCACCTCATGGATTCCAGTGGTATCGGAACCAGTAATCACAATATCATCTACATATAAAAGTAAAGCCACCATACCTGCTGAAGTATGCCTGACAAAAAGACTGGGGTCAGAATGTGAGAACTGAAAGCCTATACTTGGAAGAAAGCTTGTCAATTTTTCATTCCATGCTCGTGGAACTTGCTTTAATCCATACAGAGATTTCTTTAAGAGACATACATAATCCCTGTGAACTAGATCAACAAAACCAGGAGGTTGAGCCATATAAACTTCTTCTTTCAAATCTCCATGCAGAAATGCATTTTTCACATCCAACTGTCGTAGTTCCCAATTATTCATAGCAGCCAGTGCAATGATCACTCTGACAATGCCGTGCCTCACAACAGGACTGAAGGTCTCATCATAATCCAGGCCTTTTGATTGACTGTAGCCTTGTGCAACCAACCTGGCCTTATATCTCGAAACAGTCCCATCAGGATTCTTCTTAACCTTGTAGATCCACTTACTCCCTACAATTTTTCTGTCAGTTGGACAAGGAATAAGAGACCAAGTACCTTGTTTTTGTAATGCCTCAATCTCTTCAAGCATTGCTTTGTCCCACTCAACGGTCCCTACAGCAGCTCTGAAAGACTTAGGTTCCACAACTTCACTGATATCAGCAATAGCAGTAAAGCCACTGAAGAAGGATACTCATCATAGAGTTTCTGTTGAACAATGGCAGAGAAGCAAAAATAGTCTTCAAATGTTTTAGATTTGATGATGCCATTCTTGGCCCGAGTCATCATTGAGTGATCATTGTAGTTTTGATCCATGATGAAGTTGAGGTCTTGAGGTAAAGCATCTGCAGCTGTGTTATTCAGTCCTCCAAATTGTAAGGTATTAAGCTCATTTGCATTGAGGCCCTGAAAAGGTGCAATACTAGGATGATCAGGTGCAACAGAAGATGTGTGTTCTTGATCAACTTGCATAGCATCAGGAACACAAGTAGAAGATGTGTGTTCATGGCCAACTTGCATAACTTGCATATCATCAGAAACACTATTCAGAGGAAGAACAGTCTCAATGTTACCACCCATTGAATCAGCTACTTGAGGTTGTGAGTCTCTTGCAGGGTGGATATCAACATACTCAGTATGAGAAACAATAGTATCTGGTGATTGTGACAATGGGATATCATGAGTTGTGTGAGGCTGAGAATCCCTACTTTGATGAGTATGATTGGCATGGAGATTGTCAGTGCTATGATCACCATTCAACAACACATCATGAATAGAGTCACCTTGGACCTCAGTGGAAGGAGCAATAGGAGTCGGAGCACATGACATAGAAGAAGACTGCACAGATGCAGGCGTCCAAGAAGAACTAGGAAAGTAAGTCACAGGATCAAGCTGTGAGGTTGAAGGTTGAGAAGGTAACAGATATGGGAATGTGGTTTCATCATGAACAACATGTCTTGACATCCACAGTTTGTTTTGAGAAATACTATAGCAAAAGACTCCTTTATATCCGAGAGCATAACCTAAGAACACACACTGAGTTGTTCTTGGATCAAGCTTATCATGAGTATAGGGTCTACGAAATGGATAGCAAGAAGAACCAAACACCTTAAGCTGAGACACATCAGGAGGCTTGTGAAATAGAAGTTCATATGGAGAAGACATGTGAAGAGACTTGCAGGGCATCCTGTTGATAAGATAGCAGGAGTGAGCAGCACTATGAAACCAAAATTGCTTAGGAAGACCTGCAGTAGACATGAGAGAAATAGCAGTTTCTATGATGTGTCTATTCTTCCTCTCAGCAACTCCATTTTGCTGAGGAGTGTAGGGACAAGTAACATACTGGATAATACCTTTGGAGATTAGGAAGTTATGAAAAGCTTTACTATTAAACTCCCCTCCCCCATCGGTTTGAAGTATCTTAACTGTAGAATCAAACTGTGTTTGCATAAAAGCATAGAATTGCACAAACTTGGCAAGAACTTCAGATTTATTGAACAGTGGAAAAATCCACACAAACTTTGTACAATCGTCAATGAACGTCACATAGTATCTATAACCTTTTATAGACTGATTTGGTGCAGGTCCCCATACATCAGAATGTATTTTGTGGAAAGGTACAGTACAATGTGATGCAGATTCAGGAAATGACAGTCTATGCATTTTTCCTTCTAAGAAATATGAACACACATGACTAGAAACTGAACTAGGTGGTTTTATTTGAGAGCTAGTGAGCATCTTATTCATCATAGGTTGTGAAGGATGGCCTAATTGTTGGTGCCAAATAGAAGGAGTAGTAGCTGATCCAACCAAAGCAGTATGAGATAGTTGGTTTATTGCTGAAAGTTGTGGTGTCTTGAAGAGAAACAAGCCATCTTCACTGCTCTTTCCTTGATAGAGAATTATCTTTGATGCCTTGTCCTGCACAGCAATGTTATTCTCATCAAGAGTAATGAAGCACCTATTATCTCTGCATAGCTTTGTAAACGACAACAAATTCATAGCTAGATTAGGAACATGAAGAACTTGATTCAGTTTGAAAATATAATCTGCAGGTTTAATGAAGCTAGCACCAGTATGAGACACATCCAAACCTGCCCCATTCCCAATAGTAATCTTGTTATCTGCAGTATATGGTTGAGCAATAGTCAAGTTTCTCATGTCAGAAGTCATGTGGTGAGTGGCACCAGAATCACCTATCCACACTTCAGTGTTGCTTGAAGAGCTACCTGTACCAGAAGATGAGGCTCCAGGACTTGGAGAAAAACCACCAGGAAAATGAGATGTAGAATTATCATTGGACACTAAGTATCCCATATGAGGCTGCTGAAAAACCCCACTATGATTTCCACTATTCTGTGCAATCAATGCTGAAAGAGATGCAGGAGGTTCAGAACCTTGATAAGCAAAGTTAGTCATGTGAGAACAGTTCAAAGCCACATGACCCTTCAGACCACAAATCTGACAGGTAGGAATAGACAGTGATGGATGTCCAGTAGGAACATCAGTTCTGTAGAAGCAATTAGTAGCAGTATGGCCTTTCTTCGAGCATATTTGACATTCAGGAGATGGTCCACTGTTGAGGCTTGAAGACTGCACATGAGTGCCTTGTTGCGGTTTATAATCAGGATTCTGATAGCATGTACTAGTAAGATGTCCATGTTTTCCACAAATCTGACATTTATGGACCTTGAAACATGTATCTACAGTGTGACCCTTTTTGCCACATACTTGACATTCAACACCAGTTCCACTGAGTCTGCCATCATTCATTCTTCCCCCATTTCTACTATTCCAAGAATTGTTCTCATGTCCTGCATTCCTTGGTTCTTCTCCACGAGCTATCATAGCATTCATGGTGGGATTAAGCAAGAAGCTTCCTTTAATGCGTCTTTCTGCTGCAAGCAACTGTGACCTTAAATCTCGAAGTGTGATATGTGTTTCTTTGCTTTCAATAACTGTCCTTACAATAGAGTATTCTTCAGGAAGGCCATTTAATATCACAATGATAATATCCTCTTCTGGAACACTTACTCCAACAGACAAAAGTTTATCACGAGCATTTTTTACTTTCTGCAGATACCTTTCAATAGACTCACCACCTTTCCTCATGGTTTGTAACTCAGTCTTGAGTTGCATAATACTCACTCTTGAGGCAGCAGAGAAACGTTCTTGAAGAGCAAGCCAGGCCTGTCTTGATGTTCTGCAACCAATGATCACATCTACAATATCTTCATCTAAAGTAGCCATAAGCAAACTCATGAGAGCCATATCAGTTTGTTTCCAAGCTTTATAAGCAGATGTTTCCTCACTAGTGACTTGACCTTCAGTAGTGAGCACATAGCGAGGAGGAGGTACTTCAGTACCATCATAATAACCAAAGAGTCCATTGCCAGCAAGAGTTGACTGAAACTGGAAGCTCCACTTGATAAAGTTTCTTTCACCAAGTCGAATGGTAATAACACTCATCAAGGAGTGTACATCAGCATAAGTAAGGCCAGAGGTGCATTGAGATGCCACAACCATGACTACACTTTCAGAGAGCTCACTTCCTCCAAAGAAAATTATGACCAGTGATTAGCACAATGATCTTCTTGAAACTTGAAACAATATCAGGATTTCTCTTATATAGGTAACCTAGTCTTGCATGATGCTCGATTTTCTTATACCTATGCTCAGAATTTTGTTCATATATTGACGAAGATCAACACTTTACAGCCTAATTTTACTCAAATCTTCACTTTATCATATTGTTTTTCACAACAAATCACAACGCACAGCTCAATTGAATCACAAAGATGTTTGCTCCAGGAAACAGCTAGCTCATATTTTTGAGGCACAAGAATATAAAGCAAGATCTCAGATCTGACAAATTGTGAGGTAAAACAAGTGTGATTCACCTGAAGATTCAATCGAACACCAGAGATGTAGAGACGAAGATCTTCACGAAGCACAATAGTTTATTCAAGCTCCGACGATTCTCCAAAGCTTTCAATTGCTGCAAAACACCAAAAAAATAACTAGATCTGAGAGTAAAACATGAACAGAGTACGTCCTTTCTTGATTAAGAGATGCAGAAGCAAGGTTCACAGGTCTAGGAGCTATCGTGCTTTGATACCATGATAGCCATGGCAGTCCGGATGAGCTAGGGTTTTGCAGAAAGAAAGACGAAGAAGAAGAAGAAGACGAGTATTTTGAGAGAGAGATCACTAACAGAATTGGTTACAGTTGTTGAAGTTTTCCATTCTACCTAAACTAAGCAATCGTACAGCTATTTATACCATATGAGGTTAACACTACATGCTAATTAACTAAACTAACTAATTAAAGAGAAACTAATTAACTAACTAAGCATAGCTAATTAACTAATTAAGCATGCAGCTGCTATCAGCTAATTAATCTCACTATTACATTTAATCTCACTTAACAACCAGTCCCAGAATATTGACTATTGGTGGCCTAGAACTCGAGATATCGTCGTTGACTTCAAATTGGGCTCAAATCGGTCTCGAGCTCCTCCGCCTCGTAGCCGCCCTTTGGCGAGTAAAGGAGACCACCAGTCCACTCATGGGAAGGAGGTGAGCTGATCTGGGCTTTTTTTCAAGTCAAAAGCTCGCCTGCGGAGGGAGAAATGGCCCGGAGAAGGTGGAGGCGATTTCCGACGGGGCTGTGCAGCTTCGCGTCCTTGTAGCGCCTTCCACAGTCCTTTTTTCACCTCAATGTCTTCTGGGAAGTTTTAAATGACTTCAAGACGAACGAAAATACTTTTGGAATCAAGTCGATTGGTGGTCGGATGAGAGAGATATCGGCCGGTGAAGGGAGAGGATGATTTTCGGCCGAGAGAGAGAGAGAGAGCCTTTGCTCTGTTTTTGTTTCTGGTGTCGGTCGATCGAGGGTGTCAGCCGATGATTAACAATTCTCAAGAAGACAAAATCATGAAAGGTAAAGCCTTAAAACAAGGAAAGTAAAGCAATGCCATAATTATGTTTTTGCTTTGATTAAAGAAAACAACCGGGTATTACAGTTATTGTCTTTCTTGAGGTGTGAAAATGAATGGTTGTTTGTACCTCTGAATCTGTGATGTGATATTACAATCATTCCCTACGGTAGACTGACTGTGTGCACCAATTTTGTGATTTTCACAAGTGTATGATTTCTGAATAATAATCGGATGGAAATAACAAAGTTGGAATTCAGATGAGGGGTTTCTTATGACTTTTAACTTGCTTAATGCACCAGTTATTTTGTTAGTTATGTTCTTGCTTGTCAAAACGCTGCAAGAATTAGTTTCTATAACACGCGACATAATCTGTTTCGTAACTTTTCATATATCTACAATTTATAGCTAGGTTTCCCTGTTATGTACAAGAGACTGAGAGTTCATACTATGGGAGCCCATTTCGTTGTTAGAACAGAGGGAATTGGGTTGATATAAAAAGGCAAGTATGAGCCTGGGTGTCTTTAGTTCCAGCAAGGCCATCCCTTAAAAGGCAACTGGGATAGGTTGATCTCTACAACCTTGAACTAGGTTCATCTAACCCTTTCAAATTAAGTTAAACTTGTTGTCGCTGTGTGATTTTGCCAAAACTATGATCACAGGTTCTGTCAATAACTTTGCAATCTAGTTACTTTTTGTCCAAATAATAGTTATATGAAGAATAGGATTCAACCTGAGGAAAAGCATAGGCTGTACTAGTATGGTCATATTCCAGGCTTAGTGAATTAGTGAATGCCAAGATTACAAACACTAGATGGATCTTTGTCCTGGCTAGTCTTTCTATTCTGTGTCTGCCCTGTAGGTATGATTCTACTCCATATATAGTTCAAACGGAGAGAATGAATTTTTCTATAAAATACTTTGCCTGACGTTGAAGACTATGGTAGTTATGTCCGTTATGGGTGGTAAAGTATCACATTTCTATTGAAGCATGGCGCTAGCTGTAGGGTTACCAAGTTCAGGAATTCTAATAGGAAACATTATGAAATGCATCCCTCATGTATTTGGTCTATAAATGCACAACTAATTTTTTATTTATTTTTGAATAAATGCTCCAATAATTTCACCCGTAGAAAGAACAAAATAATTTTCAAAACAGAAACAAAAGCTCTTGAATGGGATGAAGCTTAGATTCATAATTTAGAGTGACAGAAATACAAATTAATCCGTCGGCAATGTTATTTGGTTGCTGGCCAGGCCCTATTCCACCGGAAAGGTCTTTCATTTTATTATATCCTTTTAGACCAGAAGGTACTTGTTAGTTGATCTTTTTGTCAGTTAGTTCAACTTATGTTAATTTCTTCTTTTATCTTTTGGTTGAGGTTTCTTCATGTATTGTAGGGATGCTTCTTATTTTTCTACTGGTGTAGACAGCTTCTCACAGATTGCATTTTCTTTTTATGGAGTAAAACTTTGGTCCTTTGTGAGGAAAGAATAAATGCTAATCAAGTCTCTCTTTATATATACAGATGTAGCACTAGGATGAAGGCATAACAACACTGATTCATCTGGCTTCGGCTTGATGGAAGGGGTTGTCATATGGCCCAGACCTATTACCAAGAAAGGCCGATCGAAGCAGACATTGACTATGTATAAGCATGGTTTTTCTAACCCAGTGGACATTTCACTATTGGTATTCATATACGCTCTTGAAGGAATGTCATTTAACGGTACTGGTATTTTACCCTCCACTACTAGAAAAAGGCCCTAAGGGCACACATAAAATTGGGACAAATGAAAGATGTGTGCCTTTAAGTGAGCAATAGGCACATAAGAAGATATGTATGCCTTTTGTTAGAAAAGGAACACATGAAGTGTCCCCATTTGATCAAAATACCACATACACTTGCAAATATGTAATTTTAATCACCATATTCTCTCTCCTTTGTGAAAAGGGACAGAAGAAGTGTGCCTATATGATACAAATACCACATACCCACTCAAATACCTATTTTATCTCAGTCTCTCTCCCTTTCCATTGTGTATTGCGTCAAGCCTCAGAAGACAGAGAAAAGGGAGCGTATATTGACCTGAACTCTCTCCACTTCTTCACAACCTTTGGCGCCAACACACACATCTCTTCCCTCCATTTCTCTCTCATTCTTACCCAGATCTATTTCTCTCTCATTCTTCTCCCTCCACCCAAATTGTTCTTCTTAATCAATAATCAATTTTTTTCTCATCGCAACCAGCACCATGTGTCCTTGTTTCTAGTATTCTATCAAGTTTCCAGGTTATCTGAGTCTCCGGAATCGATCCCGTTCCAAACTGCCATCTCACCAATTTGTTCGTGGGTATGCAAAGAGCACCAAGCCTCACTTCCGTGGCCACTTCTTCTATGCGTTCAAGGTGCTTATCATTCCTCAATGACACCATAAGTTTGAAAGTAGGAAAATTAATTCTCATGCTTAATGGGTTTATTGGGTTTCAGTTATTGATGAAAACTAGTAATTAAATTTCAGAGTTTGGGACATTTCAGAGCAAAATTTTGCTTCAGTTCTTCCAAAGCTTGATATCTCTTATTTGTGGCCACCAACTCTATATTTAAGTTTATCAATGTTTCTTTGACGTTGTGCAGTGAAAGTAATAATTCCTTTGTTCATTTATAATTGGACTTGTAATCTGAGTGGAATACTTATTGTAGCTCAAAATTTGGGTTCTATTATCAATTGTCAATTCATACATTGTTCCCTCTGAAGTTTGAAAATTGTTTTGAAAGGATATTTGTGTTTTTCAATACTATTGTGAATTTGAAATGTGAGTTCAGTACAATGAAATTTGAAGGTTGAATAAAGCTATGGTAATGTGATTTATGATTTACGTTATTAGGATGTCAACAAGTTTCTTCGTCCTAAGTTTGAAAGGCATTTCAGTTGTTGAGCTGATTTCTTTTCTCATTTATGTTTCTGATTTGATTAGATTCATATTCAGTAATGCTTTTCATTGTTATGTTGAAATTTCTTCCACTTATGCCACTGTGGAAATTGTTTGAAAGTTTTGCTTTTCTATAGGTTGTAGATTTGTGGGTTGATTGGCAACTTTGTCTCTATATAATTCAAGGTCTCAGGCTTCTCAAGAGTGGATGTCATTTACACTACACATTAGAGCTATGACAGCGAGGGTGTTGCACAATCATTCTTACTGAAAACCATTGCAGCTGAAAGCTGCCCTTTTTCTTGTGCTGCCTCATTTTCAGTATTATGGATAAAGAATGGGTATTTTTGCACAGGCTTAGTGATGAATATTTGCTTGGTCTACGAGCTTTCATCTCCCATGCAGTGGCTGTTGCTGGGATTGATGGAAACATCATGTGTCCATGTAAAGTTTGTGGTAATAGACATCAGAGATCAGCTACAGATGTTGAAGATCATCTACAGATAAGTGGAATGGATGATATTTATGCTAACGGTATCTGGGACAAGCACGGCGAGACGGTGCCTAATGTAACTGATGAAATTCACCATATGTTTCAGAATGAGGATATGTCCAGCTTGTTGGCTGATGCCTTTGGGATGCATAATTATATGGCTGAACCTAATGTTGTTGATGAACAGTCCTCTCCTCCACAAGGGCCAACTCCCTATGCTGCCAAGTTCTTCAAAATGGTCGAGGAGGCCCAAACAGAATTGTATCCAGGTTGTGGCAAGTCAAAACTATTATTTTTGGTGCGTTTGTACCAGGTCAAAACTATGTTTGGTATGACTGATTCATGCTTGAATGCAATGTTGACCCTCATAAAACAGTGGTTCCCAAATGTGGATTTGCCTGAATCCTTTTACAAGGTGAAGAAGTTCATTACTGACTTGGGTTTGACATATGAAAAAATTGATGCTTGCCCAAATGATTGTATGTTGTACTACAAAGAACACGCCAATGATACGTCCTGCCATGTCTGTGGATCTTCTCGTTACAAGAGAGTTGCAGATTCTGAGAATCCAAGTCGTTCTCGAGTTCCTCAAAAGGTATTACGGTACTTCCCATTGGGCCCAAGACTTCAAAGACTTTACCTGTCACGATATACAGCTGAGTCCATGATTTGGCATGTTGAACATAGACCGAAAGATGATGTTTTGAGACACCCGGCAGATTCCAAGGCATGGGAGCAGCTTGATAGTATTGACCCAACATTTGGAAGTGAAGCACGCAATGTTCGCCTTGGTTTGGCTAGTGATGGTTTTAATCCATTTGGCACAATGAGTCAATCTCACAGTACTTGGCCAGTTGTAATGTCAGTATACAACCTTCCACCTTGGCTCTGCATGAAGAAACCATACCTTATGTTGTCTTTGCTTATTCCTGGCCCTACAAGCCCTGGTAATAATATAGATGTCTACCTTCGGCCTTTGGTGGATGAGTTGAAAATTCTATGGGAAGAAGGGATACCAACCTATGATGCATTTAAGAAGGAAGAATTCAACATGCGGGCTGCCGTTATGTGGACCATTAATGACTTCCCAGCATACGCTATGCTTTCCGGTTGGAGTACTAAGGGATATAAAGCATGCCCTCATTGTGGCCATAGTACCAAGTCTTATTGGTTACCTAATAGTCAAAAATGTTGCTACCTAGGACATCGAAGATGGATTCCAATTCTGCATAGGTTTCGGAGATGGACAGTAGCATTCGACGGCCACCAAGAACATCAGTTACCCCCCATTACCATGACAGGTGCACAATGTTTGCAAGAATTAAGCAGTTTGAGATTTCAGTTTGGCAAAAACAAAAAACAATCAGAGAAAAACCCAAAGCGAAAGCGATCAGCTGTGGAAAAGCCCTATGATGGACCATGGAAAAAGCAAAGTATATTTTATGAGCTGCCATACTGGAAAGATCTACTATTGAGACACAATCTTGATGTGATGCACATCGAGAAAAATGTCACCGACAGTGTGTTGGGGACCTTGTTGGCTATTGATGGAAAAAGCAAGGATACCTATAATGCTCGTATGGATTGTGTGAATCTTGGGATAAAAAAAAAATTGCATCCAGAGAGTGAAGGGGCTAGACCTCCGAAGGCAGCCTTCAACATGAAGACTGAGAACATGACCATGATTTGTGAAGTATTGGCTTCAAGTAAGCTTCCTGATGGGATGGCCTCTAACATTGCTAGATGTGTTAGAGTTGGAGAGAGAAAGTTAATAGGCCTTAAAAGCCATGATAGCCATATTATAATGCAGTATTTGCTTCCCTTGGCTATCCGATATGCTCTCCCTAAATATGTTGCAAGGATCTTTATAGAGTTAAGCTCATTTTTTCGCAACTTGTGTACTAAGGTGGGAACTGTTGCCACTTTCAATTCTTTGTCAAAACGGATTGCAATAGTCTTGTGCTTGTTAGAGCATTTAATGCCTCCAGCCTTCTTTGACGTCATGATTCACTTGCCAATCCACCTAGCTGATGAAGCTGCCATTGCTGGTCCAGTACATTTCAGATGGATGTTCCCAATTGAGAGGTGATCTATTATGCTACTTTCAGCTTAGCTTTATATTTGCATTAAATTAATTTGCAAGTATAGTTCACTTGTTTTAGACTTACACAACTTATTGTTTGAATCGGAGTTAAATGCCTCCTGCCATTTTGGTTTTCCTAGAACTGCAAATCAGTCGATGCTTTATGGTAGAAGATAAAGGATGTAGATAAATATGTTTATCTCATTAGGTATTCTGTTATGACATGTAATGCCTCTGGTGATTATTCAAAACTATAGTTAAGCACACAGAAAATGCAAGCTTGCTGTTTACATGAATTAGCTGTAAAGATATTCCTTATTCATATCTCAAAAACAATGTTTCATCTTTTCTTTGCCTTCCAAGGAATTTGTAAATTTCCTTTGGGCTATCCCAAGCCCTCATATTAATAATTGGTTTCTCATTAACACGTCTCACCATAATATATTGATGTAATATTACAATGCAGATTTTTAGGAACACTGAAGAAATATGTTCTAAACAAAGCTAGGCCTGAGGGCAGCATTGCAGAAGGCTACATTGTGGAAGAATGCCTATCATTTTGCGGCATGTATCTTGGTGATACAACAGTGGGACGTATAAATCGGCCGGGGAGGAATGCTGATTCAACTGACAGTGGAAAACGCGTTGGGCTATCTGTGTTTGCAAATCCTGGAAGATCACTTGGTAACTTTAAATTATTCCAGCTAGATGATGCGGAATGGAATAGGGCACATCGTCATGTCTTGGACAATACACCTGAAGTTTGGCCATATAAACGGTGAGATTAATGTATTTGATATATCTGAATTAGATATTTTGTGGTCATTCCTCAAAATTATTTCCATTCCAAGCTATATATTATTGTTATCTGGAAGTTCAATTTGGTATAGTCCAGTGAATTTTCAAAATGAATTTTAAATTAGATAATTATCAAATGATGTCGAGTAATAGGCTTGCTTTTGGTACAGAGTTGTGGCTCTGCTGAATATTGTTCCAATGTATTGTAAATATGAGGATATGTATTCAAGTGTTTCAATTAGGGAATGTACTACAAGATGGGCTCCAAACAGCACGCAAACTTTTGGTCATAATGGTCTGTAATGTTTGATGTTATTTCTATCTAAAGTAGAATTCCAAGTCTTATACATGCATATGACTGATACTTTTGTTATAGGACCATCTACCTTCCTTAATGTACTTTTTGAATAGGGTTGTTCTTTCTTGGCTTGTTTAGTTTCCATATTGTGAACACTTTCCTTTATATCTCAGTTCCTAAAAACAATATTTTGGAGTTGCTAGGGAGTATGTTGAACGTGAGACAAGCAATATAGGCCCACGTGTGAGTGCAATGGCTGCAGCTAATCAAGCAAATTGCTCTTTCCCTGCATACTTTGGCGACCTGGTAAGTGATTTTCACAGATAGCACGAGTTAATTGTTTGTTAGTTGACAACATCCCTCATTAGTTCTTGTATCACATAGTAATATTGGAGTATTTATTAACACAGATTGATGACGATTACATGAATGGAGTTGGTGATATTAGTGAGGATTTTTTAGCCCTAGCTAGAGGTCCTACCCGGTGGGCTAGGCGTTGGACCAAGTATATTATGAATGGATATAGGTTTCATGTTAAATCTGTTGACGATGGTAAAACACAGAATAGTGGTGTGTTTGTCGAAATGGAGACAGATAATTATGCTACTGTCAATGATCCTAATCCTAAGTCTGATATGGTGGAATACTATGGCATATTAAAAGATATAATAGAACTGAACTATCGGAATGGCCGTAAAGTAGTGTTATTTGATTGTGATTGGGTGAACGGAAGGCTTCGTCGAAGTGGAATTAAGAAGGATGATTTTGGATTCACCATGGTAAACTTTGAACGGTTGCTACCACCTCCGGACACTTTGGTTTTTGGTGGACAAGCACAGCAGGTGTTTTATGTGCAAGATCCAATTGAGAAAGAGTGGCATATTGCGGTGAATACAACGCCTAGAGATTACTTTGCTATGGGGATGACAGCAGATCATGACCTAGTACCGCCACAAGAGTTAGACAATTCAATGATGGAGGATGATGAAGTAGAGGGAAGATGGGATATGACAGATATTCCGACAGCCGAAGAGCAGATGTGGTCTGAAGGTGAACCATGAATTTCCAGTTTCTAGGTGCTTATGTCTTGTAAAATTATGTCTCATTTTGTGTGTATTGAATGAGCCTGATTCAATTTGTAGACATCAATTAGTTTCACCTTATATCAGTGGGTTGATCAAGCTGGTGCAATGTGTACAATGTGTAATGTAATGAAGCCTTTTGGTACGTTTACCAAATCTAGTTATTATAATAGACATTTCAGTTTTTTTTTTTTTTTTGTATGAGTTATTCCAAATAAGGATGATAGACTCTTTTGCAAGTTATTAAGTGTCGATTGATCAAGGTGGATCCTAAGAGCAGTAGATTCACAAGCACAACATGATTTTAAATATTCACAACATGATTTAGACTACCCCTAACGTTACAAACCAAAAAAAGTAAGAAAAAAAAATGGCATACACTACCCTAAGTTGAAAAGGTGAACATAAACTGACATTATTTCTAAAATACATTAAACGACTCTTACTTTACATGTGTTCACCACGACCAACCATCTTTTTCGTACCAATCTCTTTCACTAGCTTCTTCTTTAACCCTACCTTCATCGATTGTAGTTCCAGCCTTCTTAGATGTCATGCTACAGACTTCTCCCTCACTTTCAGCATATTGGTCTCCATGATAATGAGCAGTACTAATAATCTCAGTTTCACCACTATTTGAATCCGTTTTCAGTTGTAGGTGTGCAGATGGAGTTAAATGAGGGCCGGTGCGTGGAATATTTGAAGCCGCACGCGGTGGCGTTCCAAATTGAAACACACCATTATTTGGTCGAGGCCTTGCATGTTCTCTACGAGCAACATCGATAGCTTGTTCGATACGCTCTTGTGATGTTGGTAGTGTGGGGACTAAGATTCTTAACATGTCTCGTGCATCGATGTGTGGCGGATTAGGAAGGGCCGCACTAGACGAGTTTGCAGGAGAGTGTTGACGTTGATTTCTCTCATTCGGTGCATCATCATAATATAGACGGCGAGATGATTTAGCACCGCGCTTCATTATTTCACTATATTAATAAAACGAAAAAAAAAAAAAAAAAGTTCAGTTCAAATTTAGAAGAGATTTATAAATGAAAAGTATATATTAAAAAATTAGTAGTATTATCAAAATCATGATGAAGACTTCGGAATGAAATTTAAAGCCTTAATACATCCACTAGTAACCAATTACTACTAACCTTCAAAGAAATTGTTGATGCCCTCGATCCAAAGACTGATTTCTAATGTGTGGAATTTGTTGTGGGTTGGGACTTGGGAATGTTATTTATAGATACATTGGCCACTGATACTTTAACTAGAAAAAATAAAAGATAATTTAATAATTTTTCTGTTCACCGTTTAACAATTATAAATATAAGGAATGAGGCTGATTGGAATCTCTTTTTAATAAAGAGATGAGAATATTGCAGCCTTACAGTATCACAAGCCAAACAGTTCCAAAGCTAGGTCTTTTCATTGTTTGCGATAAGGGCGGGATAGTGCAACATTCCGCCACAAATTTGCCTTCCCGCATATAATTTTCGTTTCAAAAATGAAAAGATGGACACGCGTGCTTAATTGCTTATCATTCTGTCAATCAAACGAAAGGTGGACTTTCAACATCTGTACATGAGGATGGGTTTCTTTGTTTTGGGCGAAACCACTTTTTCAGAAAATTAATCTTCATCAAGTCGTCAATCTTGGAAGGCAATAGGCAAATTGAAAAGCTAGAAAAAGCATCTACAATCGTGCTTATCTTCAGAGGTGTCGGCTGGTAGAGGTACCTTTTACATATATTTTAGATTTACCTCTTTATATATGGTTTGTCTGATCTATCTGCCTAAACTTTTAATTAACTTGTGCAATTACATCTTTATGGAGTTAATGGGTTAGATGTAATGGACGTTGTGCACTGAGAATCTTGATGATTGTTGGTGGAATAGTTGAATAACAGGACATGATGTCTTAATAGTTAACCAATCTTTATTTGGTGTGTTGCTGTTGGTTACTTTTGAATCATATGGCCATAGGGTTTATTCATTCATCTGGAACCATATATGAATATATGCACATAACGATTACAGGTTTGAGTAATCCAATTAATTGTTATGTGCAGATGAGTGATTATAACTTGCAATTGTTAGGCAACGTATCTGAAGTCAATGATAGCCAAGATGTTAGCCAACACACACAAAATGATGATGAAGGTGAAGAAATTCTTATGAGGATGATTAGGGGAGATCATAACATGACACCAAACCATGCTGATCGCGCAGTGAATGAGATGAATGCATCTACAGGATCTGTTAATAGAAATATCGGAGATATGAGATCAAAAACTGGACATGGGACCAGGAAGAGGGCTGGAAAAATCAAGAAAAAGAGGGGTAAAAATAAGGTTAACTTTGCTGCTTATGGCCCTGAGAAGATGTTGTTTAACAAGTTTGGGCAGCCGGTTGCACCAGCTGAAACTGTTGCAAGGTTCTCAAGGTATGTAGGATCACTTGCAAGAGAACCTTCTATGTTTCCAATCAATGTACCTGACTTCAGGAATTTTAAAGGGACCGGAAGGGTTGAAAGTGCATGGGCAGAAATAAAGGTAATATGCATGATCTCTTACTGTGGTCTGAAATATGTACTGAATTTTATGAGGATGATTATTTACTTGTGGAGTTTGTATGTAGGCAAAAATAGATTGGTCTGAGCCACAAACTTTGGCAATAATGAAAAGAATTCAGAAGGTTGTGAAGAAGAAATTAAATGCGCGTTGGAGAAAACACAAGCACAGACTTTATGTTGACTACTATATGGAAGACAAAGGACATGCTGAACGATTTGTATGTCCAGATGGGGATGTGAATCAACTACAATGGCGTGAATTGGTACTTCATTGGGACAAATTTGGTGAGGTACAGTTTTCCCCATAACCATGATAGCCATATTTGAGTTTCGATCTCTATAGTTTTCAGCTTATAAATATAATGACAACTAAAAGTGAATGTGGTGGTTTGAAAACAATAGAAAAAATCAGTCACTACCAAGAAGAATAGAAGTCAGTTGAAGGTGGCTGCGAACACCGGAACAAAGACATTTGCCCAAATACGATATGAATGGGTGAGATTTTAATATTGGTCGATCATCTGATATGGATCTTTTCATTGAAAACCTGATAGTACTACTGGATATATAGGCATACTAGTAGTTAAGTTGTAACAATTATTATCAGTTCATCACATTTGAAAGCATGCTGCTATATAATTATGGTGCATTTCATTTTCAATTAAATATATGCAAAATCATCTTCAGAAAGAGTTCCGGGTTCATGAAAATCAATAATGCTATTTAACTTATGGATAAATGTGTGTGTGTGTGTTCATACAAAATTAATCATGTCTCTGCATTTAAGGGCCGGAAGTAGGAGTAGTTTCTTGTTAAGCATGAATATTGGACTAATCATTTCAGTTCAAATGGATCAAGTTCAGACCATCAACATGATAATGGTCTCTTGTAGAGTAAAAGTCTGAATCTTAAAACTTTTGGCCTATTCCCAGATTTTAGTATTGACTATGTGCGGTTTGGAAAGAGTTGTTTTTGGCACAAACTTATTTAGTTACTTCTCCCATCAATTATGAAGTTCAAAAATGTAAAAATATGGCATTGCTTTTTGGTACAATCTTCTCAAAATTTTTGACAACATGGTATAATGGAGTTAAAAGGTGTATTCATAGCTGCCTTCTGATCGTAAAATAAATTCATTGTGCTTTCTTATCCTATTGCAACTGATTGAAAAGTGTATTCATAGCTCGATATGAGATCTCTTTACACCATAAGGTGCCGGTTTAGTTAGGCAATAGTCGCTGCACTTACAATGACTTTCATTTTAAACATAAATGTTAAAAGCATGCCTTCAACTTTTACGGATCATTGTTCAGACAATCTATTCAGGAGAAAACACATTTTCAAGAACCACTGGGGCACATATTCAATTGATTGTACTTGGTTTTGCATCTATAGTTCTGGATTACATTTGTGGTTGATTATACAACATCATGAATTGGTAGGAACTTGCAAACGAAGGGAAAGAAATAGATCGCTGCACATTCTGGAGATTGATTCACAGCAAACCAAAGAAAGATGGTACTGGGACCGTGCCAATTAATGACGAAGCAGAAAAAATCTTTGTAAGTGTTGTGATCTTGGTTGTAGCTTAGTATACATGGTAGCTTAGTATACATGGTTGCTTATTTCTGTAATTAGCTTACTTTAAATTAGTTTCTGATTTTGCTGCAGTTGGAATTGGATAAGCTTGAGCAAAGGGAGCACTTAAATGGTAGGGAGCTCACTATAGACTTATTGAATGAATTGTTTTGTGAGCAATTTGGACCAGAGACATATAATGCAGTTCGAGGGTATGGAGTGGGAGTAGAGTGGGTTGATGTTCCTGGAATACAAACTGCAAAGCCAGCAGTTTCTTGCAATGTAGCATCACTTCAGTATGAACTTGAAGCCTCACTTGCTGAGATCACGAGGTTGACAGAGGTAGCAGCCAAAAAGGATGAGCAATTGCAAGCTGTCCAAACTCAATTGAATAGCATTGAAACTCGTATTGGCAATCCCTTGCATAGTATAATAAGTGCTGGACCTGATACCATTAAGAAGCTAATAGCAGCACTTTCTGATATCGCAGAGAAACAACCTCAATCGATCCAAGAAATGCAATCAACTCCAATGGAAGGGTATGTGACTTTACTTGGACAGTAGGATGGAAACTGTAGGAAGTTTGTTTTGAAGCATATTGCTAGTATCTATGATTCATCTCAAAATTAGTATATTTTGGGTCATTTTATTGACATATTGGAGATGAACTATATATATTTTGGGTAATGGCTTCTACCATATTAGATATAGCAATACTAGCTTGGGTTAGAGCGGAGATGAACTAATCATGTAATTATTATGGTCTGGGAGAACAATGACCACTTTTGTATATTGCTCTTGGATGAATGAAATCTGTGTAGGAAAGCTACTATTTGGATTTATGTTTGAAAAGTTTATTGAATGTACAAATGTGATTGTGTATTGTATAGCACCATATGTTTGCTCATGTTGGAGATATATAGGCACAGATGTTACATGTGTCCCCAATTGAAATAATAGGTATTTGTATTTATGTAAAAGGTGGTATACAAGGACCCACTATAATATGTATTTGTATTTGTGAACAGTACAAGTACATTAAGTTCAATATGTATTTGGATGAAGTTAGAATACATGGGGTCTACATTATTATATGGGCACACTTGAGCTTGAGATATGTGTGCCATTTAGCAATAGGAACACAAGCAATAGGCACACACATGATATATGTCTCTATAGCTCAATGGGGACACATATTTGTCCCTATAGGTATCAAAAGACACACATAATATTAGTCCCCTTAGGCCCTTTTTCTAGTAGTGCTCAATCACTAATTTCACTGTCTCTTTAACTGTTCCTAGATTCAAACATGAGGACACGCTTTTTTCCTCATACCAAAGATTTGTTTCTTATACTTTAGCTTGTCAGGTACACCAGATGATGGGCATTTACTCAATAACTAGTTTTCCTCCACATGATGTTCTTTTTGCCTTTGTTCCACATGATAGTCATTTATCCAATCACCAGTTTTTTGTTGTAATCAAATTATGAATATGTTATCTATCTTATTTACTAAACTTTTTAGTTTGTACTTTTTAGGTAATGATCCTTACTTTTGTTTGTTCTCATTGAAACATCCAACAGGCACCCATTTAAGGCAACAAAGAAGTTCCAAGCTCTTGAAGAACGTGTCCATCTCATGCTATGAAATGTTCCCCAATCTGGACGAGCTACTTTTCGTTGGCCAGTGCTTCTAAGTCGGAGGTACCTATATTTGGTCTTAAGGATTCGTTCATCTAATTACGTCTTCTCCTTGATGCTCCTAAAAGTAGAAACTTCCGTTGGGGACTTTTTGGAAGCAAAAGACCCCACTGCCCAGTTATTTATCGATATGATAGGGGAATGGGAGGATAGTTGAGAAATTACATTAACTTTTTGATGTTCAGCTGGCAAACATTGAAAAAGTAATGTGACAGAATGCAGTTTTGGCAAGGCACAAAAATTTGTCAAGTGTTATATATTGAGGTTAATGGAGTCTGAATCATATATGACTGCAGTTACTCTCTATCTTCTAGTTTGGCCAATCTTCTCTCTAGTATCTTGTCCATGAGTGAAAGGAATATGCAGAAGAATAGCAATGCTGTTATGGAGAAAAAGCGTTTCCTAGCCAAGTTTAAAGAGAACTCAGTTAAGAAGCTAGCAGATAACGAATGCTGGGAAATTGCAAAAGCAAGAACAAACTAATCTTGGATATCTGCAATGGAGGCTGATTACTAAGAGACTAACTATGTGATTCTAACTTGCTCAAAAGTCTTCAATTCATTAAAGATAACTAGCTGATTGCAATGGATGGTTGTAGTGTTTCAATCACTATGAGATGCTGGCTGAATATTCAGAGTGTTTCTGTAATACCCCGAAAATCCAAATTATTTTCCGAGGACATTTTTGAATGATTTCGAAGTCATGGGTGATTGTACGAAGCTTGAAGAAGTGTGAAATCGTTCGATCGATTTTATTTCGAAATCGTACGTATTTAGGGGCGTCTCAAAAATCGACTTTTTATACGTATAGAATTTGGGAAAACTTCCTTCATGAAAGTTGTAGAGCTCGTCGATACGATCGCGTGCATATGTGGAACGCAATATTCGGAGTTCGTATGAATTAGTTATGATTTTTTGAAGAAATTCCAAATTAGTATAAATATTGGAAATTTCTGAAAAAAATCAGAAAAATCCAAAATTGGCGCAGGCCATGCTGCTGGGCGCGAAACCGGCCGGAAATCGCAAAAAAATTTCCTTCCTCCATTTCTTCCTCCTCCGGCCACCATAGGCCATGAAATTTTCAGGGTAGCCTCGCCTCGGCCTTGCGCACCTCCCCATGGCCTCCTTTCGGCCTGTCTCCGCCGGTAGCCGCCGCAGCAAGGAGGAGCCCGGTTTTGCTCAATTTTGAGTCAACGCCGATATCTCGAGTTCTAGACGTCAAATCTTTGAGATTCTTGGATAGATGCACTCGGAATGAAGTTCTGAATCACGTTCATGAAGAAATCGAAGCGAGTGGTGGACGTTTTCACGTTGAACGGAGGAGCTGCCGGTTTCTGGAAAATTTCCGGCGAACCGTGACTTTCAGGTAGCTTTTTCGACCACTTCCGGTCATTTCCAGACTTCGTGCTAGTTATGAAAATTATTGGGCTTGATGAGAGGAAGAGGAGCAGCCAGGCCCCGACACCATTGGCGATGGTCGGCGGCGGCTCTGCCTCTTTTCCGGCGGCCCTTTTCCGGCCACCTCCGGGGGTCAAAAATGTGATTTCTTTTCAGTTTTAGATTCTACGTTTCAATACGATCATTTCGATATATTATACGCATTTTTGGATGTCGTATGATTTAGTTATGAATTTTGACGGTTTCGATCGATTTCGATAATCTAATTAATGTTTTTCGAAGATCGGACCGTCCGATGGACTTGTAGTTTTGATATGTTGATCGTATGACTGTCCCAGTGACCTTGTGAGGTCACGGGCGAAGATCCGACCGTTGGATCTTCGTATAATTGTGAATTAGGGTTTTGGAAGGCGATTCGTGAGAATCCGACCGTCGGATTTTCATGAAATTTTGTAGAGATGTTTATAAGGACGATTCAGGAAGATCCGACCGTTGGATCTTCGTGATAATTTTGGGGGATGATCCTATGGGCGATCCGTGAGGATCCGACCGTTGGATCGTCATATAAATTCGATCTGACCGTTGGATCACTTTATAAATTCGATCTGACCGTTGGATCACTTTATAAATTCGATCTGACCGTTGGATTGCTGTATAAATTCGATATAAATTCGATCCGACTATTAGCTCGTCGTTTATATTTATATTTTTGAGTTTTGGGCTAAGTTATGATCACGTTGGATTAGGTGATCAATGGTTTGACTTGACGGACGATGGTGAATCGTTGATTTGGGCTGTTAAGAAGACGCAGCGGGATTAGAGGTGAGTAAACCTCACGTGTTTAATATTGCGAACTGAGCAACTTTATTTAATTTATTTTGTCGTTATTGTGTGAAAATATTTATGGAATAAATATTTGTTTTTAATCACATGGACTTGATCAACTACGGTCCATAGGTAAGTAAAATGTTTTTAATTGTACAAAATGAATTTCCTGATTTTCTTGTGTGTGAATTATAGTTGGTATTAGTGATTATCCCTGTGCGGATAATTACGTATATATATATATATATATATTTACGTGTATATATATATGGAATGGTGTGACATTGAGGTGGTTGTGAAATTGTAATGATTTATTTTTTTGGGTTGGAATGTAACTTATCATATTTATATGTGCTTTATATGTGATGATTATGATGCCGATAAATGTTGTGATAATTATGTTGTTCTGTTGAGTTGATTAGAGGGTAGAAGTGTAGTGCTCTGAGGACTGGGAGTCCGAAGACCGTCGGTTAGATAAGAACCGGGACGTAGTTGTAGTGCTCTGAGGACTGGGAGTCCGAAGACCGTCGGTTAGATAAGAACCGAGACGTAGTTATAGTGCTCTGAGGACTGGGAGTCCGAAGACCGCCGGTTAGATAAGAACCGAGAGGGTAGAATTGTAGTGCTCTGAGGACTGGGAGTCCGAAGACCGCTGGTTAGATAAGAACAGAGATGTAGTTGTAGTTGGATCCAAACAGTTGGGATGGACCAAAGTAGTGATATTGTGGTTTTGATGATTGTGGAAATGTATTCTTTGTGATTGTTGATTTTTACTTGAGTTAAAATAAATGTGTTATAAAATCAACAGTTCTTTCTTGTTTACTCATACGGGCTGTCATGGCTTACCGGGTTTGGTGTTGTTGCATTCCCGGTACACTATTCAAAATTGTGTAGCGGGTAGTCTTGCAGGTCAGGAGGATCATAGCGGAGATCGTGAGGATTAGAGTATTCGTTTTAGTTTTACAGTGATTGTAATAGTGAGGTGAGTGATGCTCAATTTGAGCCTTACAATTTCATTGTAATAATTAATTTGAGAGTTTTGTGTCTTTAGTTGTATATTCATGTCTCGGATTTATGAATTTCTTATTAAAAATTCGGGGCGTGACAGTTTCAATGACTTGAGCTCGGACTCCTGGATCAAATCATTTTTCCTCAACTCAAGTTTGGCTCAATTTTTTAACAACTTCAAACTTGACTCATTTTGGTTTTTGCCTCGTACTTCAGCTTCTTTTTTTTTTTTTTTTTTTTTAAAAAAAACCCCACCCCATTCCCACCCTTGATGGGCCTCGAACTCCTGACCTCTTATATATGAGACCAAAGCCTTACCACCCCACCAAACACAGAGACCAAAGCCTCGTACTTCAGCTTAACTCGTACAAGATGTTAAGCAATAACAAAAGTTCGAACAAAAATACCAAAAATACTAATAGCAACAATATTGGTGACTTGGTGAGTGATCTTTTTAAACATAGAAATACAAAATAAACTAAAAACTGTCTATATATTACAATACATGTCAAGCTTGAGCATAAGCTTTTCTAGAATTTATGAGTATATATATTGTAGTTCAGCTCTGCTCGGTTATTTTTATTGAGCTCATACTCCGACTCATTTTCATCTGGATTCCAACCCCAACCTCTTATCATCCACTGTAAAAAAAAGAAGTTCTACAGTAAGTTTAGGTAGGTGCTGGTTAAGCCTAGTCCTATAGGCCTTGAAGAGTGAAGACTCTTCACAGGCTTCATCCGGCACCGTGCAAAACGGAGAATGGTAATAAAGTGAAGCAAATGCTCCCGTGGGTCCCAATTCAATTAAAAAATACCAGTAGTTACAGTTTTACTCCAACCATTTTCACCCCAAACCTCCCAACCTGCACACCTGTCTGTTACAAGAGCTGGTAGCACGCAGATATTGCATGCAGCCACGGTCAGTGTATCATTCCACAGGGTCACACGCCTTTCTCACTCTCTCCCTCTCTCTGCGGTGGCGCTCATAAAGTTGGTTATATATCGCAACGCTCCCTCACTCCTTCTTCTTCTCGATTTCATTTTCCGGTGAGCGGTGGTGGTTCCGTACACACTCTCACCACTTGACTTGGGAAAATGTTCTACTCTCACAGCCTCCTTGCTCGGAAAGAGCCGCTCGGCCAAATCTGGTATAAAGTACTCCTTCTCTGTTTCTTTATATATAGACTCTGCATCTTCTCTCTGTTTCTGCATAATTAATTTGGCTCGAAACTCTTCGAAAATGCAATGCTCTCTCTTTGTTTCAATTGTTTCTTCATAGATTCTCTGTTCCGAGTCAACTCGTTCTCTGTTTTTGTGTATGCAAGGATGGCCGCCACCATGCACGCCAAGATGAACCGCAGGAATCTCTACCAGATCGACCTCATCAGAATCTGGTATACCAACTCCCTCTCTTTCTTTCTCTCTCTCTCTCTCTCTCTCTCTCTCTCTCTCTCTCTCTCTCTCTCTAACTCTTCGTTTACATTTTTCAATTTCGACCGTACATATTTGTTGGTGGTGGTGTTGATGCAATTTTGGTTTTGCAGCGAAGAGATTCTGAATCCAAGAGCTCCTATGGCTCTCCGACTCTCCAGTATTCTCATGGGTATGCAACTTCCACTTATTTACAGCACTCACTCTCTGCTTCTAATTACCTGAACCTCGATCATCCTCTGTTTTCAGGTGGAGTCGTCATCGTCTACGAACGTAAAGTGAAGCTCCTATTCGGTACCCTTCCCCTTCTTTTTTTGCCGTTGAAATTTATACAAAATCAATTTTGTGTTCCAACGATTTCTGACGTTTATTTTCAATTTCCACACAGATGATGTGCGCCGTCTTTTGGTAATTTAAATTATCTTATCCATTTTTCTCAATTTTTGGTTTCCCTTACTATTCTGTGTAATTTTAATTAATCGATTCCAATTTTGTGTTCCAAGGATGAATTAAACGAAGCATGGAAGAAGGTGAAATCCAACACAGACTCCACTGTCCTACCCAAACGGAGAGCTCAGGCCAAGTCAGTACAACGCTGCGTTTCTTTATTTTATTGCATTTAGGGAGCAGGGATATTATTGTCAATTCCTGAATCTCACTGTGGGTTTTTGCAGGAAAGAAGCAATAACTCTGCCTGAGGCTGAGCATCAAGATACAGATCTTGTTGGTGACATCGAGCAGTCTCTTGATTTCTCTCACCATGCCACGCTTTTCCACCAGCAAACCGGCTATTTTCTCATGGTAAATGACCTTAATGGGCTCTACTTTCCTGGAGATTCCCCTAGTTCTGTCAAGGGTATTTTTGTGAATCAGTAGCAGCTACGGCTAGTATGTGTTTCAGTGTTTGTGTGCTTTTAATATTGAACTGAAACACACCATCGGTGGGTTAATTATCCCCCAACACCTCTTTAACTCCCATTTTGTTTTATCGTAATGAATGCCTGAGAAAGTTTTCCGGCCGGCTATAGTGAGATTAGCCTGGTAATGGAGCTGTTTATATTTTTTTAACTTGTCGATGGTGCATCAAAGATGTTTGATGAAATGTGTGGATGAGTACATTTAGACTTTAAAATGCCTCGTAGTTTGTTTTTTTTAATAATTTGCCATGATTACTCTTAATAAGAGATTACTTTGAAACTCCTCTAGAGTGAAGAAAAGTAGTTGAATAGAAGCACGTCTCCCTCTCTCTTAGATTTACCCACTCGGTAGTCCTTTTATTACAAGTTCTGATGCACCATGGCTCACCCTTATGCTGATCTCTCTTAGATTTACCCACTCACTAGTATGAAATGCATACAGAAACTTGATGAAATCATTGCAATATCTCATGGCTACCCTATCTTTTTCTGTGCTTGCAGCAACTGGATAGTGTAGATGTGGGAGAACCACTTAACGATAATGCAGCGGAGGGAGATCAACCTCAGAACTTACATCAAGGTCCTTTCTTATTTATTTAGTCTGCCTTCTTCAGTTACCTTTAATTGTGACCACACATATCCATAATCTGTTCATCTGCTAACTTACCCCACCCCTCTCTCTCGCATTCAGCTGATCCTGAGGATATCACATTGCCTAAATGTTATCATCCATCAGATGCACATGCAGATTTGTTCAACCCTCGCTTTGAGAGGTGAATCATTACCACAATACAGTATAGATAAACTTCTGATTTTTTATTACCATTCCTGAAGGTTGAGGAAAACAAAGTGTTCATGCTTTTGTGTTTCCATGTGCCTTTTTCATTGGAGTTTGCAAACTCTGCGCCCAGCTAATTTTATGCCCTTTCATTCCTGTTATAACAGATACTTAATCAGTCTGTTGCAAGAATTATTCTTATTATTATTATTGTCTTTGGGTGATATGGCAGATTTGAAATTGAGGGATATGACGTAGACCTCACATCAGGAGAGCCCACACATATTCGACCACCTTCTCCAAATTATCTAATACCTTCTCCACCTCGTCAAGACCAGCATCAGGAAGGACAGCAGACTAATAATGTGTTTGATGAAGTGGTGCAGATGCAGGATGTTCAAGAGAATGCTCAACCGAGGCAGAGGCCTATAAGGAGTAGAAAGAGAAAAACACCTGCCTCTGTAATGGATAATGACCAAACAATCCATCCTGGACATGTGTACCAATCTTGGCTTCAAGATACTTCAGATATAGTTTCAAGAAGAAGAAGAAACCAAAAGGTTTGTCCTGAATTCCAAGTATATCCTTCAGTGGAGGAGTTAAGCATACTCATATGTACATTCCATGCACTGTCCTCATTGTGTTCTCTTTGTTGCAGCCCAAGAACATAATGTCTACTATGAAGATTGGTAAACTCATGGAGCAGCCAGCTAGTGTTTTCATGGGTCGTTTATTTAAACTTGGAAGTGGAGAAACATATTATCCAGCTCCTCTCTTAGAGCTATTCAAGGAAAAACATACCCATGACTCACCTTCTGGTCAGTATCATAGTTTGTAATTCGAGAACTTTTCCATGAATAATTCAAGTAACAGAAATAGGGCCTTAATTATGGTTTTGTTTGCAGCATTCACCTTGCCACCTCTGCCTCCAGAACCATCATCATGGTCACCACCTGGAAGACAAACTTATCAAGACCTGGTGACATATTTAAGCCAATACAGCTACTTTTAGTTTTCTTATTTTTCAGGAAATTATAACAAGTTTATGTCTGACAAGTTATAATATTTTTAATGTAAAGCTTGTTGAAGATTTTCTTAGTGGAGGTGGCTCCCAGTCATTTGCAACTCCCACGGAACAGATACGGACAAATTTAGTTAAGAATAACCAACGACATGAAGTGCTGGATGATCTGCGAGCCAATCTTATTGGCAAGAGAGGAGTTGATGCCAACCTGGCAACACCAAGGAATTCCGGTACATATATAATCTCTCTCTCACGTCTCTAATATTGAAGCATTTATGTTTAAAATATGTACAGTAATGGCTAACTCATTTTTGCTTACAGGAGATGAAAGAAGATCCGTCCTGAGCTCCTCATCTGGGAAGGGAGTTGACAAAAACAGTTCAGAAGTCAATTCAGGACGGTTAGCAAATTTTTTTATCCGAATCTAGAAGAAGTTTTTATTTATTAATTAATTTATCTTCAGTGTACTTGTGATTGGAGTACTGATGGTCATAGATCCAACAGGAAAAGGCGTTATTCATCTAAAGATAGCAACGATGGACTTGAACCAGTGTCGGAGGATAATGGATATGATCACCCTGATCCAAACTTCAAGGTATCAAGGTTATCTGGAAATGGCCCAACACCTGAGCAAGGTAAAATTTACCTGTTGATGCAGCATAGTAGCTATGGGTTTATAACCGCAATCTTTATTTCTGGAGATTTCAATGACTGTCGTGTCTATTTTTGCAGAACTATTGATGGAAACTGGACCGACACAGACACAACAACCAATCATCAATCAGCTACTGGAAAAAGTGACTGATGCAATTCGAATGTATGTTTGTCTCGCATGTCTGCGAGATTGTCTGGTGAATAAGTAGCTTTGATCTGATTGCATTATAAAATGTATGCTTGTCTCAAAGATCTGTTAGATTGCCTGGTTCTTAAGTAGCTTTGATCTGACTGCATTTTTTTCCTTATACTCGAATTCTTTCAGGGAACTGAAATCCCATTTTGAAATACCGGGTGGCCCTCAAGTAGAATCCCTGAACTACCTGACTGCTGGAATGAATCGAAGAGGAGCGGCTTTGCTTTTCTATCAAACTTGTGGTAGGAATCCTTACTTTCTTCTCTTCCTGCTTATGTTATGCGCCTGTTTTTACACCTAATATGCTTACGTTCTGCTTCTGTTCTGGCATCTGCAGTTCTTGCTACTCGTGATTTCGTAAAAGTTAAACAAAATGCCCCTTACGAGGATATTCTCATGACTAGAGGACCAAAGATGTGATAGAGGTAAGATTACCTACACTTGTGTATCCTTATTGCCTTGTGTCATTGACATGTTAAAGACACCACGCTGACCTAACTGTACTATTCTATAACAGAACTCGTGCTGGAATGAGCTAGGAAAGTGATGCTAGTTAATGAAGAAAGTTGACATTGATCCTTTTGTGGAAGCTGATGCGAGTTTTAAACTTTTAATCTAAATATCCTTTTTCGAGTTCTAATTTTGATAGATTAGATATACCTAATCTAATTATCCTATTTATGGTGTATTAAATAATTAAGAACTGCTATTTATGGTGATTGAGTTATGTGTTAGATATTCAGAAGGAGTTTTAATGATCTTGTTTGATATAGTTTCAAATTTGAGAGTAAATTGATAATTTAGCATTGAAGCCATTGTCAAATTCATTAATCACCGGATCAATAATTTGACCCTTCCATTGTAAGAAGAAAAAAAAATTTGTGAAAATTTGGACAATGTGGAATTCATAAGCCTGGCCATTGTAATTGCTGCAGATAGAAATGATCGAATAAAAACTGCAACAAAGAGATTTTATACACCCTAAATCTACTGTCCTTTTAATTTTCAAGCACCATCGAATGCAATACCATCCAGATATTATACACCATAACAGAGCATCAACAAAACCTCTACAAGTATAGTTGGCAACGAGTTTTCCTCAATTTAATCCCAATCAACACACTAGAATATGAGCAGCATGACGAATCTACATTATACCTTTTGTCTTATGTAATGTTATAACCCGAATCTAGCAGGACGAATATGCAGTGCGGTATATATTTTGTCTGAAATCGAGGTTCTCTAGACTATACACATCAGAATCACTACTCTGGGCAAATTTCAGTAAACAGTGGCAATCTCCTTCTTGTAGTAGGACCATAGACAAGACTCAGCCCAGCAGTGCTGGATGCATCCACATCTTCGTTCGATGAAGGTAATTCAGTTGGAGGCAAGATAACCTGTGATTCAGTTGGAGGCAAGATAACCTCAATGCCATCATCTTGGGGTGACCAGTCCTTGAAGCTGATGACAGTAATTGGGGTCTCGCTGGTGTTATTTGGCTTTGGCGATGAGGTTAACGCTGCTGCTGCTGCTTCTGTAACAGCTGACGCCATGACCTGATGGGCGACGTGGGACTTTGGGCTGGGTGTGCATTATCCTGAGCTAGTTGTAGACTTGCACATCTGTGCCTGGGAAACAATAACAGAACAAACGTACAATGGCAGTTTCAGTAGTTGAATATGTCAAAATTTGACAGCTAATTGTAGCTATCCAACTGCTAACCTCGGATTTGTTCTTGGCAGGGAAAGAAGTTGGACGCAGATTTTCTTTACCATGCACAAACTGTAAGAAAATTAAAGTTTGGTCAAGTCCTCACCATCAAAGAGCAATTTGCTATTATGAGTCCAACAATTTGCTTGGGCAACTGAACAAATCATCTCAAAAAACCAATGAGATTTAAGGAAATTATAGAGGCAGCATAACCAATGTATTAAACACACTCACAAAACTATCAAAGGCACCATAACAGAAACTCAAATTCTTACAAAATTGTGAGATCAACGTATGCAGCATTTAGAGAAGGTTCTAATATTTCAGAGTGAACATTAGGTTTGTGTACAGAACAGACAAACAACTGCACTGACTACTAAAATAATACAATCACAGTACCTCATTGACTTACGTACACTACAATTTAACCTCCTAATGACTAACTGAATTTGGCAGAACACTATTAGTTTCTTTCTTTCCTATTTTGAGGCTCATGGACGGATGGCACATAAGCTGTTACTTGCTTACTTCAGTGAAAGCAGTTTAACTTTCCCCGACTTCCTTATCAACTCTAGCATTAACTCAAGGTACAAAAACGTGACTTCAAAATCTGAGCACCATGCCAACAACTTATTGTCAAACTGTGACCTAATAGACATTACTTCAGGAGTAATAGCTTTCATCTTCTATTAGCTTTCGTTTAATTTCAAAATTCCCATTCGGTCAATCCCAGAGCCATAGGATGACAAAAGGTGGTGAATCATTTTCGACAGCAAGCAACCTAATTTTACATAAGAACAAGTTACATATAATGAATCGTAGTACTGCAACATTCATATAAAAGAACAAGTTAATAGCTCGAATATGCTAATAGGCTACGAGCAATTTGATTGGGCAGTGACAGTACGGCAAGACTTACAGTATTGCCTCATCTAATGCAATTTGGTGCAACTAACCCAACCAAGTCCTTGTTCACAGTTTTAATATAAAAATCCAGCACTTAGTATTTACAGTTCAAAGTTCAAACGCATACAGAGTGATCGATGTGCAACATAAAACAATAAATAGCTAAACTTGATTGTTACAAGTCTCTAACTTGAACCTTGTCTTTTTCCAAACCAATCTCAAACATCAACCACCTATTTGTAAGTTGTAACTACCCTCTACCCGTCTTCTTGAAATGTTAATGAAGTAATGATGGAAAAAACTTTTCTCATGCATTCATTTCACATGTCAAAACCATCAACTTGACTAAAGAGTAAAGACAGCATTGTCAGAGATCTCGAGGAATAGTAATGTATGTTATGATCTTTGATACACAGCAAGCAAAAATATTTTCTGCCTTGTGCTTGTGTATAACCAAGCAAACAGTACTGGTCAGTAAGCTTAAGAAGCAGAGGAGTTTAAGAACACTAGGGGAATCAAAATGCAAAAGATAAAGAGGTCCAATGGAAATACTTGGCCCTCATTTGTAACTACCTCTTCTTTGATGTTAACAAACAAGTGGTAAAACCTAAGATTCATACAAAATTCATTTAGCATGTCACAATAAGTCTCTAATGGACCATCATTTTGACCAACCATGGCATCATCAGAAATCTAAATGAATTCCAAATATCAATGTTGTTTACTCATATATAATGCCGTCTAGAGGCAGCAAGCAACAACATTTTCTGCTTGACTGTGTTTTTCCTGACCATAGCATCTTTATGTAAGTATACTCTTCCTAAAATGTTAGTGAACTAGTGGTAAAATACTGGTGTTGTTCCTCGAAATCTCATTTCACAAGTCAGAAAGCTCTTAATAGACTGTCATTTTCGCTGACGATAGCAGCAGATGAAATCTCAAGGAATTGTGAATGTCATGAGTTCAAGTGCAAGAACGCTAAACTAACTCAAGTCTGCATCTTTTCAGATAAAAAAATCTCACACCAAGTGTACTCAAGCAATATCCTAGATTCCCAACCAAAACAAAACAGAAAATCACAGAAAGACTAATCAACTTGCACCAATTGTTAAAAGAAGCCATGAAAATCCTATTACGATTTCATGTCAATACTATTACTTGGACCATTTTTCTTTCATACACAAAAACTAGAATCTAAAATATAGTTATAAGTCGATGAACCAGAGAGAGAGAGAGATGGAGAGCTGGCCTTTGGAGCCGTAGCTTCCGGCAACCGAAACGCCGTCACCCGGCTGGGGCGCGATCAGATTCTGCAGGGGCGCAAGCGGCGACAGTTGACGACGGCGGTACTTGAAGACGTCGATCGGCGACTGAGAACCTCGCAAGTGCTGCTCCATCACTCACTCACTGTGCAAAAAAACAAGCACATCGATCGTCACCAGATTGAAATCAATTTTCCCGCCAAAACTCGGCTTTTCCTGAGAAAAATCTAGAAGAAGATAGAAATGGCTTGTGATTAGGGATTTGGTACCGAATGTAGACGACAGAATTAGGTTTCCGACGAAAATCGTTGACCACGAAGAGAGCCGAGAGGGCTAGAAATGAGTGACTGACCGCCTTGCTCAATTGCTCATCCAGTTTATACGAATAGAGGTACTGCTGGTATTTATATGCTCTTTTTAGCCCTTTGGTTTGGATGAAGGTTGCTTTTGTAGCTATATTGTCCTATTGATCTGACATCACTGACTTTTGATACTGTATTAGTATAAGATTGGATTTGTTTTACTCTTTTTAGGTACCTATCCATTTCAGCTATAATCCTCTTCTACCAAATACGTGAAATAGACAAGAAAATAAAAAAAATTCGACCCAAACAAAGATGAACAGAGTGATTGGCGATGGCAAAAACGGCTGAAGACAATAACAATTTCAAATACATCACTGAACTAAACTATATCAAGATCAAATTCACCTGTCAACAACCATGACAAGGTCAATGATGAGGAGGTGATCAGTGATTTCGGCCAAGAGGTTTGTTGGAATGGGTCGAAGAAATCTGGGGTTTGCCAGTAACGGCTGGATTTGATTAGGATTGGTCACCGGATATAGGAAGATGATACAAGGCTGGTGGTTGTATTTTTGGCTGAAGAATGATGGTCATCTTTGGTCAAAATACAGGGATGATCATAGTTATAATCTTGTTCTGCTATGCTGCCTAAGCATATCCCACCTCTCTAATAGGATTTGATATCCTACCCTAACAAGATATAGATTTCCAATCCTAGAGCAATCTAAACCACCAAACACCAGCTTAGATAATATTTTGTCCTATCCAGTCACTAATGCAGACAAACAAACACGACCTTAGAGCATCAGCAGTGGAGACTTAAATTTTAGACTCAAATTTGGGTCCAGTTTGGCTGGAATAGTGATATGAGTCCATCTGAATAGTGTATAAAAAGTCTTATAATTATTTTGTGCTACAGTGGTGCACGACTCATTTTTCAGACTCATATTCTAGAGTGGACATTACTTCGCTAACCAGCCCTGGTTAGCTTGGGCTGACCACGGCCAATAATAGATCGACACGTGTATGTAGTGGGAATTGAGGCCAAAGCAATGAAGAGCAGGAGATAATAACTCCTTAGCCCGGCCGATCAAAACGACGGCGTCACTGGCCTTCAACCCGACGACTCTGAGCGGCACGAAGGTCTCGAGAATGGAAGCGATGCTGGTGACGAGGTCCTTGATGATGAGGTAGACCTGGCCGGGCTTGAAATCCTTGACCAGAAAAAGAGAGAACTTGACGAGTTAAAGCTTACCGGTGGAGTGATTGACCCAGGAGAGGACATCGAAGACGAGTTGCTCGGTCTTGAGGCGCGAATCACAGCTACCCCACTCGTTCTCAACGACCAATTGAAGCGTCGACCACCGCGATAGAACTAATCGGACCCATTCTTGGAACACAGCCGCAGCCGGCCATGGGGATGTTATGGGAGATGCTGATGCAGGTGGCGATGGGGAGGGTGGTGCCCATTAACTCAAATTTTGGGTTTGTGATTTTGATTTGATGGGTTTGATTTCATTTCTCTCTGTCCCGAAAACCTGAAATTTTGTGTGGATTGGATTAGATAAAATTTTGGGTTTTGTTTTGTCACTTTGTGAGGAGAATAGATGAACAAGTTCGTATCTTTATTGGAGAATTGGGAATAGATGAACAAGTTTTGTTTTCAGAATTGAGAATTGAGAATTTGGTTAAATTTTGTTTTGTGATGAGAATAGATGAACAAGTTTGTATCTTTATTGGAGAATTGGAATTGGACTTTCTCTATATCTTGATCTGGCTTTCTGATTGTGCTCTTAGAACTATTGAGTCTGTTCGCTTCTCTGTTCTGTCTATTCAAAACCAGTGAAGGGGTTTAACTTTGCCTACTTTCAATTTCTGATCTTTGGTACAACATTGTCATAATAATTGTAATTAGTGTACTTGGAGTTGTTGACTAAACTTTGTTATACCTGGAGTTTTGCTTTAGGTTCAGCAATTTGGAAGATGGGGACACAACAGATGAGGTCGTAGCGGGTGGAGGAAGGGAAGGCGGTGATTCAGGTTTGAGAGATTTGGCAGAGGAGATGGGTAGGAGACGATGAGGAGAGGCGAAGGTCGATGCAACCAAGCTGAGTTGTTATCTCCTGCTTTTCATGCTTTGGCCTCTGTCCCACTTCATACACGTGTCGATCTATTATTGGCCATGGTCAGCCCAACCTAACCAGCCCTGGTTAGCGAAGTAATGTCCTTCTAGAGCTATATTTTGTATCAAATTTAAATCAATTTTTTTTGTCTTTATTTTGTTCTTTATACATAGTATGAATAAAACTATATCAATTTTGTATCAAATGTTATTTTCTTTTGGTAACAAAAATTGCCAACAATAAAACTATATTGAAATCTTAATTTTTTTTCGTTTAGCTTTGGTCATCAGAATGTTAAAAAAAACATCATTTGGTTGAAACTTTATTAAATATTATACCAAAGGAACAGAAAAATTAAAAATATCAATGAAATTATGAACTTTGCAAGTCTGCATGAGTTTCAGCCAAGAAAAAAAAAATCATGCTTGAATTAATTTATACGGTGGACCCAAACTTTAGGCTATAGCCCAATTGTATTGTATTCTCACAACTGTCCAATGTGTAGGTCCCACAAATTTGGGTCCAATTCAGTTTGGGTCCTCTCTTGACTCAAATTTGAACCAATTGTTTTGGGTCTCCGGCTAAAATGAGTCCAAATATTTCTGATCCATTGTAGCTAATTTCATCTGATTTTAGACCTTTTTTTTTTGGTCAAAGTAAAGATACTTCATTAAAAAGCCCAAAGAGAAAAACCCAAGGACGGAGGCCAGAGCCCCGAAATACAAGATTAACTAGAACAGGAAAATTACATCTCTAACCTAACTCGACATGAATCAGGACACAAGAGAGTAACCCTACAAAATAAAGAAAACATATCCTAACTTGATACCACTGCTGCCGCCACCCAAATTGCACAACCAAAAGCCGCACAATGATCGACTAAGATGTTGCCAGAATAGCCAAATTCAAGGAATAAAATCCGTGACACCGATGCCAATAGAACCCCTGAAAGCATCTCCAATCATACCCAAAATGCACTTTGATACGGAGGGAGAACCAACACCTCAGACTAATCTTCTCATCTCTACCAGAACCCAACGATCCGGGAAGGAAACTTAGCCACCAAAAAGGGACAAAAGCCAGCAGAAAAAAAAAAATACAATGGTGAATGGGGGGTGAAACATCCACGCGTGAGCACCCATAGACCGCAAGGTAAGTGATTTTCACTTTAAAGAGGCAGCCATGAGAACCTCCATGGAAGTCAGTGGTAGGGGAAAAGGAGTTGGTATGGGATATTGGGTGGAAGGAAGTGTGGGGGCTGATCTCAGATCTGAAAAATTTCAGAGATAATTGACAAGAAATTAAAAGAACAAAGTAGAAGGAGGAACAAAGTCCTCTAGATCTGGACATAACCAACACAATCACCACAAGAGGATGTAATATCTGGACAAAGCCAGCAAAATCACCACAGAGGGTGTAAAGGATTATGGTTGGGGATGGAGGCTGGTGAGGAGTGGAGTAGATGGAGGTGGGTGAGGATGATGGGTTTACTGACGGTTGACTCTCAATGGATGGGAATGGCAGAAAACTCTAGAGAGAGGAAGGAGCCTCTCTCTCTAGAATTCTCTCTTTTTCTTTATATCAAAGTAATTACCATATGATTTTAGACCTAAATTTAGGTTTTGGACCCAAATTTGAGTCCCCATTGCTGATGCTCTTAGTGTGCATGAGAAATGAGGACTGAAATGCTTAAAAGCAAAGAGCCCAAGAGCTTCTGACTAAAATTGTCCATTAGATTTTATATATATAGGATCTTTCTTAGGTAAGGATTTCCAATTTTTAGCCACTTTTCGATCACATATTCACATTTTAACTGTTCAGTTTTTAGGTCCTAATATATAAATCATCTCTACAAAATTTCAACCAAATTGATGATCGTTAAGACATCCAAAACTGCAATTTACACAAAAAAATTGAATCTGTCAAAAATGAACCGTTTGTGTACATTGTTGTAAATTGCAGTTTTGGATACCTTAACGATCATCAATTTGGCTAAAATTTTGCAGAGATGATCTATACATTAGGACCTAAAAACTGAACGGTTAAAATATGAATATGTGATCGAAAAGTGGCCAAAAACTAAAAATCTATACCTAAGCTTAGATAAGGATGTCCTTAGCCAAGAAGGATTGTACACACACACACACACACACATACGTGTGTGGTTAAGATGTAGATGTCGACAAATTCATGTCAAAATTTGGGTTCTTATAAAACATTAATATTTTTTTATTCTCAACTATATTCCAATATATGAACTTAAATATATTGACAAAAGAATAAACATCGTGATAAACAAAAAACAATTGTTGAAGTTCCCGCCTGCACATTTGCCTATTTCTTCTTGAGTTAATTACATATACAAAATATCACCGCATTCTAAATTTTCAATATGTAACAAAATGTTACCATGTTTGATAAACTATTGTTATTCTCTGTAAAGCTACTGCAATTTTCCTTCAAACCTATTGCCATTATTTAGAGAATGACTAAATACTGGTTAGTACCTCGTACTTTAGGTCTAAAATCAATTTAGTCCTTGTAATTTCATCAAAAACACTCATGCCCGTTGATCATTTCGTCAATAGTCTGTTAATTGGAGGCATTAACTTGCTGACGTAGCATGCCAACTCAGCTTATGTGGGGCCCACATGCTAGTGAAAATTCCCAAATTAGCCTTGGCTCTTTCTCCTTGATTTCACCCAAAACCTAATACGGTGGTTTCTCCTTAAACACAGTCCCAAATAAAAAAAATAAGGAAATCTTACTCTCTTCCTTCAAATTTGAATGAAATAAAAAAAAAATATATCGAGAAAGCTAAATAGGTGAAAATCGAGCTGGGGACAGGGAATTTTCGCCTCTATCACATCAGAATCACACAATCTCTAGTTCTGAGTTTCAAGTTACAGGAAACTCAGAGGAGAGAGAAAGTTGATCTAGGATTTTCTCTCTCCTCCACCACTGCTCTACAAGCACCATCATGCCTCATGTCCACCACTATCCTGCTCACCGGCCTCTGTCGAGCCACCGGCAACTTCCACAGTGTTCAGCAGTGCCCGAAAATGGCCCACACGTCGTCATTTTGGATACCCTGAATTTTCTCTTAGCACTCATCTTCTTCGCTGAATCATCTCTTCTCCTTCTATCTCATCGCTATGGCGACCAACGAGGAAACCTCCCCATCCATAGTAGATTTTGATGTAGAGCCTGTGGTGAAACTTAAGTAGGTTATTTTGAAGTATTGCAAAATTGAATTTAACAAAGTCTTGTTCAATCAATTTTGCTAAAGACTATTTTCTCATTTAAATCATAGAATAACTAATCTGGATGAGCCTCAAATTTGTTATTTTTCAGGTTTAGATAAGTATTGAGTTGTTTTGATGCCTCATAGTTTGCTATAAGTCTTCTATTTGTCTGAAAGGAAAATGATCACTTCCATATTGCCACCGTGTAGTTTTGTCAATTTTTCGCCGTCTGAACTTCATGATCAGTTGAGTTGACTACTTTTTCTTTTGATTGGTTTTGAAGGTATGAGAAGAGGTACGAGAGCATGGAGAAGATGGAGTGTCGAGGCTAATTTAGGAATTTTTGCTTGCATGTGGGCCCCACAGAAGCTGAGTTGGCATGCTATGTCAGCAAGTTAGCGCCTTCAATTAACAGACTATTGACGGAATGATCAATTGGATGAAAAATAAGAGCACATGGGTGTTTTTGATGAAATTAGAAGTCAGAAACTGAATTGATTTTGGACCTAAAGTACAAGGTAGTAACCAATATTTAGCCTTTTAGAAAATATAAAGTCATTCCTCTACAAAGTCTACTATCATCTTACAAAAAGCTATTGCTAGTAAAAAGAAACCGAACCACTGAGTAAGCTACAGATGTTCCCAAAGCTAAATCGAGTCTCACCATTGTCGTACCACTCTATTATCCTCAAATCGAGTCTTACCAAAATTGATTATTGCCAAGATGACCACCGGATGAACACAACTCCCGTCCCATCTTTCAAAGCCAAAGGGAAAGGAAATCACTACCACCATTGCCATCGTAGTTGCAATGTTAATTCTTTTTTGTTTTTTGTTTTTGTAAGGTTAGGCTTAGGGCTGTCACTCGGTCGGTTCTAATCGGTTATAGGTATTACCAACTTCAAAACCAAAGCTTTCGGTTTCAAAATTGAGCTACCAATTACCAACCAAAATTTTCGGTTTTTAATCATAACTACCAAATTCAATATTTAGGTTTTCGGTATTACCAACTTTAGAACAACTAATTCTTTGAAATTAAAATTAGAATGAACAAAATTAGGTTCTTCAATTTTATAGTCATAAACTTTGTACTCATATTCTAATTATAGCTTTCTTTTGTATATATGACACAACTAGGTTATTTAACCATATTTAACTAAGTTACTTAAAATACATGTACTATTAATGTAGTATATGTAGTAATGTTCATACTATTATGAAAAAATTTATGTTTATTTCTTAATATACATATATGTGTATTGAAAACCATAGTATATGAAGCTAATATTTAGATAATCGGTAGATTCGGTATTTACCAAAACCAAACCAACTTTTTCGGTAATTTTCAATTTCGGTTTTATCGGTCTCGGTTACCAAAAAGTCGGTTTACCAAACTTAAAACATCGGTTGGTATTCGGTCAGTTTGGTAATTACCAAACCAAGTGGCAGCCCTAGTTAGGCTCATATCCATTGAATCAAAAAAAAAAAAAAAGGCCAACCACCATCGCCAAAGTCACCAAAACAAGCCAAGGTCACCACCTTCAACACTCAAAGGAAGCCGAAAACGACCAAATCTAGACAAATGAAGGGCTATGAGCCGATCAACCAATTCTGAACGAACAATAACACCATGAAACAAAGCCAAGGAGAGAGATTCTAGAAATGATGCTAGAACCCACCCGATTGCGTTAACTAACTGTGTGTCTGGTACGCGGCTACAAACACATCACCAAGCTTCCCTAATAAACCCTAACAAAAAAATTTATAGTTAATGAGAGGGGGAATGATTTGTCCCTTCATTGTAACATAGGATTTTCTTTTTATTGTTATTGTTTAGCCCAAAATAACAATATAGTCAAATCCAAAACATGGGCCTTACACTTGTGTAGAGAACAGTATGAGCCCGGCTCAGTTAAAAGCAATTTAGTATAATTCGAGTCCTCTGATTCTTTCTTATCAGTTTTCAACTTTTCATTGATTAATTAATGAAGAGTTTTTCTATTGGACGTTTATATTACGTAATTTTCTTCACACTAAAATACGAAGAGCTAATTGTAACCAAAAAAAAAAAAAAATACGAAGACTTAACTGATAGTGTTGAAGGAAAATCAAGTTGAGTGTGCCTTATCAAACTAGGAATAGGAATAGGAGAGAAGGTTCTAGATTTCCCAATCCTACACGGATTGGTATTCCTTGTAACATTAGATTATGCACTTTGTAATCCCTATATATAGGGCTCCTATTCTCTATAATGAAATACACTTCTCTCATCAATCTCTCTCAATACCAATATACTTAAACACGTTATCAGCACGACTCTAGCCACAAAAACCGAAACCAACTATTCTGCCTACCTGCGCGTGCCTACTGCCCCAGCAGCCCCTAGCCCGAGCTAGCCAAGCCTTCGCTGCAGCCTGCTCATTGCGCGCCCCTGCGCTCTGTGCTGCCCTTTCCTGCGCGCCCGTGCTTCTACAGCCCCGCGTCGCTGCCCTGCTGCTCCTGCAGCTCTGCCGCACATCTGCTGCCCCGCGCACACCTGCCCCCGCAGCCCGTACGCACACCTGCGTTCGCTGCTGCCTTGCCCGCAACGACTGCTGCCCCGCAACCGGCCTGCCTACTTCGCGCCCGTAGCCCCTGCACCCCCTGCTGCCCCTGCAGCACACCTGCAACTCACTGCCACTGCAGCCCCTGCTGCCGCGCACCACTGCACACCTTTACTCGACTCTCTTCGTTCCATCACGCCTGCATCGACACGCGCGTGATCCAAAACCAAAAAGTAAGTATCCAAAAGAGTAAGTTTTGAAGTTCCTATAATTCAAATATTTCTTCTTTTCTCGGGGACTTGAAAACCTCCCTTCTTCTACATCCCACCTTTCTTATAACGTGGGTTCGATTCTTGAAAAGCGGAATCGTGGGGATTCACGCAATTAACGAACTAAGAGCGTTCGTAAGACTTCGGACTAAGAGCGTCCGTAAGCATCGATTTAACGAACTAAGAGCGTTCGTATGCTACGGACTAAGAGCGTTCGTGAGCATCTATTTTGACCATTCAAACATCATTGTTTCGGTCTAATCCAATTATTCTTGGAAATCGATTTCTTGGTAGCATAGCTCGGAAATCTTATTTATATTAGTTTTCGTGGAAGCATTGTCTCCGAAACTAACTTGTTCTTGTTTCATCTTTCAGGATGTCAAACATGAACAAACTCGATTTTGTTCCATTGGATTATGCAGGCAAAAGGTACTTAATTTGGGTCATTGATATCGAGATCCACCTTATTGCCCGTGATTTATTGCATACTATCCAAGAGCTTTGTCCTATAGAAACAGCTCCAGACCCTCAAACTGAGAAAGATAATTCCAAGGCACTTGCCTTCATGAAACGTCACATGGATAGTGACCTACAGTTTGAGTTCATAAATGAGGATAGCGCCATAAAGCTTTGGCATGCGCTTCGCGAACTATATGGCAATGTTCGTGACTCCATACTTCCGAATACAGAAGCAGAATGGAAAGATCTTCGCTTCTCTAAATTTGACACTGTCATGCAATTTTATTCGGAAGCTCTCAGCATCAGAGTGATGATGCGTCTCTGTGGAAAGATGATCACAGAAGACCAGTTGATTGAGAAAACCCTCAATACCTTCCCCGTCTGTGCTATGAGGTCCTCTGACTTATTCCGGACTCATGTAAATGCAAGACGGATCACAAGTTTCCAACAGCTTATTGAAGCTATGGCCACTGCTGAAAGACATGGCAATGAACTTGTGCAAAGAAGATTTGATAGGCTTCAAGATAGCTATCAAGAGCATCGTCCTATGGCTAGAGAAAGTCGCCATCGACGTCATGATCCATACGATCGAAATGCTCAAGAAGGTAATCGCTCAAGCGACAATCTCACGACCGTAGGAGGCGTGATTTTGAGGAAATAGGGTTGGAAACCATGGAGCCAACGTTGGCCATGGGCACCACTTTCCAACGCCACCAGTCCTAGGGACTATGCATATTGCGCCAATGCGCCTCAATCAAGGGAGAATCCTCTTTATGGTGTCTATTTCTGATATGGAACGTCTGATCAATGGACCTGAATATGCAATGTACCTACGGAGGTAGTCGCATCATGGTGATCAAGACTTCGAGTTCACAAAGACTTTAAATCTGGCGATGAAGACAAAATGCCGCAGATTTTTATTTATAGTCTTTTATTTTTCCAAGAATTATGTAATGGCTATTATGCCTTAAATCAATAAAATGACTTATTGTATTAACTCTTTCCCTCTAGGCGTATTCAAGAGTACTTGTGATGTCTAGGCAAGGTTTGATCTGAGAGAACGGTTTTAAAAGTGAGCAACGCTCCACCAAAATCTCGCCTTACCTTACCTGGTCACAACTAAATTGAAATTACCGAAAGGATTGAGTGACTACGATTTGTCTACGGTTTGATTTTTATATTGGATTAGATTTTGGTCAAGAAACTTTGATGTAATCATTGGCTATTATTAATAAAGTATCGATTTATTTTATCTCATGTCATGGACATACTTCTCGAACTTTATTACTTACAAGATGTAAGAGCCAATGGTTTTCATGCGGAAACGCATTGTGAGAATGGACAAGAGTTCCTTTGCATCACCTCTAATGACTACGGAAATAACCGAGTATTAGAGAAACTTATGTGTCGCTCTAGTGGGTTGTATGCAACCACTATTCGAGTCATTGAATCCAACCATGTCATGAGAGATGATTTATGGGATTCCGACACATATAGGCTTTGGCACGACCGTTTGGGACACCCAGGTCGTGACATGATGATCCGTATATTAAAGACTTCACACGGACATCCCTTTTTCAGAACGAAAGGAAGTAAAACTCGAAATTTGGATCAAGGAGGAGCACATGCGCCTCACGGCGCCTTCCCCCTTCAAGTCCGGCCACCACTAGCCGGCGCCGCCATCCCCCTGCGGCTCCAGGGTGGCTTTGACGCCACCCCTGCTCCCCTGACTCCAATTTCTGCTTCTAAAGTCAAAAGTGACTTCATGGCTCAACCAAAATCCTCATTGGTTATTTCTAAAGCCCATTATTCGTTCTGCAAAGCCTGCTCTTTAGCAAAGTTAGGATCGAGACCATCCTATGCAAAGGACACCAAAGAAAATATACCATTCTTGCAAAGAATCCAAGGTGATATTTGTGGACCTATTCAACCATCATGCGGACCATTTCGATATTTTATGGTATTGGTTGATGCATCGACACGCTGGTCACATGTCATGTTATTGTCCACAAGGAACGCTGCATTTGCTAAACTCCTAGCACAAATAATTAAGTTAAGGGCTCACCACCCTGATCATCCTATTAAGTCTAGACAATGCTGGAGAGTTTACATCAAAGACTTTTGATGATTATTGCATTGGGATTGATGTTGAACATCCTGTTCCTCATGTTCACACCCAAAATGGTCTCGCAGAAGCCGCCATTAAACGACTACAAATGGTCGCTAGGGCATTGGTAATGCGCACCAATCTCCCTATTTCTGCTTGGGGCTATGCAATATTGCATGCAGCCGTGCTTATTCGTCTGAGGCCCACTGCCACTCAACCCTTTTCTGCGTCCCAGATGGTGACTGGGTATGAGCCTAATGTCTCACACTTACGCATATTTGGGTGTGCAGTTTATGTGCCAATTGCGCCTCCACAGCGCACCAAAATGGGTCCTCAACGACGATTAGGCGTTTACGTTGGTTATGATTCTCCAACGATCATCCGCTACATAGAACCCTTGACAAGCGATCTCTTTACCGCAAGATTTGCGGATTGTCACTTCGATGAGACAGTCTTCCCATCGTTAGGGGGAGATAAGAACATCAATGTTCAACAGGAACGACCGGAATTGTCGTGGTCTGTCCCCACTCTGTCTCATCTTGATCCCCGAACCGCACAGTCCGAAATTGAAGTGCGGAGAATTCTTGATCTTCAGAACGTAGCAGAATCGATGCCTGATGCGTTTTCTGATATCGCTAAAGTGACGAGATCACACATACCTGCTGCAAACGTGCCTGCAAGGATTGATGTCCCTAAAAGTAGAGGACATGACGCCAACTCAAGAGTGCATGAGCATGGCGCCAACGTCCCATCTCTCAATGATGGTGACGTTATGGCTAGGCCCACGGCTCCTGCCAGGAAGCGCGGGAGGCCCATAGGTTCGATGGATTCTCGCCCAAGAAAGAAAGCGAGTTTGGCACAGAATAATCCATTAATCATCGATATAAATAATCCATCTCATGAGAATATTCCGGATTATGGTTATGTCCAAGAGACATCATTGGGGGACGCTCCAATGTCAGAACCAACTCCAGAGAATAGAGAGATCTCCATAAATTACACTAGTGTACATGAGATGATGGATAGAAATTCTATGGCATTGATGATGCATTTGCATATCATATTGCGAAAGGGATTATAGAATATGATGATATCGAACCTCGCTCTGTTGAAGAATGTCAACGAAGAGCAGATTGGCCTAAATGGAAAGATGCGATCCAGGTTGAATTGGATTCACTAACAAAGAGACAGGTATTTGGGCCTGTAACGCAGACACCCCCAAGTGTAAAGCCTGTTGGCCATAAATGGGTCTTTGTTAGAAAGCGTAATGAGAAAAATGAGGTGGTAAGATATAAAGCCCGCCTTGTGGCGCAAGGTTTCTCACAACGCCCTGGAATCGACTACGAGGAGACATATTCTCCCGTAATGGACGTTATAACGTTCCGCTACCTTGTCAGTTTGGTAGTTTCCGAAAAACTTGACATGCAGCTTATGGATGTGGTTACAGCATATCTCTATGGGGATCTAGATTCAGAGATATATATGAAGGTTCCAGATGGACTTCAATTACCCAAATCAAGTGGCTCTAAACCACGGAGCGCGTTTTCAATAAGATTAAAACGCTCACTATATGGATTAAAACAATCTGGACGGATGTGGTATAACCGTCTAAGTGACTACTTGATTGGGAAGGGATATATTAACAATGAAATATGCCCATGCGTGTTCATTAAAAGAACAAGTTCCGGATTTGCAATCGTAGCAGTTTATGTCGATGACATGAACCTAATTGGAACTCTAGATGAGTTAAAGGAAACTGCTAATTACTTGAAATCCGAATTTGAGATGAAAGATCTTGGGAAAACACGGTTTTGTCTCGGTTTAGAACTCGAGCACCGTAGTGATGGGATTTTGATCCATCAGTCTGCATATACTCAGAAAATTCTAAGGCGCTTTAATGAAGATAAAGCAAAGCCTGTGAGTACTCCCATGATCGGCCGTAGTCTTGAGCCCGGAAAAGATCCGTTTCGTCCAAGGGATGAGGACGAAGAACCCCTAGAGGCCGAAGTGCCCTATTTAAGTGCAATAGGCGCATTATTGTACTTAGCTCAATGCACAAGACCGGATATCTCATTCGCAGTGAACTTGTTAGCTCGACACAGCTCTGCGCCAACACGCCGCCATTGGATTGGTGTAAAGACCATCTTTCGATACCTAAGAGGTACGATTGATATGGGCCTATTCTATCCCTACAGAGAGAAAAGGAATGACGGAAAATTGGGATCGGACCCCAAAAGGCAAAACGCCCCCGTCCATGGAATGGCCGCCGGCCATGTTGCCGGCGCCGGCACCGCCGCCTGTCATGGTGGCCGGCGTCCTCCTATCTCCCTCCATCAAAACGACAATGATGTCTTGATGGGTTTTGCTGATGCAGGGTACCTCTCTGACCCTCACAAAGGTCGCTCCCAAACAGGTTATGTCTTTACCATGGGAAGCACTGCGATATCTTGGAGGTCTACGAAACAGACCCTTGTTGCTACTTCCTCAAATCATGCAGAGATTATTGCTCTACATGAAGCTGTACGTGAATGTGTATGGCTAAGGTCTGTAATTCGACACATTCAAGGAAGTTGTGGTTTGAAGTCTACCACAGATGAACCTACATGCATTTATGAGGATAATGCAGCTTGTATTGAACAAATGAAGTTAGGTTTCATCAAGGGCGACAACACCAAGCATATATCGCCTAAGTTCTTTTATAATCAGCAACAACAATCACTTCTAAAGATTGAAGTGAATCAAATCCGATTAGAGGATAATGTAGCGGACTTATTCACTAAGTCGTTACCTAAATCCACCTTTGAGAAACATGTGAAGAGCATCGGATTGAGAAAGTTATCCGAACTCCCACGATTGTAGCAATCAGGGGGAGATATCGACATCAGGGGGAGTTATGATGTCTACATGTTCGATCTCGAAGGGTGAAGGACGTGTTGTGCTCTTTTTGTCCTTCGACCAGGATTATTTTTGTCCCACAGGGTTTTTGTTACCTGGCAAGGTTTTTAACGAGGCAACGGATGAAGCGTCACCACCAAGTTTGAGCTGCACAAGGGGGAGTGTTGAAGGAAAATCAAGTTGAGTGTGCCTTATCAAACTAGGAATAGGAATAGGAGAGAAGGTTCTAGATTTCCCAATCCTACACGGATTGGTATTCCTTGTAACATTAGATTATGCACTTTGTAATCCCTATATATAGGGCTCCTATTCTCTATAATGAAATACACTTCTCTCATCAATCTCTCTCAATACCAATATACTTAAACAGATAGATTATTTTTCGTTGCTTGAGCAGCAATTACACTTCAAATGCATAAACTATTCATGATCGATCTCCATCGCGAGTGTCTAAGCTTAGTAGCAGTAGCGCACAAGGACTGGGGACCAACAGTCCAACACTTTCATAGTTTGACGTAACTCCACAACCATGGTGATGAGCTTGTTAGGCTTCTAGCTAGTAAATAATTATCAGGTACTCATGATCTTTTTATGAATATTTCTCAGCAATCTTGAGGAGGTTGGAGAACAGCGCCTGTGGTCTAGAGAACATGACCATGTGATCGGAACCATTTATCACTTTCACTTCATTTGGTGGGTTCTCCCTGATCATCCACATTTGTATTTCCTCCTCTATTGTAAGGTCTTGGTCGCACATGATGAACACTCTTGGAACCAATCCGTATTTCTCGTCGGTGAGTTTTATATCTTCATTAAATGCTGGGGAAGGTCTCAGCAATGACAATGCTAGTGTTAGATCCTGTTCATTGATTCATCAACAACCAAAGAAGATCAAAATTAAACAGGAAATGTATTAGCTGACTAATTGAAAATTCCACCTGGATCATGGTGGATATAAACTGCGTAGTAATTTCTTTTTCAGCCATGTTTTAAGAAAATGTGATGAAAAATACTTGGTTACTAGCATGCAAGGAAGCATTCTCCCTTGTTTTAAAATCCAGAAATTACACGTATCCAACTGAAATTTAAAATTTTAAATCGACTAGTGAAGATGAATAACTCCTTGTAATCAAAACAATATTTAACATTTTAAGGTTACCTCTGGTGGCGATAGCTGGTACGATGACATTTGCTTAGCATCCCATCTTTCCTTGAGCTGCATGTGTAGTTTACAAAGATATGGTCTCTGTAAATATTCACCCTTAATGTACGAAAAATAAAGTGTAGGCGTTTGTGGTTGCATGTGGAAGTCATTACCTTATCATGTATAGTCAAGTAACTAAGAGAAGGACCTGGCATCACAGCAGTAGCATATACAGCAGCAGCAATTTTCTCAGGGAACCTCTCCATGGCAATTGATATCACGGCTCCACCCAAGCTGTGGCCAACCAGGATAACCCTCTCCTTTGGCGTAAGAGACCCCAGAAAACTGATCAATGGCTCAACGTACTCGGAGAACAAATGAACTTGCTCTACCTGGATCTGGTTGATCCCAGATGCTGCAAGGTCTAGTGTTGTAACATTGTGACCTGTGGAGGTCAATAGAGTTGCCAACTTATACCAACACCAAGCTCCGTGACTGGCTCCATGAACCAGCACAAAATGCTTCTTCCCAAAGAGGATTTGGTCTGGATAGTGATCAGCTGTAAGACTATTGCTACAGATTCTTGCCAAGCAAAGAAGCACAAGAAAAGGCAAAGCAAAATGCTTCACTCTCATATTTTCCATTTTCATCACAATCTTTCCTAAGCCTGCATTTTCTCTGGTCTTGCTTTCACGCTTGGAGGAAATCAAATCCTTCATTTCTTCCTCACCAATTTTCTTAGTTACGACTAATCTTTGATAGAGTTTTTAATTCTTAATTGGGTGGTCCTCATCAGTACCCGTACGCGTACCTCTCGTTGTTCCTTTTTTAGTTGTCCTTTTCTGACCTGATGGATAAGAAGATCCTATGGGCGTCCCACTATACACGTCTGTCTTACAGCTGCACTAAGACTCGAAAAATTCAAATAGTTCCAACAGCAATGGGACTAGCTTGTCATAGTTAAATCAAATGAACCACATTATTTTCTGTAGCAGATTCTACTGTTTTGAAAGTAAGTTGCACCTGTACAATTATGCTTAAGAAGCTCATACTTATGGGACAAGGCACGGGCACGTACAAGCAGTTTAGAAATTAGAATCACGTATAAATCTGGGTGTTCTCACTCATCCTTTATCAATTCGCCTTGGTAATTATTCCAGACATTGTAAACTCTAGTAGGCGATTAAGTGACCAAAGGATTAGCTGATCTAGCTACAAAAGCCAAGAATCGAAGACAGTTAAACATGCACTGGTGACGACTCTAAAGGCCAACACTATTCTTATTTTCCACACTTGACATATATACATGTTGTTTTGTACTGCTAATAAGAAAAGTTCAGAGTCGGCAAAAAGAAAAACAGAGAGAAAATTACGACAGATGTTATAGTCCAAATGAGACTTTTATTATTATTTTTCAAAACGACTTCTATTGGTAATTTTGTAAGAATAGTTTACACCAAAAATGTGATTTACTTTCTGAGAAGTTATTCGCGCACACACATATATATATATAGATAGTCACCAAATCAATTATTCATACACTAATGAATTTCAAGGCTTCTAACTAGTAATTTATAACTAGCTAGGTAATCAAGATCTTTAAGAATATTTGTCAGCAACGTTCAGGAGGTTGGAGAACAGCTCCAATGGTCTAGAGAACATGACCATGTGATCGGAACCATTTATCACCTTCACTTCATTTGGGGGATTTTTCCTGATCATCCACGTTTGCAGATCCTCCTCTATTGAAAGGTCCTGGTCACACACGATGAAAACTCTTGGAACCAATCCGTACTTCTCCTCAGTGAGTTTTATTTCTTCAATAAATAGAGGAGAAAATCTCACCAATGACAATGCTAGTTCTAGATCCTGTCCATTGATGCATCAATAACAAAGAAGAAAACAGGGACAGTATTAGCTCACCAATTGAAAATTGAACCTGGATCATGCTGTTAATTTGCTTTGAAAAATAGTTTGTTTCTTACATGCAAGATCATTACACATGTCATTTGTAAAGATGAATTGGTAGTGCTAAGCACAATGATTCACTTTTCCAAGTTTACCTCTGGTGGCGATAGCTGGTACAGTCTCGAAGACAATTGTTTTGGTCCAAAGAGTAGCGAGGTTGGAGGATTGTTGGCCCCCTGATCATATCTATACTGAGTGTCAGTCAACACCGATCTTTCCTGAATCTGTAGAGTTTACAACAACATTAATATCCTGTGAATACTCACCCTTAATATATCATATGAACAAAAGTATAGGTGTGGTGTGGAAGTCATTACCTTCTCAAAAATAGTCAAGTAACTCAGAGCAGGACCAGGCATCAAAGCAGTGGCATAAACAGCTGCAGCAATTTTCTCAGGGAAACTCTCCATGGCAATTGATATCACGGCCCCACCCATGCTGTGGCCAACCAGGATAACCCTCTCTTTTGGTAACAGAGACCCCAGAAATTTGATCAATGGCTCAACGTAGTCTGAGAACGAATGAACTTGCTGTACCTGGATCGGGTTGATACCGGATGCTGCAAGGTCTATAGTTGTAACATTGTGACCTGTAGAGTTCAATAGAGTTGCCAGCTTATACCAACACCAAGCTCCGTGACCAGCTCCATGAACCAGCACAAAATGCTTCTTCCCAGATGAGATTTGGTCAGCTTCAACAATATTAGTACAGATTCTTGCCAAGCAAAGAAGCAAAAGAAAAGGCACAAAATGCTTCACTCTTATATTCTCCATTTTCACCAGAGTCTTTCCTAAGCCTGCATGTGCTCTGGTCTTGCTTATATACTTGGAGGAACCCAAATCCTTCATTTATTCCTCACCCGTTTTCCATTTATTAATACAAAGATAAGATGATTACGATTTGAAAAGTCAGTTGTAGTTTTTTTGAAAAAAAAAAACTCAGCTTTGGTGGGTAGACTAATCATTCCTAGGTATAAAAGTCACCTTCTCCTACCGTTTCTAGTGAAAGTGATCCTAATGTCTCAGGTAGGACCGTAGGACTAATCTTTGGTAGTGTTTCTCTCGTTTACATAAAGCTTGCACTGATCAAGATCTAGAAGCATCACCCGTGCACAAATCTATTATGTAATTCTAAGATTTCGTGAAACAGGGTAACGATCTGAACCCATGAACCTCTTTTCTTTCTCTATTATTATTATTTTCATGACAACAAGATCGCAGTCCACTTGTCCTATCATAGATTTTACTTTCTCCTTCCTTTGAACATCTCCAATAATTTAAAGGCACAGAGTTCTTCATGGTTCAATCAAACGAACTGCATTATTCTCTCTCGCAGATTCTACAGTCTAGTACATGAATTGCTACCGTACAATGCTTAAGTCGTTTGGAACCAAGTATAAATCTACGAGTATTATCACTCATCCACTTGTTAATTCCTCCTTTATCCAATAGCAGGCAATTAAATGAACAGAGGACTTGCTGATCTTGCTAGGAAAGATAGAGCCAAAGAAAGTTAAACATGCGAAGGTGATGAGTCTCGGGCCGACACTCCTTTATTTACACACCAAATAGAATAGTTCATATCTATGTTGTTTATGCAAAAGTTTAGCAAAAAGAAAAACAGAGAATTTCATGAAAAAGGTTATAAAAGAAAAATAAGCTAGATGGAAATCATTAAAAAAAAAAGAAGCAAATAAGAAAAGCTGGTAACAAAACTCTAGAAGGATCATGAAAGACGGAAATCTGTTATGTCAGATTTAACGCCAAATAATTATCAGCATCACGCATCCCTGAAAATTATACCACTGATGCTTTTCTTCTTCTTCTTCTTCTTCTTCTTCACATTTAGGGGTTTTATAGGCTTAAATTGTAACTTGCTTTTTGAGATACGTCATATTATGTCCAAAGATCAGGAGTTTAGGATCCAATGGATTGATAACCTTGTCCGTATCTAAACTTTAAGCAACTGAATGAAAAATAATTTGCCGACTTATACAATTTCAAGTATACCAAATAGGAACAGAAAATATTGGAATCTATAGAGAACATAGCATCATATATAACCGGTTAATTTTCGAAAGAATAGACGGCTATAAGGAACTTATATTGAGCATCTATGATCCAAATATCCTTGTTCAGAGTGTAAACTGCAACGCGGATCTCTCACTTAGGGAACTAACCTTTCTGTAGTCTGAGATGTAGCAGCCAAGCATGTCCAGAGCTGTAAAGTTCGACTTAATGATCTCAGTAGCATTGCCACCTTAATCTTCATACCAGCACCATGGCATCCAGTGATTTTTTTCTGGAAGATCAAAAGATCTAGGTGGCAACTTTACTGAAATCATTATGTCAGTAACTCATCTGTCTCTAAATCACCTCCTAATGCTTCACCTATTCTTCCTACCTTACCATCCCTCTCTACCATATGAAAGTACCTATATATCTTCTTATCATCTTACTCTGTATCAGGTCCAGCCTTGATTTTATAGTCTGCAAATGATATAACATCCCTTTAGTAATTAATGGGAAAAATACTATTTCATTTTTGCACACACTCACTAGCACCAAAGCATGACTTCACAAGACATGTGAATCACAAGCACATTATAGTCACCCAGATGGAGCGGATCTGCCATGGTCCCACAACATTATTTTCCTTAAACATAGCCACATATATCTGCTCTTACTGGAAAGCAGTCCCACTTCTCAAAATCATACTAGCTATGTATCCTCATTCTACGGCCATATCCACAGCTCAGCCACACACAGAGAAGCTTTTGGTATTTAACCTATATTTGAACTTTACCAGACATATACACTAACCTTCATTTTGCATCATTTCACCTTGAATTCCATATTATATGCTGTAAAAGTTTTGTTTCCTAGCTAAATTCTTTAAAAGCTATCTGTTCATGTCATGGCCTTAAATCTACATCTCATGGAGTGATGAAAGTTAGTAGAAAATACCTTTAACATTGGACATCTTGAGATTCTATTAGAAGGCAGGGTTTAACTATGCTACAAGTGAGATTTCTTCTCCTCTACTCTTGTCAGTGAAAATAAACTTGAAGTCTAAACTTGTATACATAGAATCTAAATTACCTCAGCACATGCTTGTTCTTTTTCCCATTCACTGCTCCAAATTCGTTAAAAAAATGCAATTACTATGGCTCCATAGAGTTGTGATGATACTGAGTTATCTTTCCAGCATTGTCCTTTTGACTCCCAGTTATGTGGTAACTCTTCACATAAAACCTTTAGACTAGGCCTCACTGGTTGGCAGCATCTCCTTTTATGACTTTAACTTCAAAGGAATAAATGAGCTCTGCAAAACTTTATGCTGGGAAGTAATCCAAAGTCCCCACAACCTTGTACAAGTTTATTTTTCCTCCTCGAAACAGAGTTCCTGAAACCTCATTAAGCTGCAAGCAAGAGCAAGAAGTTCAGTTTGGGAAGTTCACGTTCATTATTGTTTAAAATAACAATAAACTCCATAGCTCCATAGATTAGATTATATAATAAATTAGATTGGCTAATTGTTGACCGAGAAGCAAAATGGAACTCATTCCAAAGACATGCACCGGTTCAAAAGAGCATTAGGATTGTAGGGAAATAGATTCTTTTGGTGGAGACTTTCAATCGAATTTTTCAACGAAATTAAGCACTCTTTGGCTTTTTGGAAATTCTCTCGAGTGTGCTTGAAATCATATTTGTTTTCATCGTCACATTCATCTTCAAGAAACAAACCTCCAGAGTCTTTCACTAGCGCAAACAAATCTGCTCCACAGAAACTCGACCCATTCAATGAAACTTTTCTTTTCTTGCAAGATGATCGATTAATAGCTTGTCCACTCGGTGGAAATTCCACAAATAAGCTCCATGAATCACACACTTTACGCAAGCACCTATAAAAGAATGCATTCAACACAAAGTCAGAGATACAATGACTGGCAATCAATTGCAATTCTCTAGAGTTAACTAAATTATTGTTCTAATACCAGCGAACTGCAGAATTGAAACAAACAAATAGTAGTGGAGTGCAAGAAGAGTTTTGTAACTTCATAACGTACCTTAAAAGATATTCTGCACAACTGATTCCAGTATCTTTTGTAATAAGGTAATCAAGAAGCACCTGATGGTCATAGCTTAACTACAGAATAGAAGAAAAAAAAAATTCCATTTATCTTCCCTCCCCAAACGAAAAGTAAATACCAACAATTCACCTTACAATTCAACAACTATTGGACTATTCCATTTAGATGTACAAAACTGGCAGCATTTTTACCTCTACAAGAAATAGATGGAATAAGAGTACAGGATTGAAAAGATCTGAAACAAAAAAAAGCACATTGCCCTTTGAATCCTGAAATTATCCCCTTTCCTCTTCAAACCTGTATCAAATCCAAAAATTTGTTAGAAGGAAACAGTTACCATATATTTTACAAGATGGAAAAACTAGGATATTAATTCCGTACTGTTTCTCTGCAGGACAAGGTACACAAAGCAATTGCAAGAGCACTCTGAATAATACATCATCCTACAGTTGAAGATTAAGCCAAGAAATAAGGACATATGACTAAGAAAAATTGCAAATAATATAGAAAACTTGTTGAAAAGATGATGCACACAGACAAACAAACATGGAAAAAGTTGGATACAGACATAATACAATTTCAAAACTATAGAGTGAATTCAGATGAGAATGGGGCACCTCTTTGATATGTAGTTGGAGGAAGGATTTGGCAAAGTCTGCACATTTTTCAAAATACATTTCATGGTCCACAAACATATCAGTTGGAAGATGTCCTTGAAGCCAGTTATTAAGCTCCAATAGTCCTTCCTTTCTTCCACAACACTGCAACTCTGCATTTGAGTCATAGTCCAAGCATAAATTCCAACTTGCACAAGCACATTTTCTGTTAGTGCCTCCATTTGAGTTAATCAAACTAAAAGAACACCTCAGAAAAAGGAACACAGCCTGTCTTTGCAGATGGCGAGAAGACAGACTATTTACTTCTGAATCAGAAACACTGGATAGAAATGGAGAGCCTTCCAAACAATCTTCCTGATTACACTCCAGAGTAGAAATGGGTTGCCGCAAAAGCTCTTCAAAGTAATAATGGATAAGTTGCAACCACGAAACAAGAATTGAGGATTCTGGACAAGTTTGGACAATGAGCCTGATCATTAGAACCTGCAGGATAAGTTTTACAGTGTACTTGCAATCAATTCTATGGTAGTAATCACAAACACTCATAACACATAAGCAGGAGTCTAATATATTTGCACAAATATCTCATACTCCCAGGTAATAAATCCCCAAGGCACTGTTGAAAGAAAAGAATTAACAGCCTCAATGAACACTTCAACAAGCTCGTCATCATCCTCAGACTTCAAATACTTCAGTATATCACGTAGCACCCAAACAACACCAGCCGCTACAGACCAGTCACCATTTTTCACCTTAGGTTTCAGCACGAGAATTAAACTCAATGAACTAGAACAAAGATCACTAGCTCCAGTTGCCAAAGTCGATGTAGAACATGAAACTGCCGCAGTGATTGCCAAATCCATACAATCACACAACAAACGAATAAAGGCATCCCAGTGGCTTCCCTACAAAAACCCATATAATCAACCATAAAACCTCACTAAAATGCCATTCAAAACTACTTGAAAAATGCAATAGAAACTGTAACATACCGAAGCCGCCACGAATTCGGAGACAGCAGCTAGAACATTGCAGGCCAGATGCTTCACATATTGACTCTCCACTGTTAGGAAAACAATCTGTTGGAAAAGCAACAAACTTTGATTTTCTTAAACCATATGATTCATTTACTCAAAGTTAAAAAACAAACTTACCAAGTGAGTTAAGATTTTACTCAGACACATACACTCATTCTCAAACTCCAATCCAATCAACACTCCCTGATCACGAACATTAACTCAATAAACTTCAAAGTTTGAACCTTTACATGGTTTTACCGCCAAGAAATTTACTTTTTACAGTTTCCAGAGAGAAACAGACTCACATTATCAGAATCGGAATCAACTTCTCCAATCCAGAGCTTCACTTGCCGAAGAATCTGAGAGAGACTGACCAGAATTTCTCCCTCCTTCGTTATCGAAACGACATCTGGTTCCTGCTAAAGCCCCAGATTGAAAACCCTAAATTGTGAAAACTCACTGTGTACGGACGGAGAGAATCGTCGATCAGACGGTGGAGCTTCGTCAGATTTGAATCGCTGCACATTTTGAATCGACGCTTCATCTTCGAAAACCGAGAGTCTGAGAGTTCAGAGACAACGAAACGGTGCGTTTAGGCTCAAGGTCAGGGACGCTTTCTGATATATTTATATTGCAATTTTCAACTAGGGAAAAACCAAAAGACTCATTTTTTTGGCGGGTAAAAGGGCGCCGAACGACGCCGTTTTATATGCCACCGTTGTGTGAACCCTCTCTAGTAGCGGCTTTAATACAAAAATGCACAGCCATAAACTCGCTCAGGGAAGCGCGTCGAATCCACGCGCTTCTCCTAACCACCACAACCGTCAGCTCGCGCTCTGTGTTCCTGTACAACAATGTGCTATCTATGTATACACGGTGCGGCTCGCTCGGAGATGCACGCAAGGTGTTCGACGAAATGCCTCAAAGAAGTCTTGTTTCGTTCAATGCGCTGGCTGCAGCCTATTCCCGGAGTTCAGACACTGCCGGTTTGGCATTGACATTGCTAAAACAAATGGGAGTTGAATGTCTCAGGCCAAATGTTTCGACTTTCACGAGTGTGATACAAGCGTTATGTAATCTTGAGGATTGGTTGGTTGGCTCTTTGGTTCATGCACAAGTTGTGAAATGTGGGTTCTTGAATGAAGTGCATCTTCAGACAGCTCTGCTTGGGATGTATTCCAGCTGTGGGGATTTGGTATCTGCTAGCAGAGTTTTCGGAGGAATGGTTGATAGAGATGTTGTGGCTTGGAATTCGATGATTTTCGGGTATTTGAAGAATGGCAAGAACAAGGAAGGGCTTCATTTGTTTGATGGTATGTTGAGGACTGGAGTTATTCCTACTCAGTTCACATATTCAATGGTTTTGAATGTGTGTAGCAGATTGAGATATTTGAATCTGGGGAAAATCATCCATGCCCGAGTCATAGTTTCAAGCACACATGCTGATTTGGCTTTGGAGAATTCACTGCTTGATATGTATTGTAACTCTGGTGACACCCAAGCAGCTTTTAGTGTGTTTAATAAAATGGACAGCCCGGATTTGGTTTCATGGAACACAATGATTGCTGGGTATTCAGAAAATGAGGATGGGGAAAAGGCTATGAATTTGTTTGCCCGGTTGAAAAGATTGTGTTATCTTAAACCAGATGAATATACTTATGCAGCTATCATATCTGCAGCAGGTACATACCTTGCTTCTGACTATGGTAAGCTTCTTCATGGTCAAGTCATAAAAGTAGGACTCGAGAAGAGTATATTTGTAGGAACTGCACTAGTGTCCATGTACTTCAAGAACAGAGAAACGGATAGTGCTCAAAAGGCATTTTATTCTATTTCTGAGAAGGATGTTGTTCTCTGGACTGAGATGATCATGGGTTATTCAAGATTGGCTGATGGGGAGAGTGCAATTAAGTTCTTCAAAGAAATGTGCAAGGAAAGCCATAAGGTTGACAGCTTTGCTCTGAGTGGAGCTTTGAGTGCTTGTTCTGACCTGGCCATGTTAAAACGAGGTGAGATGATTCACTCGCAGGCCTTAAAAACAGGATTTGATGTTGAAATGTCTGTATGTGGGAGTCTGGTGGATATGTATGCAAAAAACGGTTGCCTTGAATCTGCTTATTGTATATTTTCCCAAGTTGTGGAGCCTGATTTGAAATGTTGGAACTCGATGCTTGGGGGATATAGTCAACATGGCATGGCAGAAGAAGCATTGAAGCTCTTTTTTGAGATCCAAAAACATGGTCTCGTACCAGACCAAGTAACATTTCTGTCTCTACTTTCAGCTTGCAACCACAGTGGGTTGGTTGAAGTAGGAAAGTTCTTGTGGAATTGTATGAAGGAGAATGGTATCCCACCTGGGCCTAAGCACTGCTCTTGCATGGTTAGTTTGTTAGGTCGAGCTCGACTACTGAATGAGGCAGAGGAGCTTATTATCAAGTCACCATTTAATGAAGATAATCTTGAACTGTGGAGAACTTTGCTGAGCTCGTGCGTCATCAATAAGAACTTGGAGATAGGAGTTCATGCAGCAGAGCATGTTCTAAAGGTTGATGCAGAAGACAGTGCAACACATATCTTGCTTTCAAATCTCTATGCTGCTGCCGGAAAATGGGATAAGGTTGTAGAAATAAGGAGAAAGATTAAAGAACTGACGTTAGAGAAGGATCCTGGGCTGAGCTGGATTGAGGATAAGAAGAATATTCAGGTATTCAGTTCTGGTGTTCAATCTAAGGAAGAGGTTGGTGAAGCCGAAGATGCACTGCATTGGCTACAAGGAAACATTGTACGATCTCAAAGAGATGAACTTGATGAACCTATTTATACCACATAGGATGTTGAAAGAAATGTTCCTGAAAAATCTCTTTATGGAATCAACACCTTATTAATTCCTAATTTTAGAATTGAACTCTTACATGCTTCTGTGCCTAGAAACAAACAATTTTGATTGCAGCATTAATATTTTACCTAACAGACGAGGGCCTTCATCCTAAGACAAGAATTGATATTTGTATGTTGCTCAAGGGGGTTCAACACAACTAGATAGAAAAGTGATTTTGACATAAATTGAAAACTTCGAAATTGAAATTAAGTCGCAATAGATGTTTATACAAATACAAGCACTCACATTGTTCATATTAACAAAAGAAAGAGCAAACTAGAACATTCTAGGCTGCAATTTATTGTTCTAGCAATTAGCATAATTGTAGCTCACTGACATTTTAAGTGTACTTCTGTGCTATCTCTAGAAGAGAATTGGAAAGTTCTTGTGGCTTTGAAAACATTGGCATATGATCAGCTCCCTTGATCTCCACCACATCTTTAACCCCACTATTTTGAATCATCCAATGCTGAAATTCCTTGGTTATTACCATGTCCTTCTCACAAACTGCATAAACTCTTGTAACCGATCCATAACCCTCATTTGAGAAGTTCTTCGTCTTACACACTTGTTCACGAAAGAAGGAACTCTTCCTTACTAGACTCTTGGCGAGTTCAATATCCTTTGAACATGCAAAATGTAATTGCATCAGTTCAGAAAACTTGAATAAGACATACCATAAGTAAGAACCCACCTATTCAATTATCAAGAATCGTAGTCTGAGAAGAAACTTATGCTATTAGTGTGTGTTTTAGAGAGAAATATACCTCAATGGGGCTGAGTTGATAGAGACTTGTTGCCAAGAACTTGGGACCGAAATGAAATGAAGCAAAGGGTTCTTCTCCAAACTGTCCAAACTGGGTGTCCAACCATCTGTCTAATGGTAATTGTTGCATGAACTGTCCACGTAGAATAGAACAACCATATATATAGTTACCATATATATAGTTATCAAATTAAGAGCACTGTAATTTAGTAAAGTAAATAGCATCTAGATTCCTCAATTATTATTTGCATTCAAATGATTTGACTCCCAAAAGCCAAAACCAAGTTGCTAACCTCCCAACTATTTAGCTATAGGACAAGAATTTGACTAGCAATGGGGACAAGAACTTGACTAGCAACCACGACAAGTTCATACTAAATATTGGAGACAAACTTGACTAACCACATGGACAATCCTAGACTAACCTCCCAACTATGTAGCTATACAGGAACTTGATGAGCAATAGGATAAGGGCTTGACTAGCACATCGCTAACAATATGGACTTGACTAACAATTGGACAAAGACGGCTAAGAAGCTGAAAATGGCATGATTTCTTCAAGGAAAAATCTGAATTGAAATGCAGTTATAATCAAGGCATGATGCCGGATTTCCTGTACAATATCCAGTCTCGTATATTTCTAACTATTAGCTGCAAAATTGTGATGGACCGGATCATACTTCAGTATCGATCTGATGCTTTCACATCATAATCAGATTATGAATGTTCAATCATATGTCATAACATGTTATATATCCGATATTCCGGTAATCTTGAATAAAGCTAAGTGAGTCTTGAAAGAACAACATACCTGATCTACAATATACCATGGGTGGTGTGTGGTATCTGGCAGAAAAGCAGTCAGGAAAACAGCAGCAGAAATTTTCGCAGGGAACTTCTCCATGGCAACAGCCAAGTTCAAGCCCCCAAGGCTGTGACCTACAAGGATCACCTTTTCTTGTGGACCAAGTGATCCGATAAACTGAAGCAAAGGCTCAGAGTACTCTTCTAGTGAATGAACATCTTCTAGAGACTTGGTGTCGATGCCTGAAGCGGCATTATTGAGGGCCGTGACCTTGTGACCGGCGGACTCCAGCCTTGGCTTGATTTTGTACCAACACCAAGCTCCATGGCCTGCACCATGGACTAGAACAAAGTGCTTCTGTGTGTTGGATGCTGACATTTTCTCTGTACTTGGTTGTAGAGCAGTTTCACTCCCTTGAATAGTTAAGAGCTTCAATAAGTAAAACAGGCTTACTAGGGAGGCCTGAACTCGTCAAGATATTGTGAAGCCAATAGGAAGCTTCAATTGGCTCTTCCCACCCTGTTTATCCTTGACTTTTAATTTCCGCCGTCGTTCAAAATCTAACGGTCTGAAGTCTTACACTTCAGCATCGGCCTATTAACTACTCTAACGTTGGGTAACGCCGTTTCTTATTCCTCATTTTTCCAATCTGCAATTTCATGATCTGCACATATAAAGTGACTTTAATGAGTAGGTTGAAATTTTCTAAGCCCAAAACCAAAGCTCTTACTTTTGGTTGTAGTGTTTGTAGAATATTTATTTTTGATCTTTAGAACAAGAAAGCGCCATATACTTTTCCCATTTGCCATGGGTTCTTTCTTGGATGTGTTTAAATGTTGAATTCTCGAAAGAGAACCCTTCAAATTCTCCATCATCATCATTGAGTTCTTATTGTTTGAATTGGTGAACCAAAGGAACTAGGTAAAAAGGCCCGCGCGATGTTGCGGGTCTTTTAGTTGCAATAATAATTGGTATATTGTAGTAAAAAATAAAAATAAAATGAATGAGAAAACAAAGAAGAGTAGCAAAAAGCTTTTATTTACATTGATGTACAAACATTCTGCTATCTTACACATTCTGCTATCTTGGTTGATTGTTTCTCAGGGACCATTAGCATTACAAAAAATGATTAAATTCATTTTACCCCCCTGAGGTTTGGGGGTAATTTCATGTTAGTCACTGTCCTTTCAATTTAATCAGTTTACCCACCAAGCTTGTCAATTCTCTTTAGCCGTGTCCATTTCATCCAATTTGGATGTTAAGTCTGATTTTTTAGGGTTAAAATGGTCATTTCAAGACAAAAAAAGAATTTTTTTATATATTTTTTTTCTTCTGTTTTTTATTTTTTTTTTTCTTTTTTTTATTATTTTTTCTTTTTTTCTTCTGTTTTTTTTCATTTTTTATTTTTTTTATTTTGTCTTCAACCTATACATCACAAGTTATAATAGGTTTATAAGAACAAAAAGATATTTTAGGTGGTTGAAAGCCGCTCGCTGATCTACGATATTTGTGATATATCTCCGATAAAGTGAAGAATTTTAAGAGATATCTCCAATAAAGGGAAGAAATATCTATAAAAAATGATTTTAGACTTTATTTATAAATATCTGTAAAAAAATGATTTTACACAGATATTTCTTCACGATTTTACACTTTATCTGTAAATATATGTAAAAAAATAATTTTACACAGACATTTCTTCACTTTATTGGGGATATATCCTAAAATTCTTCTCTTTATCGGAGATATATCATAAATATCGTAGATCAACGAGAGACTTTCAACCACCTAGAGTATCTTTTTGTTTTTATAAACCTAGTATAACTTGTGGTGTATAGGTTGAAGACAAAATTTATATATAAAAAAAAAATTAAAATGAAAAAAAAAAAGCGAAAAATTTTTAAAGTGTTTTTTTTGTCTTGAAATGACCATTTTAGCCCTCAAAAGTCAGACTTAACGGTCCAAATTGGACGGAATAGTAGAAATTGGACACAGCTGATTGAAATTGGAAAGCTTGGGGGGTAAACTAATTAAATTGAAAGGACAGGGACTAACATGAAATTACCCCCAAACCTTAGAGGGGAAAACTGAATTTAATCCTACAAAAAACATAAAGAATGGTCCTGACAACCAGTGTTTATATGTACATAGCATGACATTGTTTTTCAAGGACAGTTAGCATTACAAAAACCCATAGATATTGGTCCTTATCACAAAACAAAAAGTTGCATTGCAAAGCAGAAGTGGTTAGGTAAGGTCTTCGGTGTCAGATTGAGCTAATGTATTTGTACTGGTTTGATCTAATGGTTCAGAGTTGTCACTGAAATATACAGAGCACATGAAGGTAATAAATAAAAGATTGGGTCATTAATTAAGGGTTGCTTAAATTGAATGGACAGAGTAGATATAAAATGCAGAAAATAAGTGGAAAGGAAATTTAACGTGAGGATTTTAAAACTTGCCTTTTCGGGTTCTTGCTTGGTTTTGCTTTGAACAGTTCCTTCCTCTTCTTTCCAAACATAAGAGGATTTCGCGTGGAAGTTGTTGGTTCGATATCTTGGGTTGGTGTGAACTTGCGAACATCTTTGTATATCCCCTTTATAAGGAAATCTCTTTTTGTTCCTGGCTTCAATTTCAGCAATTTGACTGTCCTTCTAATTGAAGAATTTCTTGTGGTCTGATCCTTTGGTTTTTTGCAGTTTTTCCTGATAATCAAGTCATCGCATGAGATTCCAAAGATTTCTTCTGCTTCTTTGCCCATTAAGACTGCATGTGCTTGATCAGTCTCATCTTCAATGAGAAGGGTGACTCTGAAGCTGCATTAAGATATGAATCAAATTTAGGGATGTGGGTAGGGATGGCAACGGGGCGGGTTGGGGATGGGGATCACAATACCATCCCCATCCCCGGGGTCATTTTCTACCCCTATCCCCGCCATAATCCCCAATAAAAATATGTTGGGGACTCCCCGTCCCCATCCCCATTGGGGACTAATGATACGTGCAAAAGCAATCGCCAATTTAAACCCTGAAAAATGTAGTTGTTAGTATAGAATAAGCAGGGATCGTTCAAGCCGGGGATTGAGGGTGCTTACATGTGAGAAACAAATTAAAAGAAAGAATATACAAATTCACACGAAATTATTAGATCATGTACAAGTTAAGTTAGAATTAAATTAGAAATCCATATACAACACAAATACAAACAACAAATCCTAGTTAAACTCTAACTACACAAATCCATGTATAACACAAACACATATTACTATTCACAAAAACACTATTCACGGAATTAAAATATATTTTCAGATTATTAACAAGTTATTTACAATTTACATGCATACTAAAAACCTAAAATTAATTTTATATATTTACAAATTTACACAAACACAAAAGATAGAAAATAGGGGGGGTTTTAAAGATCAAAGTAAAAATTTTCAGAAAACAATAAAAGAATAAAAAGGTTTCTATACAAAGGTGGGAAAAGAAGAATTTTTAGAAAACAATTCATCAAGAACAATTCAAGATCAATCCATTCATGCATCCCTTAATCTTGTTAATTACCAAGAACGCCATCAACCAAGACACAAAGATCAAAGCAACCAATGTCCCTTTTAACTTTCTTTCTTATGTGAATCGAAATAGCAAAGCACTAAGTCAATTTATTTTGAAAACCCGAATACACACATACGTTGAAAATTCGTTTTCAAATCATTAAGTTCAAGAAAGAATTGATGAACATGCAAATCCAAGCGCGTCACAACTATTCATCACATGCATAATCTGATTTCGACTCAAAGCAAGCCTTTACTACTTTTTCGAATTAAGGTTCACAAAGCATAAACCCTAATTACTAGCAAATTACATGCAAGTCATCCTATTATGTTTGTCAGACCAAGTGAATCGTTAACATGTAATGAAGCACAAAATTCAGATTATCATTCTATCAATTCGGCAAACAAGCAAGATCAAAAACACATAAACACATCAAACATCAAAAAGCACATCAAAATTGCATCCAAAAATCAGATTGTCACATCATAGTTTCGGTTTAAACAACAGAAATTCCAAAGCAGAAATTCTAACTACAAGAAAGCCAAAACCGTAAGAATACATGAAAAGATGATGGTGTGGACAACCCTTGATCACGTCCCAAGGTCCAAAGCAGATCCAAGATGGTGCACAAGTGATGATCACGGCTGGAAAGGTGGATGGTTACGGCCTTGCTCCTTGAAGATTGCGAAAACCTGAAAACTAGAGAGAACAAGTGAGAAATCGAAATTGTGGAGAATAATGTGTCACCCCTGGACGTCTAATACACAAGGTATATATAGTAGAACGTCTCAAGGCACTCCCAATTCGTTTCTACTTGGTTTCTCTTAGTTCGTGTTGATCTAGGACTTCTTTGGCACAAAACAGATTTCCGGCAGGATTGACCTCAGTCCACTAAAACGGCCATAACTTCCTCTAGAAAATAGCTATTGATGAACCGTAAAAATTTCTGGAAACTAGACATCCGTAGCTTTCCAACCATATAAAGATCATAATTTTCTGAGCTCTGAGAGATTTTTGACACTCCGTTGAAGTTGACTGATCTGCACAGGCAGATTTCCGAATCTCTAATGGATTTGACTTTTAATGCACAAGTTGAGTCCAATTCGGTTTTCCTTCACATCACATGCCTCTCACATGTCTTCCACGCCTATTCTGAAGTAGAAACGTCAAGAACTCCCTAGAACCTTCAAGAATCTCAGGGCAATTCCAATCCTTACTCAACAAGAAGTCCAAAAATCCATATTAATTGCTTTGTAATTCGTATTTCTTGTTGCTTTCTCTTCCATGTGCACGGCATATGACCTTCTTGAGACTTCTAGATGCTTCATGGACGTTCCATGGTCTTCTCCTAGCTTCCACAGGTCTCCTAGTACGAGTAGAACTCCATATGCAAGTAGGTTTCCTAGTTGAATACTGCTTCCTTTTCCGAGATGCTTCTACACTCTTCCGGAACCTTCTTGAGTAATCCTTATCCAAGAGGGACTCCTTGTCACACTAGGATTCCTTATCTGAGTAGAATTGGGTTTCCTTGTCAAAGTAGCACTTCTAATTTCCGCGACTTAAGAGTTTGAATCCAAGTCAGCATCTGATTCCTACTCCAACTAGGATTCCTTTTCCTAGTCAAACTGGGAGAACTTCCATTTCTTCATTTCTTCTCATTTCTGTGCCACTTGTGCTTCCTTAGCCATTTTTGGACCTTGAGACTCCATTTACACCTGAAAAACACTAACTAAGTTAAATTGATCAAGATAAAGGAAATAACTTAGCAAAATATAGGGTTTAAACATTATAAACGTCGCATTTTATGCTCCTATCAACTAAGCCTCCAAACCCGCCCCAAATCCCCAATAAGAATTTAATAAATAAAATAATTTTTTCTCATATTCTCTTTTTTAAAATCAAAATCTACAACAAATAAATTTAAAATATGATTAAATTCATAAATCATAATTCAGTGAGTGCAAAAGTCAAAACACCATTTAAGTAAAATTGTAGCTATTAAAGTAAAGTAGTAAATGTATATATTTGTTATTTATATTATAAAAAATAAATTAAAATATATATAAGTTAAATATATGTATATATTATTGGGGCGGGTTTGGGGATGGGGATCACAATACCATCCCCGCCCCATCCCCAATCTTAGATAGCGGGGATTAGGGATCCCCATCCCTATTCCCCATTTGTCTCCGAATTCTCCCCCCATTAGGGGCGGGAATCCAATGGGGCTCCGCCCTGCTGAGGATTTTTGCCATCTCTAGATGTGGGGAAGTAATTGCAGGAACCAAGTAGAAATGATACTGACATGAAGCAAAACTGAAGAATATAAATATTTCAAAGGTAAGAAAATCTGAATCTCAGGACCATTCTCGAAGCGATATAGGTTTTAGACCAAAGAACATTATAGTAAATGGTCAGCAGCATATGAAACAGAACTAAACCGTGGATTATGCATTGACTATATTGCAGCCCACAAATTGAACCATTACATCACCAATGTTTTGCATCAATTACCAGAATTTCCCTCAAAGTGACATAGGCTTTAGACCAAACAACGTACTAAGGAACATTATAGTAAATGATGAGCAGCATAAAAAACACAATTGAAGCGTGAATTATAGATTAAGTATATTGGAGGCTACAAATTGAACCAATACATCACTAAGGTTTTGCATCCATTTTCAGATGGTACCATGTCAAATTAATATATAGTTTGATTTTCGTGCTTTAGCCAAATTAATTGAATCCCCTCCATGGCTAATTAAATTACTGAATTATGTTCTTATAACCCATTCTTACAATATGCAACCCTTTCTTACAATGTGCCATGAAGAAATTCAGATCCTGGAAAAGTAAACAGAAAAGCACACAATTCCGATGCCTAATGAAAGATTTTAATCAGTAATAATGAGATTAGAACCAAATTGGCACTATTTCTTGAGATGGGTAAAGCTAAGAAATACCATTCTTCCAATACCAGCCACCAAATCATTTGCAGATGATTTTCTAAATTTCAAACAGTAATGGGTAATACAGAAAAAGCTTGATGGAATCTGAAAGTTACCTGGATATTAAGATGCATGGAAAAATGGATAGGTAATTGCTCTACCGCACTCGACTTATGCAAAATAGGGCAGCAACTGTGCTTGAACAGGATCAGTCCAGCAGTGTTCACAGCAAAACTGAAAACAACCAAAAAAAGATCAGCATGCCAGCAAATTTCCATCCAGAAAATACCTACTAACCAGTATAGCGTTTAAGTGTTCATATTTCATAGACCGGAAAGTCCACATTGTTGAATCCAATCACACCCAGTTAGTGAAATTTAAATCCCAAGTTAATCTATAGACAATGGAAACGGATTTCATCAAACTCATTCATATCACACACAAACCCAATTCAGAACAACAGGATATTGTATTATATCGTTAAAGTTCATTATAGTACAATTACTTCAGACATGAAATCAACATTCTAGATTAGATTACTTGTTTTTTTTAGGACTAATTTCAGTCTACCCCCCTGAGGTTACGGGTCGTCATCATGCTAGTCCCTCTAGTTTCAATTTAATCAGTAACACCCTTGTACTCTCCAAATTCATCAGCCGTGTCCAATTTCTACAATTCTGTCCAATTTGGACCGTTAAGTCTGACTTTTGAGGGCTAAAATGGTGATTTCAAGACAAAAAAAACTTTTAAAAGATGAATTTTTTTTCCTTGTTTTTTTTTTCTTTTTCTTCGCTTATTATTATTTAAAAAAAAAAAAAATTTTGTCTTCAACCTATACGCCACAAGTTATAATAGGTTTATAAAAACAAAAACAAAAAAAACTCTAGGTGGTCAAAAGCCTCTCGCTGGTCCACGATATTTGTGATATATCTCCGATAAAGCGAAGAATTTTAGGATATATCTGTAAAATATAATAGGTTTACAAAGTGAAGAATTTTAGGATATATCCTCAATAAAGTGAAGAAATATCTATAAAATATGATTAAAAAAATAAATAGAGATATTTCTTCACTTTATTGGGGATATATCCTATTTTATAGATATTTCTTCACTTTATTGAGGATATATCCTAAAATTCTTCGCTTTATCGGAGATGTTCCACAAATATAGTAGACCATCGAGCGAATAATTTTAGGATATATCCCCAATAATGTGAAGAAATATCTGTATTTATTTTTTTAATCATATTTTACAAATATTTCTTCACTTTATTGGGGATATATCCTATTATTCTTCACTTTATAAACCTATTATATTTTATAGATATATTTTACAAATATATCCTAAAATTTTTCGCTTTATCAGAGATATATCACAAATATCGTAGACCAGCGAGCGACTTTTTAACCACCTAGAGCATTTTTTTTTAATTTCTATAAACCTATTATAATTTGTGGTGTATAGGTTGAAGACAAAATTTTTAAAAAAGAAAAATAAAAAAAGAAAAAGAAACACCTAGAGTATTTTTTTTTTTTTTATAAATCTATTATAACTTGTGGTGTATGGGTTGAAAAAAAAATTAAAAAAATAATAATAATAAGAGAAGAAACAGGGAAAAAAAAAGAAAAAAGAAAAAAGAAAAAAAAAAAAAAGGAAAAACAGAAATTTTTTATAATTTGGAGCTCAAAATTACCATTTTACCCCCTACGTGGGGCCCACATAACAGATTTAACAGCCAATTTGGACAGAGGTCCAAAAATTGGACAAGGCTGATGAATTTGGAGAGGACAAGGGTGTTACTGATTAAATTGAAACTCGAGGGACTAACATGATGACGACCCCTAACCTCAGGGGGATAAATTGAAATTAGTCCTTTTTTTTATTGTATTTTGAGGCAAACAATATCCTACCAACAAACAACCAAATTCGGAATCAACCATCATCGCTTCAAATTTGCAATTATTTAAAGTCCATGCAATCAAAATTCTAGATTAACCTAAAGTCTAAAACTACAATGCTGTCAACAAATGAAAAAATTCAGTATCATCCACCAAATTTTCAAGTTTGAACTGATTTGGAATCCAAATCACAACCTCTCTACGAAACAAATATAATCTTAAAAGTTCCAGCTAAGAACATCAGAATTCGAATATGAACAAAATCATTACCAGTATTATCCCTAATCGACTTAAAATACAAAATCAATAGTAGAAAAGAGCAAGAACTCAATTGAGAAGAGCCAAACTAAATGGAACATTAGTCGTAGGTATGCAGGAAATTAAACAAAGATCCACTCAGTAATGACCAATAGTGTGATCATACAATCAATCATCCCAAAAAGCATGCAGACACAGGAAACCCAAAAACTCAAAGGATTCAATGATCCCCAAAAGCATGCAAACACAGGAAACCCAAAACCTCCAAGGAAAAAAAAAATTACCGATTTTGACTACTTCCCGTCCCCCTCTTCCTTTTCTCTGAGCTATCTACCTTCTTCCCCTGTCAATTTTATATACTACCAATCAGATAACTCCAGCTCTTCCAATTATGGGAAACAAATGAAATTGAATTACTAACCTTATCAATTAGCAAAGAATTTCAAGCTCCTTTATTTTTGATCTCGAGGACAGAGATTTGGGGAGAGTTAATTTTGTTGGTCCGGTAAGATACGATTGATGGTTTTGAAAAGAGAAAAATTTTCAAACAGTACCCGAACTTAGGCCGACTCCTAACTTCAGTACCCGACTATGTAAAACTATCACTTTGGTACCCCAAGTTTGAAGCTGACCCAAGAATGGTACACGCTGTCAATAACGGCGTTAAGTCTCAAGCCACGTGGCAAACCATAAGGGGTATTTTGGTCACTCGATGTGTTAACCCAAATTTTTTTTTTATTCATACCAACTTGATTTCTCTCCCTCATTGTTCTCTTTCTCTCTCTCTCTCTCTCCCCCTCCCTGTACAACAGGTGAGATATCCTCTCCCCCCTAATTGCTCCTTGTTTGTGTGATCATATTGAAAGAAGGAGGGAGAGGAAGATTGAATATTGAATTGGATAATAAGTATTGGATTAGCTCGAGATGCATCAAATTGCAAACCTAGACCGACTTTGACATCGACCCGTTTTCGTTCCGACGGGGAATTGACAATTTCTTCACTCTCTGATCACTAGCGCCATTAGCTTCCTCGAGGCTACAATAAGCAAAGCCCAGTCCTCCCTTCTCCGAACTAGCAGCGACGATGGCAGGATGAAGCCCGAAAGCTTCTCTAGCTTTCCCTCATATTTTCCGACACCAGCCACTGCTGCAAGCAAGATCGGTGGCGGTAGCTTCCTCTTGGCAAGGTGAAGAAGCCTATGGTACCTTCTTGTCCAACTATCAACTTGGGAGAGATAATCAAAGAGGAGAAGATGCTTGGTTTTGCGGCGAATTTCTATGTTTTCCGGCGACGTTTGGTTAGAACTCACCATGGTTAGCAAAAATTGGAATTTTGGAGTTACTGAACCACTGTGGTTCACTGTTCAAGTTCAAGTAGAGCTAAGCCTCTTCAATCCAAATTGTTACAAATTAATCGGAGGTGAAGAAATTGGAGGATAGGTGAGTAAGTGAGTAGAAGGAGGGATCTGCAAAACCCAGATGAAGGAGACGAGGCAGAGAAGGAGGGATCTGCAGAAGAGAAAGTTTGGGTAACGAAATGACTAAAATACCCCTCTAAATATAGCATGTGGATTGTTAGTTAAAGTCGTCCATGACATCATGCATGTACCATTATTGCATCGGGCTTCAAACTTGAGGTACTAAAGTGATAGTTTTGCATAGTCGGGTACTGAAGTTAAGAATGGACCTTAGTTCAGGTACTGTTTGAAAATTTTTCTCTTTTGAAAAAGATTTTTTCTTTTTCTTTTTTTGGGTCATAGTTTTGAAAAAGATTTTGGGATGATACAATTCTGGTGTATCAGGTTTGGGAGAGCGAAGGGAGTGTAGATGATGATAGTCTGGAAGAGTTGAGTAGACGACGTCGGTGTCGTCCTTATCACAAAATAAGGACGAAAATGTGATTTCCACCAACCAGCTCGACTGGAGTCGATACCAAAACGGCTTAGTAACAGTAACCGGAAACCCAACTTTAATATATAGCCTTGTCTACTTCGCTGATATATTGCCTATCCAAATGAGAGTGAAGATTCGCCTGCATGTCAAATTTTGTAAAATTCACTTACATTCTAGATGAAAATGTACTACATTCTGAACATTCCAAGTGATCACTAATTACAGAAGTTAAACCTCTTATTTCATGCATTTGCAGAAGCTCAGAACTGCTACTTTCTGCTAACTGCTGGGGTGTGCCTGCTAATAATAATCAACACACATCAATAGTCTCTGCTTCATTTTATTCTATAATGTTGATAACTTTAAACCATTTATAAAGAATATGGATTATAACTGTACCAGAAATATCCAATGTTTTAAAATGCTGAGGCGTAGGCCGAGGCGTTTTCAGGAGAGCCTCAAGAAGGCATTCGTCTTGAAGCGTAAGGCGTAAGCCTTACGTATAAATGAGATATATTCATGTAATTATTACTCTTATATATACCACATTAAGAGTAACGAAAAAAACATTATTTATTGTCATTCACTCATGATCTTTCTTTGTTATCCCACTAGTAGAACTCATTGTTACCTGCATTACAAGTAGCTATTAAGACTGTAGGATTGGAATGTGATATCGATCCTAATTTAGGATTGAAAACTATCACAAGCCTAACACAAGACTGGAAACTGATATATGTTTGAACTAAACACTCATAAATTGTAGAGGATAACTAGACAAAGGAATCAGTCTTAACCAAGTCACATGTCAAGACTGTGGCTTTGCTGCACCCAGCTCACAAGTGTGATTGTGATACAAGCCATACAAAAATAAACCTTCACTACATAATGCCTCATGATCTCTCAGGATTTGTACTAGAGTTTCAATCACCATACACCTATATAGCCTAGCTTCAAACCAGGGTATCAATACCATTGTAAAGATGAACACTTCAGTTGCGAATGAATATACAAAGTTTTCCATCAAAGTCTTATTCTTTCTATATTTCCATACGAATTCTAGCTTTTCTATCAATAGCATCCTACCAATTACATAGAATGTAAAATTGCTAAAACACAAAATCATTGCAAACTGCCAGGAAGAAAAAAAAAATTGATTATATTCTGGGCAGCATATCAATTAAACAAACTAGTTTAAGCCCATTAAGTATATGAATCAAAGGTTCAGCTCCAAGCCTCCACCAAATCAGTGCCTAACTAGTTGAATCATTTAATCAAAGTTTTATAATTCTATGATTCCAATCAAACAAAATCTGGGCAGCATATTCAAAGTTTCATAATCCTATTCAAAGTTTGATAATGGGATTCAAAATTTCATAATCCAATCACTCATTCAAATATGAAGACTCTCAAATGAAATCTGGGCAGCAAATTTGAAGACTTTCAAACAAAATCTAGGCAAGGAGTTAATGATATAGAACTTCTGAATCAATTTCTTTTGCTGCAATCTGTAAAATAATGAAAAGCAAAAACCAAAACATTCATCTATGACCAATTTGATTGAATTAAGCAATAGAAATACTCAGTTGTAACAATCAACAATCACACATTCACAAAGCCTTTGAAAAGCAGAGCCTAAGCCTTGAATCACTTATTCAAAGTGCAAAAAATCAAATTCATATCATACCTTCAAATCTTTTGCTACCAATTGAACTCCCATAATCCAAATCTCTTGCTCGGTTGCTCCAAGTCTCCAACTTGAATTCCAAGTAAGAAAAGAATCTCCTTTAAAGCCAAATTCTTGAGAAAACTAATGGGTTCTAAGAGATTTTTATTATTTTTCTGGGTTAGGTTCGAATTTGCTGCGTTTTGGAAGTGCGAAGGCAGAAATCTGTTTTGGAACTCTATTCTGCTATTTCTCACGACCTAGACAATGCTTAAAACACAAAGCCCAAACCGGCGTCTTTGGGTTTTGAAAAAAATAAAAAATTTCACTGCGCCTGCGCCTTTGGCTTTGCCTTAGACGCCTTTCACGCCATGGTCGACGCCTTTGAAGCCTCATCGCCTTACCACCGAAACTCACTCAATTTAAGGGCTGATTTCCACCTTTTAAGCCTCAGGCGCGCCTTTTAATTCATTGGAAATATCTAGGTTTGAATTGGTATACAAACTCTGATTCACAATAGCAGTGAGATTTTGTCCATGATTTCTAAGTCGTTTGTTCTGATGGTGAAATACATTAGCATTGATAAATTCAAAAGTACATGCATTCTCTAAACCAGACCCTGCAAATCAAATCTGAAAACGGTTTGTCATTATAGCTGTCAAAAATGATGAAATCTTCATATCCTTCATTTCATCCAATGTTGTTTATCAACGTCAGACACAGTACCTTCAGTTTCAGCTATAGTGGCAGCAAAAATCTGATCACTAGCAGTCTCTTGCAGTCTCTCTTGATCATTATAATTTAGATCAGGATCTTGTTGTAAGAGTCTTTTCATTTTGCTGCATCTCATTTTCGGCACCATAACTGCATTTAAAACTACTGGTTAGCCCAGAAATAAAAATCACAAAAGAAAATATGTATTAATGCTAATAGAAAATATTAATCAACAAAAGAAAATAAAAATCACATACCTAAAGAAGTATACAACGTTGAAATAATACCAAACAATGTGCAAAGGAACAGCGGCGATAGAACCACACGAACACCTTTTTGCATAGAATCTAGAAAACCAAACTCAAATTATAAGGCAAAAATGTGTGAAGTAAATATAGAAATTTTATTTTTGATCTGGTAATTAAATAGATAGAAAAGGAATGGGAAAGGCATGTCATTGAGGAAAATAGCAACTAAAAAGAACTAAATTTTAAATGGCTTCTCTTTCAATTATAATATGCTTTTTAATACCATCAGATATAAATTACCAAGATGCTCAACAGATACTCTAATTCAAGAAAGGATTGAATGAGGCCATCCCAAATACTGAACAATCTATCCATGAACATCCCAAATACTTATTATAGTTACATTATCATTGTCCTCACTTTTCTTCAGTAACAGGATTGAAAAAACAGAAACCCCAGCAATATCCAACTACTTATGGTATGAGAGGAGAAGAAGAAGAAGAAGAAGAACCATAAAAAAAATTAAAATTAAAAAATTAAAAAATTAAAAAAATTAAATTAAAAAATTAAAAATTAAAAAATTCACAAAAAGCAAATTCTGCCATCTAAGATTCAGAATAAATCTATTCAAACACCAATGCATATCTTTAGTTCATAAAGTCTTATTCTAGAATCACATAATACTAAATTCATACCATTCAAATACTCGCTTTAAATTTAGCCATCTGTATAAAAAAGCCTACTTGCTAATTCAGAAAAGTACATTCTTAGTTCGACAAAACAAATTTATAGAAAACACATGACGAATCAGTGTTTGGCCTTTTCTTTTACTTTTCATATTAATTTCATTTCAACAATTAATAGTACAGAGATTACTCATATGCCAAAGAGGATCTGTTGTATGAGAAGTATAAAAGTAAAACCTGACAGTGAAATTTCACTCATCACTTGTATATGTATATATATGTATATATGTACATATTTTCATATATAAAACAAATCATAAGAAGTGTTCTCTGAAATAACTCAGATGGCCAAACAAAACATCAATCAAAGTCACATAGAAATGACAAAGGTAGCCTCTTAATGATTGTTATGAACATTAACAAAAGCAAGAAAGATGGGCAAGTAGCAGATTAAAGAAGAAAGAAAAAAAGGGTAAAAGCCAATCACAAAACTGCAATCATGTCCCTCACAACCTATAATAGCTATATAGTTTGTCCTTCACCTCAAACAAAAGATGCAAATTTTATCAAAGATCGAACTCAACAGATATAGTTTACTTTGTTAAGTTTCTAGGGTTATAGTCTTGCAATGTCAGGATGTAAATTATATTATGTATGAAATATGTACTGATAATCAGTACTGAAAATGAAGACAGGGTTCAGTTGAAAACTCTAAGGGAACATATTCAAAATCCTCAATTCTTTTTTGGATATACTAACACCCAAAGCCACTCTATTATTTTTAAACTGAACAAAAAATAAACAAAACTAAAGAAAATTTATTATCTTCTCCCAAACTTGAATCTGTACAAAACTAAAATAATCAAAACACCAAACAAAACTAACCAAATTAAATGAAATTTACCTCCAGGCTCTAGCAAAGAGTCCAAAAGCTACACCTCTTTCTTCATCACTGAAAAATCAATGAACTGAACTTTGACTATATCTTTCCTTCAGAATCTCAACAAAGCTTACAAAACAAAACAAAACCAAATCAAACACATTAACAATCAACACCAGCCAATCTGATCAAAAATAACAAACTAAATCAAGAAATCAAGCAAGCCATTATTTAATGTCTGAGAAATTCAGAAAAAAAAAAATAACAGACACAGATACAGACGAAAAAGTCTTCTCCTAGATAAGAAAGTGCCAGAAGCAACAATCTAAAGTGGGTCCTTTTTAACCTGAAGCATTCCAGGAAATTGTAAACCAACTAACCTACATGCCAGAAAATGTCCAATATTGACTAAAGGAAAAGGCTAAAGAATATTTGGTTGGTCTCTGCAGAACCCCAACAATTTATCTCTTTCCTCAAAATTTGTTTTTCATTACTATAACTTGGTAAAGCAAATTTGGACAATCAGAGCCCGAGTTATGAGATGAACATAGTGATTGGAAAAGAGTCCAATATTGCAAATTTGAAGAAACCAAGCATATATAATCATGATGCAGAAAAAAAATGACAATATGATCGAGGACAGAAAGAATTGAAAAGAAGGAGATAGGGATTTACCTCAACTGATGGATTCTGTAATCGAGTCTGGGTTTGCTCTGATGGTGATCTCAGAAGCAAATGAAGAAGAAAATATCCATCTAAATCACATATATACTGCGATTAAATCACATACCCATTACCTAAACAATGGAATAAAGCCCAATTGCATCCATCTAAATCAAGCACAACATGTATTTCAAAGAAAAGAGTAAAACCCACTACTAGGGTCAAAACTTTTCTCCACGGGACAAAATGATATTCAACTTTCAAAAGTAATCAAAATGATACCTAAATTTTTTAAAGTGATCAAAATGATGCCTAAATTTTTAAAAACAAATCAACTTGATACCCAACCTTTAAAAGTGATCAAAATAATCTAAAGTTCTAAAAACAAATCAATTTAATACCTCAGTTTATTTTTTTTGAGCTAAATACTAGTTACTACTCTGTGGTTTAGGTCCAAAATCAATTCAGTCCCTTGACTTCTAATTTCATCAAAAACACCCATATACTTTCAATTTTGATCTGATAGGTCTAATTCATTAATATTCTGTTATGGGTTCAAGTTATAGTTGGATTATTTGTTGAAAAACTATTTATTTGATAGATTTCTAATAATGGAACTCACTCCAAAATTGACCATGCAGGCCACCTCAACACCACGTCATAAAACATAGGTCATATATGAGCCACGTCAACAAGTTAAATGACTCAATTGTCGAAAGACTAACAAATTGGACATATTAGATCAAAATTGAAAGTGCAGGAGTGTTCTTGATGAAATTAGAAGTTTAGAACTTGAATTGAATTTGGACCCAAACTACGTAGTAGTCAATATTTAGCCCCCTTTTTTTTAACTTCTTTGTTAAATCAAATGCAAAATCAAGCACATAAATTGAAGTGATTTGTGGTCAGAGGGCCATCAATCATCTATAACCCAATCTTCTTCTACTATAGAATTAAAAAAAAAAAAAAATCCTCCATTCAATTTCAATTGGAATAAATTCAGTTTAGTCCCTTAAACTTTAGGGCTAAAATCAATTTGGTCCCTTTTTCTGAAAATCAATCTCGATGGTCCCTATACTTTCAAATGACATCACCCGAGTCCAAAATTTGAGTTTAAATCCAAAAGTGACGTCAGCTGCTGACTTAGAGCAGACATAGGGCCCCATTTTTCAGTATTTAACCCTAATTTGGACAAAATGTCCAAACTACCCCTTATTACCTTTGACTCAGCCTTTGAACTCATACTCTTTTCCTCATCTCTCTTCGTCTTCTTCTTCTTCTTCTCAATCCATCTCTCCGACCAAATTTCCATCTTCAAATCCCAATCCCAAACCCTAATCAAAGCCCCAAAACCAAAGAGCTCATCTCTCTCTCTCTTCACCTCCACCATGAACTCAACCAAAATTCACATCCCAGAAATTAAAAATCAAAATCAACTCTCAGAAGTGGCTTGCTCAACATCGACGTCGAGGACCTCGACACTTCCCTCTACTACTCCATCGCCGTTGCGTCTCCTCCTCACTGCCAACACCAAAACTCGCGAACTTATCGCCTGCAACACTGGCGTCGGTGTCGCGACCTTAGCCAACAAGTTCCCCGAAGTTTTCGCAGCCACGTGTCTCTCCCCGTCTGATGCCCTCAACACCAGCTCCAACATCCTCCTGTCTCCGACATGTCCACGGCGCCGGAATCCACCATCAAGATCGTTGACACGTGGATCAACACTCCCTTCAAAGTGCCCTATCCAGCGTCAAAGTTGAAACCTTGGCCGGAAATTGGAGCTGATTCTAATTTGAAGGAGAGCTCTTGTTCCATCCGCTGTTTGGTGAAGAATCAGAATTTGAATCCGATTGATATAATGGGTATGGGATTCTTGTTTAGAGATGATTCTCATTCCTATTTGCTTCAATTCTTGTTTTAGGGGTTTGGATTGAATCCCAAATATGTGTATGTGATTGGGAGCAGTTTGGAAATTGGATTTTGTCTAGGTTGAGCCCAGTTTGATATCATGGGTATGGGATTTGGAGTGGGGCGGTGGAGGTGGCAGTGGCGGTCGTGCTCTGTATTGGGGTGGTCGGTTGGAATTGTAGGTGTAGAGAAGTGAGGAGTGTGATTAGAAGAAAAACGGAGGCGAGGTGGTTGGAGGAAGGTGTGCGGGAGGATCTGGATTAGGTGGACGATCGAGTCTGGGGATTGAATTGAAAAAGGAGGAGGAGCCTAACACATTCGATTCTAGTTTTGATCAAATTGAAGTTGAAGAAGAAGGTTCAAAGCCAGAATGTCCGTTTTACCCTTCTTGAAGAGTCAAATATTGAAAAGTGGGGCCCTATGTCTGCTTCAAGTCAGCAGCTGATGTCACTTTTAGAGTCAAACTCAAATTTTGGACTCAGGTGATGTCATTTGAGAGTATAGGGACCATCGAGATCGATTTTCAGAAAGAGGGACCAAACTAATTTTAGCACTAAAGTTCAAGGGACTAAACTGAATTTAATCCATTTCAATTCTATCATCGATCGTAGAAACAAATAAAGTTCAGATGTTTCCCAACTTCTAAAGAAACAAAGAAAAATGGGAAGAGAGAGAGGCAAAGATAGAAGAAGAAGAAGAAGAGAATTAACAAAGTAAAATAAAAAATAATTGAAAAATAGTTTTTTCTGTAAAATGTTATTATAACCCCATAAAATATTGCACCACACGTGATCAATTTTAACAAAAATTTACAAAAAATTAAACCGAGGTGCATCCAGTTGAGCTCTCACAACTTCCACCTCCTCCCTTCTACTACGGAAAACAATTCTATCCTATTCCAGAAATTGAGTCCCCAATTCCTTAATTTTGCGGCACAAGTGGAGGTTCCCCACCATAAGGAGTGCTCCAAGCCTCCTCCACCTTGGCCGAGAAGCCTTCATGAGCACACCACATCTCTTCAAACCGGAATTGACGTCGGAATTTTTCATGACACAGTTGTTCCTTACGGACCTCCAAGAGAAGGGGTACGTGGTCCGACCTACTGGGATGAAGGTTAACCACACGTGAGAAACCAAATTCCGATAACCAGGTTGGTGTACAAGTACCCCTGTCGAGCATCTCCTTCATATTCGAATCAGACCACTTATACAATCCTCCAGCAAATCCCATATCCTTCATATTACAATCCAACAGGGCATCCCGAAAAGCCTACATCTGCCCTTGACTACGCACCCTACCTCCTGACTTCTCTCCCAATTCCAATATTTCATTGAAGTCACCAGCAACTACCCAAAGATCCCTAGATTCCGGGCTAAAGATCGTTATAGATTCCACCACATATGACGTTGTCCAGTCTCTGGATGTCCATAAATGTAAAACGCCACTCCACCTCATTAGGAGCTTGGATAAAGGCATCAATATAATACCAGTCCACGTCTTGAACCCTAACCGAGATGGAATCATCCTAGAGTAAAGCGAGACCCTCTGCTCTCTCCACATGGTCGAAGTGAGCAATATGAGGAAGCCCAGTAGATCGCCTAAGAGACTGGTGTTGTTCCTTAGTGCAATGAGTCTCACTGAGGAAAACCAGATTTATGCGATGCTTTTGAATCAACAACTTCAGAGCAAGTCTAGTTCTTTAATTTTATTCACAATTCTAGATCAAAATATTCATGTTGGAAGCGGACAAGGTAAACGGAGCACCCGTTAAAGCCGCATGGCGGCACTACAGAAATTTGGAAAACCCTAGGTTGAGGCACCATGGCTCCACAGTTTTCACTTTTTGTTTTTCTTCTATCTTCTCTATACCCCACTTAATCAAACAACGATGAGTCGGCCCTCTAAGACGACCATGGAAGAAAGGCAAGAGATCCGATCCTCCTGGATCCCACTCTCCAACACCAACAACAGCCATCCTAACAAACCATCCTCTCACCAGCAACGCTACTCCAACCCCTCTAATACAACCACCATCATTGACAAGCAACAAACCACTGAATAGAAAACACGAGCCCAACCCTTTTCCCACTGGAAACAGTAAGGTAAACAAGAAGAAGCCAAAGCCTGAAGAAATCTCCATGAATGGAGAAGGTATAGGTAGCGACGAACCCGAAACGACGTTGCTCCACAAACCCTAGCAAAGAGCGCTAGGTCATCTGTCCATCCTAAAAATGGCTAATTGTTGACCAAGAAGCAAAATGAACTCATTCAGAAGACACGCACCGGCTCAAAAGAGAATTAGGATTGTAAGGAAATAGAATTTTTTGGCAGAGACTTTCAATCAAAATTTTCAACGAAATTAAGCACTTTTTGGCTTCTTGGAAATTCTCTTGAATGTGCTTGCAATCATATTTGTTTTCATCATCACATTTATCGTCAAGAAACAAACCTCCACAGTCTTTCACTGGCGCAAACAAGTCTCCTCCACAGAAACTCGATCCATTCAATGAAACTTTTCTTTTGATGCAAGATGATCGATTTATAGCTTGTCCACTCAGTGAAAATTCCACAAATAATTAAGCTCCATGAATCACACATGTAAGCACCTGATAAAAATTTAGTCTCCTACAAATGAATTTTTAAATTAAGAGAAATTTCTATGGCTCAATTGCAAGGCATAAGGCTAGATTGGTTGCTAGGGGCTTCATTCAAGAATATGGTGTTGATTTTGAGGAAACATTTTCTATTGTTGTCAGGCATACCACATTTAGACTAATCATGAATTTGGGTCCTAATTCAGCCTAAAAATTTCATCAGATGGATGTCAAAAATGCTTTCGTGCATGCATATTAAATGAATAAGTATACATGTCTCCGTTAAGTGGTTTTGAAAACCCTAATTGTTCTTCTTTTGTTTGTAAGTTGCAGAAATTTCTCTATGGCTTAATGCAAGCCCCTATAGCCTGGAATGAAAGGTTTACCAATTTTCTGCCCTCAATTGGTTTTATTGCTTCTAATTATTTCTCCTCAACAACATGCATTTGTTAAGGGGCGCAATATTGCAGATTGTATTCTTGCTATCTTAGAGTGTTTCAACTTGTTGGATAATAAGTGTTAAGAGTGTTTCAACTTTTTCATGGGATTTTCTAGTTCGTGTTCTTCAAGCTTTCGGATTCCATCAAGTTTTTATTTCTTGAGTCATCAGTTTTTACAATCTGCCAAATTATCGTTTCTAGTAAATGGGTGATCATTTGGTTACTTTTCTTGTAGTAGAGGAGTTCGTCAGGGGGCCTCTCTCCCCTTTGCTTTTCTGTTTGGCAGAGGAAGCCTTAGAGTTGCCAACTTATACAGTTATACCAATAATGATGCATTGGTCTTGTGTTACTTTTATACTCGGAGGAAATTCTTCCTCACCAATTTTCATTGGTTAATCAAAGAAAGATAGATTAATGTTGATTATTGAATTAACTGCTGAAGTGATCGATGATGAAGGCAATAGTAACTTATTCAAAAAAAAAAATGGAGGTTAGCAGCCGCCTAGTAGCAAAGTCATCGTCTTCAATCTTCAACTCTTACTAGTAAAATTGATGATAATCTCTTTAAAAAAAAAAGAAGCAAAAAACAAAAAAAAATTGATCCTAATAAGTCAGCAGTGGCCTCCCAGAATAACACGTATATATTAGTTTAGCCCAAAATAACAATATAGTCAAATCCAAAACATGGGCCTTACACTTGTGTAGAGAACAGTATGAGTCCGGCTCAGTTAAAAGCAATTTTAGTATAATTCAAGTCCTCTGATTCTTTCTTATCAGTTTTCAACTTTTCATTGATTAATTAATGAAGATTTTTTCCATTGGACGTTTATATTACGTAATTTTCTTCACTCTAAAATATGAAGAGCTAAAGAGACAAAAAGAAATAGAAATAGAAATATAATAGAAGAAGAAGAATGCCCCTACACGCGCCTGACCTAAAAACACTGTTCCAATTCTTGTCCGACGGCGCGCCCTTACTGCGCAGTCGTCGGACGGGCCGTTTTGACCCAAATTGGGTTTGTCGTCAGGCGTAGGGTCCTCGAGTGTTGTAGCCTCGATCGGATTGGGAGGATTGCAGTCTCGATCTGATTGGAGAGAGTGCAGAGTTGAAGGACAGGAAGATTGCGATGGTTGGGGGGTCTTGGATCGCTCCTAGCTGGCCAGGTTGGTGGATTGGATGGGTGTTGCGAGGTCTGAGTCAGGCTGATGGTGAAGTGCTGCTGATGGCAAGGCTGGGATTAGTTGTTTTTCGATCCGATTGGAATGGCCCGATCGGGTTGGGGTCGACTGATTCCGATATGGGGAGCAGGTGGATTTGAATAGGTGGCGCTCCTCAGACTAACGGGGATGGTGGATCGATGGGGGTGGTGGTCTGACAGAGTGGTTGGTTGGAGGTGGTCATGCCGGGTTTGGGCCAAGCTTGGTCGGTCGTCGATGGTCTTCCTGCTTCCTTGGTATAGGCTTGGGTATGGGCCCTGCTTGGGCTACTCTCCTTATCTGTTTTATTAGTTTTATGTACTTTTATAATTTAATGTTGTCTCGCCTTTGGCGAGTAATAAGCTTTTACAAGTATTTTGTAGCCCTAGTCAGGCTAATTAAATGCCTGTGTATGCACTCTAAGTGTCTTGTCTAACCTAGCGAGGCAACAATCCATTCTGATTAAATGGGCGCAACCTCCTAGTGACAGAATGAAACTAAGTGTCGTCGGATTTATTTTTCGGCGGCAACATCGTAGGAAAGCTGTGAAATTGGTAATTATGCTTCGTTGTAATCGAGATATCTTTCCGTTATGTCACTGCGCCAAATGGAGTAGCTGATAGAGTACTCTTTGCTAGTTGGTGCATGCTAGAATACATATACTTTATAGAGACTCCTGATATTATTTTGGGACGTTTTCTAGATGCTTATTGTAATCAGGGGTTTAGGCTCAACGTCCCACCCTTGTATTCGGCAATTTCATTAATCAAGGCTTGAGGGCAGCCGCACCAGCCTTTTATTTCAAAAAAAAGAAAAATACGAAGAGCTAATTGTAACCGAAAAAAAAAAAATACGAAGACCTAACTGATAGATTATTTTTCATTGCTTGAGCAGCAATTACACTTCAAATGCATAAACTATTCATGATCGATCTCTATCATGAGCGTCTAAGTTGTCTGTACTACTCGTAGTAGCTGTTTGGCTCCAAAACCAGCTGGTGTGCAAACAGTCTCTTTTGAGAGTGTGGTTGCGCAGGCGTGCCAGCACTGTGGGGTGGAGTCGTCGGGATAGTCCCTTGACCTGACTTCTTCTTCAAGCGCTGTGGACGAGGAGAGCACCAACCTCGTCACAGGGTTCTTCTCTTGCCTTTCGGGAAAGGACTTTGGATGTGATCTCTTCGCGTTCACCGTATCGATACTTAGTGTTGTAGACTAAGCAGAGCAATCACTGGGAAGTTGTGAGAAAGCACAGGTTTTGCTAAAGCGTGCCTTTAGCTTCACTGGGTGCGAGGGCGTTACCCTTGCTTCACTGGGTGTATCGGTGGCAGTAGTACTGGCAGTCGGCTCGCGAGGAGACTGGGACTGGAAGTACTGTCGTCGGGTTGATCTGGTGAGGCTGACAGTTGGCTCGCGAGGAGACTAGGACTGACTGGCGGTCACCGGGTTTCAACGAGGTTGAAGGTTTGCTCCGGGGAGGCTTTATAATCGCTGGGATTCTTTGTTTCGAGAGAGGCCTTTGATTTCGCCGCTTAACCCTGTACTTATACCCTAGGGTTTCTACTGCTCCTTGCCTTAGAAGGATTCTTAATTGAAGTTTCCTGTTTAATCTCTACTATTCGATCTCAATAAGATCTCGTCTCCTTACGAATCATGGCATGGGCGAAGCTATAACCCAAACCCGAGTGGTTTTATTTTTGGGCCGCAGGTATCGGCCCACTAGCTGGAACCCACTAAAGGATCTTACCAAAAATACTTTTGGGCTCAAACATTGCCCCCCAGGCCCCGAAATCAGGCCCGCTAGAGTGTAACTGATTGAAGGGGACTAGAAAGACGTGTCAGTCGCTTGAAACGATGCCATTAATGAAGGTCGCGTCCTTTCGTTTGTGAAACGCTTTCTGTCGCATCGTTTCCCTCACAAAATCTTTTATTTAAACCCACAGCCGCAACCCTGTCATGTCAGAAACCCTTCCAGTCTCTTAAACCAAGAAAAATCCATTTCTGCCAACATCTCTCTGCAAACACCCAGAAATGGCTCCCCCAAAGAAAATCATCATCGACCAAGAAGAAGAGTTAAACGAAAAGGCTGCCCACTCTTAGGGGACTGACATCGGTGTTCGCATTCGTCTTCAAACCTCTATTCATCGACCCTTACTCCTTCGTTTTTCCGACCATCACACCGGGCTGGGCCCAGCACTGCAAGGCGTTATCCCGGACGACGCTATCCCTCTATACGGCCTTCCCATTCGCCGACCCGTTCCAGTCTTCCGAAGGACCCCTGGAGATTTTAGTGGTTGGGGTGCCCAAAACCAACGAGCCAAAATAGGGAATTGGCCATCCTCTATCAGTGTACCGGAGACCTCCTGGTATCGCGAGACGCTGGCCCGGGATCTGGGTCGCTGGAACGCAGCAGGTATTACCCATACTATTGACCTGTGTTTTATCTTCCTCGCGGTGGTAACCGCTCGCCGCTCGCTGCCTTCCTTTGTTTCTGGAATACCGCCACCAACACATTTGACTTCAGATTTGGTCAAATGAGTATTACTCTGTTAGACATCCTCGCCATCATTGGTCTACCCATTGATGGCGAACCTTATGTGCATGGTCAATTTGATTCTGTCAACTTTACCTCGACCATGGCCCAGCACGGTCGCAGCGCCCACAGTGGCTCCTACCCTCGATGGTTGGTGTATTACAGCCAGGAACACAATGCGACCGGCGGAATTGCTTTTCTTGAATATTGGCTTTGTAAGTTCATATTCTGCACTTCTTCCTGTAAGCCCACTGGCACCTGGACCTTCTTAGCGACGGCCCTCTATAACGGCCGCAACGTCGGGCTCGGACAAACGGTACTAGGAGCCCTCTACCGCATGCTATACCAAGCGACGATGCATCCATTAGAGACCAACCTATCCGGCCCTTTCTGGATTTTGGACTTCTGGATCCAGACTTACTTTCCATTCTTCCACCGCGATGACATCCCGCTACTTCCACCGGCCGATCAGCTCCTAGGTCGATGGTTTTGCCGCGAGGCAAAGTACTCATCTCCCCCTTATTCTGAGTGTTTTTCCTATCTATACTTACTGGACGAGATGCCATACTGCGACACGATTCTAGGCAGAAGATTCCCCTCTGTGCTTGAATATGGTTTTCTCCCTGGTGATCCTCGCTATACCAACCGCACTCGCCTGGCTTTTCGCCTCGCGATCTCGTGTTCAGACATCAGGATTCCCGCTGACGAACTCAGCTACGAGCTTTATGCACCCAACCACTTTGCCCACCATCTTGGTCTTGTTCAATTGGTACCGTTCCCTCTATACGATGCCTGGAACTACAACACCTCTTGGCACAGATTTGGGCCCCCTTCCGGGCCCCGGCAGCACAGAGCATGCTCACGCTAGTTGATCTCCCTGATTGGGCCAAGACCATCGAGGCTGTGGACGGAACCGAAGAAGGATACGAGATTTGGTGGGCAGAAGTCTCCGTCAATTGCTGGACTCAACTAGATGACGAACTCTTTGCAACTCTCTTCGGTGAGCTGAGGAACCCTTATCCTGTCGATATCGAAATGCTTGCTCGCTTCTCTGAAGACACTACTAGACCCCGGCCTCTTCAAGTGGTCCGACGGGCGCGAGCCCCTCGCCCGGCCAAGGCTGGTATCATGATTCGCGAACCCCCTCCAGAGATAAGTACTGTAACTTTGCCCTCTATACACTTCCTCATTGCTCTCCCTCTACTCATACTTCTATGTATTAGGGGAGTGTGTCGCGCTCTGGCCGCCGCACGACCAGCGCTTCCCCTGCCTCCGGCCAATCTGGAAAACAGAAAGCAATGTTCGCTGAGCCCGAAACTGGAAACTCTTCTTCTGATGACGACAACCCTCAAACAGTAAGGACCCTCTATCTTTAGGATCATATCCTGTGGGTTAAGTTCTAACTTCTTGATTTTGACAGGTCGCCGCTGCTTTGGCTCGTAAGCGCAGCCGCTCGGATCCTCGCACTGACCCCTAGGTAGGAGATGAACCACCGGCTGATCGATTGGTAAGAAGCAAAGAACTCACACGAGAAATTATCTATGCTTTCACCCCAACTTCCATATCCTTTTCCTTCGCAGGTTCGTCGCCGGCCACTTGGACATGCTGGGGAAGGTTCTTCGGCTGCTAGTCAAAGAACAACTGCTTCACAAGCGCCAGCGCCCATGGGTCCTGAAAACCTTCCACCTCCCATCAGCACCGCCGGCGACGTACACTCGACCTCGGTTCCTGTGCAGATCATAGAGGATAGTTCGCCCGAGCCGGAAGAAAGTGCACCCCTTCCAGATGCACCGCCTGAGGAGCAGATCGCTGTACAACCCCCGGCCGAGATATTGCTCAATCTTGATCCCGCCGAGGCAGTTCAAGAACCTGCACCGATACCAACTACAGACGAGCTTCCAGTCGCACAGGTAACCCCCATTTCAAAATCCATGCCTCATCTCTTGATTGTCTCTATATATCCTGATAATCTTTCCTCAACTGCAGAGTAATGCCCCTGCGGAGGACATCGCTGTCGCTGATCCTACTGAGCCCGCTGGTGAAGGCATGGTGGCTCAAGAGCCTGCCCCCCACGTTCTTGAAGTAGGAGCTGAGATACATGCAGCACCGGCACCAGACGCGGCCCCCATCGTCGAGCCTCAAGAAGTCCCTGCCGCGGCCGCTGTTGACGCTAATGCCATTGCTAATGTTCCCCCTCCCGAGCCTCCTAACAGGCTGGAAAGGCTGGTTCGCGTACTCGAAGTGGCTCCTCCAGGAGTTATAGATGAAGCGAGGGACGGTCTGCAGCGACTTCTGGGTCCTGACATTTTATTGCCGGGCGCGCCTGCTAGAGCTCAAGAATATTTGATGGTGCTTCGCCGCGAACGCACCATCACTGAAGCTGAGTTTATTGAGATATATGAGCTGTTACAAAACCTCCCCGCGCGGATTAATGAGAGAACGACTGCGACTGCGCAGGCTAGGCAGGTTCAGGCTCACTATCGCGGCCTTGCACAACAAGCAGAAGCCTCTCGCGACTCTTTAGGCCATCGAGCTATTCGCGTCAGGGACCTACGGATCTCGCAGAACCAACTTCGGACCCACATTCAAGACCTCCAAGCCCAATTAATCGAAGCAAAGGCCCAGTTGGTGGTGGTGACGGCCCAACTTGAGCAAGAAGAATCTCAGCTGGAGCAACCCCTAGCAGCCATTGAGGCGATGTCTCAGGACTTACTTCGTTTGGATGCTAGTTTTCGTTTGGATGAACATTTACTTCGCTTAACCCATGCGGGTCGAAAACTTTAGGCCTCTTACATTAGGCCCATTTTGCTTTGTATGAACGATACTAAATTCAATATTTAATATTTAGCCCGCTTCGCTCGGCCCAAATATCATTTAAACTCCTGCAATTAATGACAAGCAAAACCGTTGAAAAGATAAACCCAATTTGGGCGGTTATCTTCTTGGAGACTGCCCTGCTTCCCATGCGTTTTCAATATCTTCCATTTCTGAGATTGTAGCATTTAACTGCATTGATTCTCTTATTGATGGCGTTGAAAGTACCCCAACCGCTTATGGCGCGGTGCAAGATTGGCCCTATAAATACCGGTATTCAGAGAACATGGATAACCAAACCACCATGTCTTTCCCAAAGATAACCTCGCAAGACCTGCTGCTCTTTCTTCAGTTTCTAAAATCTTCCCTCCATGATTTCACCCTTAGCCACAACTTCATAGGCTTCATGGCTTAATCTCAAGACCTGGGTAGGCCTCATGGCCTAATCTCAGGTCCGGCGGCATGTCTTTGGTTTCTGAAAATCTAGATGAACTTGCCAATCTCAGTTAAAACGAAGAACATACCGCGCTCCTAACGCGGCAGAACCACATTCTGAGGAGTCCACCTCTTCAGACTGCCCGCTAGGAGCATGGGGAAGAAGGGCGGAAGGCCACTTTGAGGTCTACCGTTCTTCTTCCGCGGTCTACCTCCGGGGCCCGGCTACGAGGCTTCTGTTTTTCCCCAGGAGGTAGATGTGGTTGTGAGTCGCGCTCGCTCCGGACCCCAACTCCTGCCCGGAGGAAAGGCTCAAGGAAGGTATGAAGGATTATTCCCTTCCCTCTTCCTCCGGTACCGATGACAGCAGTGGCGACTTAGACCGGAGGAGGATCTGAGTGAAGAGAGGAAGAATGCCAACGGTAGAGCCCAGATCCTTCTCCCCGCAACCAGATCCAGTCACTTTTAAGCTTTATGTTCCTTCAGAGCCACCTCTGGCCTTGTAATTGCATGTGAAATTGTATTGCTCTATTCTGTTGTATGCTTCTGGCCGCAAAGCCACTTTATGAATGAAACTTTTGCTTTAAACAGAAATCTGCAAAAAATTTGTTAGTCTAAAACAAAGCCTCTTGTATAGGCTCTCACATCTATTCTTCACACACTTTGCCAAAATATGCAAATTGAAAAGTTGAAAAAGTAACTTGGATAATGAATACAATAATAAAAGCCTCAAATAAGGCTCAACTAGATATGGAGTTGCCCCCCAATGTTCATCGGGGAAGCAGAGACAAGAACCATAGGCCACAAAGAAAAGGCCGGATGATTATAAAGGAATGATGCGAGCCGATGAAGATTAGGTTTGCCCCCCAGCCTGGGCAAGAACAGGATCAGGTGGATCTTCGAACTCCCAAACACTCGGGTAATATTTCTTCAAGAAACGGCCATTAATGGGGTTGCGATGGATGTCGCCATCTACGTCTCTGAGGTGAAAAGCCCCGCGCTCCAAGATCCGGTGGACAACAATGGGTCCCTCCCATCGCGGCGTCCATTTACCGCGACCGATTAATTTTTCACCCAGGGGTAAAATAGCCTTCCAGACGAGGTCGCCCTCTTTGTAACTACTACCACGCGTCCTCTTATCATAGGCGCGGGCGATACGCTGTTTTTCCATCACCAAATTGTCCAAAGCCGTCAAGCGCTGCTCGCTTAAATCTTCGTGCTCCTGCCACATTGCTTGGACGTAATCCTCACCAATCAAATGATGCTGATCTTGCACGCGTAGGGAATGGACGTTAATTTCTAATGGTAAGACAGCGTCATGACCGAACATGAGCGCGTACGGCGTTGTTGCGGTGGGATTCCGTTTAGAAGTGCGATAGGCCCAAAGTGTCTCATACAAAGTGTCATGCCACTGTCGAGGGTTCTCTACCAACATCTTCTTTAGTAAAGTGATGATTGTCTTGTTGCTAGCCTCCGCTTGACCATTAGATTGAGCGTAATACGGAGTGCTGTGGATGAATTGGATGCCAAAATCATTGACCAGTTCCTCGACCGGGCCTCCCATGAACGCTGCCCCCCTGTCCGAAACTAGCACCTCAGGGATACCAAACCTGCAGAGAATGTTACGGAAAATAAACTGGCGAATGGTAGCACCGGAAGCCTCTTTCAAAGGCTCTGCTTCAACCCATTTAGTGAAGTAGTCAGTGGCAACGATGATAAACTTGTGCTGAAGGGAAGAATGGGGATGGATCATCCCAATCAGGTCCAAGGCCCAGCCTCGCGCAGGCCAAGGCTTAATAATAGGCTGCATAGGGATGGTAGGAACATGTTGGACTGGACCGTGTGCTTGACAATCTTCACAACCTTTGGCAAACGCGATACAATCTCTTAAAATGCTGGGCCAATAATAGCCATGGCGTCGCAGAAGCCAACGCATCTTAGGTCCCGCTTGATGAGCCCCGCATATCCCCGTGTGTACTTCACCCATTAATCGTTTAGCTTCGCGGCCATAGACGCACCGAAAGTCTATACCATCCTCCCCACGTCGCCGCAACTCTTCACCCCTAAGGAAGTAGTTTAGTGCGAGGAAACGAGTCTTCCTGTCAGCTCTAGGGTCTGGTTGTTTGAGGTACTCAATTAGCGGGATCCGCCAATCTACATCAATAGGTTCTAGCACCGCGACCACGGGCTTATCTGGTAGATCTGGTCGTGCAAGCCATGAAGGTAATGTGCGACGCTCAACTTTCAAAATGCGCTCGCGTACTCCATACTTCAATGTGATGCCTGTGGCCAGCTGAGCGAAGTTACGCTCGCGTGGTATATGTTCCAGATCGACGTCGTCAAATTGGTCCAGAAGCTCGATGGCGCGATTCAGATATGGTACGAGCAACCAACTCGCACAGCGATACTTTTCCTGGAGCTAGTTTATAACGAGCTGAGAGTTGCCGCGAATTTGAACGTCCTTGACGCCCATTTCCAATAAGACCTCGAGTCCAATGATAAGAGCTTCATATTCAGCCTGATTATTAGTACATTGGACTCTAGTTGGAAAGAATAAGAAAAACGGTCACCGGTTGGGTTTTCAAACACAATCCCTGCACCAGCCAGTGTGTCAGTTCTTGAACCATCGAAGAACAAAACCCAAGGCTGCAGTGAGACTGTGGCTTGGTACCAAACCGCGTAATCAGGGATGCACGCCAAATCTGGTCGAGTCGTAGTGGTGGACGCTATCTCTAACTCCTTCAGTGCAGGAATCTCTAACGTAGGATGATGTGCGAGAAAGTCTGCGATGGCCTGCCCCTTGACAGCTTTCTGAGGTACATATTGGAGCGAAAACTCTGAGAGAGCCAGTACCCATTTGCCAATGCGACCTCTCAAGATAGGCCATAACAACATGTATTTGACCAAGTCGGTTTGAGAGATGATGTAAGTGGTAAAGGATAACATGTAGTGTCGCAACTTGCACGCTGAAAAATACAGAGTTAGGCACAGCTTCTCCATAGGGGTGTACCTTGTCTCGCAGTCTGTCAATGTGCGGCTAAGGTAAAATATAGCATGCTCGACACCTCCCTCATCGTCCTGAGCGAGCAAACTGCCAATAGAGGCCTCGGCTGCTGAAATGTACAGCTTTAATGGGATCCCGGCTCTGGGTGGAACCAGAACTGGTGGGCTTGCCAAGTAGGCCTTGATACTGTCGAAAGCTTCTTGATGTTTAGGCTCCCACACAAACTCATTCTGCCCCTGTAACCTCAGCAAGGGAGAGAACGGTTGGATTTTGCCTGCAGAGTTAGAGATAAAACGTCTTAGAAAATTGATCTTACCCAACAAACGCTGTAAGTCCTTCTTCGTTCGCGGGGGAGATGCGTTAATGACTGCACTGGCCTTATCTTCGGGTACCTCAATTCCTCGCTGATGAACAATGAACCCCAGAAAGTCTCCTGCCTAGACCCCAAACACGCATTTTGCAGGGTTCATCTTGAGTCTATGTCGTCGCATGCGCTCAAATACTTTCCTGAGATCCGTGATGTGGTCCCCCCTCTTCTGAGACTTGACCACCACGTCATCGATGTACACCTCTAAAACTTTTCCCAGTATGTCGTGGAAGATCAAGTTCATGGCTCTCTGATACGTAGCACCAGCGTTCTTTAGGCCAAATGGCATGACTACATATTCAAAAACTCCCGCGAATCCAGGGCAGCGGAAAGCGGTCTTGTGTCTGTCCTCTTCGGCGACCGGAATCTGGTGATATCCTGCAGTGCCATCCATGAAGGACAACAACTCATGTCCTGCCACAGCATCTACCAACATATCCGCGACCGGCATGGGGTAAACATCCTTAGGTGTAGCAAGATTCAAGTCTCTATAATCAACGCAGACTCTCATCTTGCCGTTCTTCTTCCAGACAGGCACTATATTTGATAGCCACTGATTATACTTGGCAACCCTGATAATGCCCGACTTGTGCATTTTCTCTACCTCCTCCTTTACGAGAATCTGGGTCTCCGAATTCATTAGTCGAGGTTCTTGCTTGACGGGCCTCTTGTCAGGAAAAGTTGGTAGTTGATGACAAACCAAATCTGGTGACAGGCCGGGCATGTCTTCATACTTCTTCCCAAAGCAATCCTTAAATTCCAATAGCAATTCCGTGAGCCTCTGTTTTTCGCTAGGCTCTAAATAAGCGCTGATAGACACCTCTATAGGCTCGCTCACTGTTCCCAGATTAACCTTCTCAGTAGGGTCTCGAACTTTAGGAGGCGTGTCGTCCAGCGCTGCTGGGGCAAGTTGAATGCTGACTTCATCTTCGCCCTCCGGATCAGAAAGCTCTTCATTTACGACCTCTAAGGTCGCGATGCGATCATAGGCCTCTTTTTCCACCATGTATGACGACAGCCGTTCATGTATCGAGTGGAAGGCCTCTATCCCCTCCTCCGAGAGGTCGTAATCCATTAATCAGTTAAAGGTTTGGGCACGGCGTGGCCAGGCCTCTCCAAGCCTTCTTTTGCAAGCGTGAGCCCCCACTGTGCCAGTTCAGAGGCCGTCACCCCTGTGGGGCGGCCCTTATCATTGATGCCACTAACCTGAAACGGAGTGATAGGCTCCAAATAGTATCTGGCATCTACATAGTTTGCGGAAACTGGAAATGGATGAGGATCTACCCTGACCACTTCCGCTGTATCTGTTTCCCTATTCCACATAACCAGCTCTTGATGAAGTGTCGAGGGTACACAGTGACTCCTGTGGATCCAGTCTCTGCCCAAAATGGCACTGTAGGCCGCATAGTAATCCGTCACGAAGAAGGCATAAACCCCCTCTGCCGGTCCTACCTTAATACGTAAGAACAATAATCCCAGGGTTTTTGTTACAGTACCCGCGAAATTTCTGAGTGCGAGAGACGTGGACTGGATTTTCTCCCGCTTGATCCCAAGCAAGTGCATGGTCGTGGTAGTAACAACATTAACGGCTGCTCCGGTGTCAATCATTATTTTACTAACTTTGATACCGTCGACGTCTGCTGTAATGTATAGCGGTCGCATGTGCTGGACCATAGCTGGCGTTGGCTTGGAGAAGTTCATGAGTGACCCCTTGTTCGGAACCTCTTCCGGTTCCTCTGGGACCTTATTTTCCAAAGGTGTCGTGGCTACTGATGTGACCTGTAATGGTTGTGCACTCTCTTCCTCTGCCCCCACACAGTCTTGAGCAGCGACTGGTAATGCGTATCTCGCGGGGAGTACATAGACCATATTGCAAGAGACGTCAGTCGTCTCCGTTTCCTCCATGTCATCTTCCAAGTCGAGCTTGGGATCCTCGAACGGAGTATCGGTTTGGAATTCCTTGGCCAAACAATCTACCAAGGACCCTTCCGTGAGGCCTTTTACCTCGCAAGGTTCAAGCTCCTGTGGTTCAAGGCCTTGCGCCACGGCAACCGGCTTAGGGTTCTCCGGTTCCAAACGCTCCTCTGGGTCAGAGATGACCATACTTTGGATCTTCTTGGGTCGCCACTGTAGGGTGCCACTAGCCTTGTCCTTGCCCCCCAGCCTGTCAAAGACCAAAGCTTTAACTACTGGGGCCTCACGGAAAAGCCTGCGCCGGACATGTGGCCGCAGAGTTGGCGAGTTCCCCTCTCGTGCAACGAAAGGTGAGTGCTCCTCAGTAATCCTGAAAAACACACTGGGCTTCGAGGCTCCTGTTGGCGAACCGGTTGGTTTGTTAAAACCACGGGGAGGTCTCAATGGTTTAGCAGCCAGCGCTTCCATCTCTTTCTGGTATTGCTCTGGTGACTTGACTAGCTGGGAAGGCTTGATTAGGCCCTGATCTAGAGCCTCTAGAGCGCGCTTGGCTTCACCAAACCTGCGCTGTAGCTTCCTTTTCCTGGACGAGCTAATCTCCACTGCCTTGCCCTTTTCCCTGGTATACCACTTGCCCTCCTTGATAGGGTTAGTTGAAGCAGGTGGTATATAGGGCTTGGTCAGGACATTCTTGCAGTCGCTCCTGGGCTTCTCTTGTCTCGGACCGTCTGCGGCTGCTTTCAGCTTCATGAATAAGTTGGAGTCTCTGGGGGACGGTGGTGATTCCGTCTTTTCCCTTCTTCTTGGACTGGAAGGCTGATAGTTCCGCGAAGACGAAGCCCACTTGATTGGTGGTAGGGAGCCAAAGTGAAATGTCTGCTCGACCTCTTCGTGTTGTATCTGGATACCGCATTCTTCCTTACATCGCGAGCACAAAATCACGGGTGAGGCTTGATTGGCTGATTCAATCTTACCTTTGGCGGGTGCTTCATCTGCTATGTACTTCTCACTCTGCTCTCTCGTGCCCAAATCCAGAGTTGGTTTCCGCCGCTGCTGTTTGTTCCAATCCACATTGACCATATTGATCCCGGTGTCTGGAAAGGGATCTACGTCAACTAATGCCGCCGCTGTGACTGGAGCCTCTACCTGCAAGCTACCGTTATTAAGCCATACCTGAATCTGGCCTTTGAGCTTTACACAGTCCGTGGTATTGTGATTCCACAGGTTATGGAACTTGCAATATTTCTTCCCCTTCAACTGCTCCGGTCGCGGAAACGGTCCAAAATCGGTCTTCACCATCTTCGCAGCGATCATCTCGTCAAGGATCTCGTGAGCCTTATTGGCATCGTAAGTATATGTCACAAACTCCGACTTGGTGAAGGCCATCGATTTGAGCTTAACGGGCTCCTTGGAAATCTTCAACTGTTTCAAGGACGGATTCTTTTTTCCGGTTAACTCGTAAGCCGCTATATCATTATCCTCAACCTCTTCATCGTCCCGGACCACTTCTTCAACATTGTGATGGTAATAAGGGTCGTAAGTGGCCGGCTGGTAGCTCAGGGTCGCTATAGTACTGTGTTTACCTGGCACGTACGTCCCTCTGGAGGCATTCTTCCTCGCATCTGTCTCTCTGAGGAGATGCTCGAAACTGCCCACCTCCGTGATGAGTTCTCCCATCAACTGAATCATGCTGCCGTGTTGCTTCTTTCGTTGTCGGGGCTCCAAACCTTTGACCGCCAACTTGACTAACTCTTTCTCGGGCAGGATGACATTCAGTTTGGCTTTCTGGATTTGAAAGCGCTGAAGATAAGCTACAGCCGATTCTGTAGGCTGTTGGGCCATCTGAGTGAGAGAAGCTAGGTCTACTTCAGGCTCAATAGTCCCAAACGTTTCACGGAAGAGTAATTACATTGCCGGCCAGTCCGCCACTGTTCCTGGCCTAAGCTTAGAAAACCACCTGAAAGCAGCGCCCGACAGAGAAGTACCAAAGATCCTGCATTTGACGACATCATCATTCTGGTATTGGCCACACTGTACCCTAAACCTGGCCAGGTGTGTTGCCGCATCTTCAGTGTCCTCCCCTGAAAAAGTAGAAAAGTTGATATTCTTATAACCTCGGGGGACAGGTGCGAGCATAATGTGTGGCGGGAAAGGTCCCTCATAAACCCCATCCGGCTGGGCTCTAGGGTTGGCTAGTCTGATCATCTCCTCTACTTCATCACGTGTTACATAATCTGGGCCTGGAGGCGGAGGAGGTGTCACCGCAGCCCGGTAGGTAGCTTGCACAGGCGCTGCCTGGTTCGCTATTGCTGATCCTTCCCCGACATGCACAATGCGAGTAGTAGCCTATTGCTGGAGAGTTATCGCTGGCGTAATCTCTTCCTTCGACAGAGCTGTTATCTTGATTGGGGCGCCAGTCTGGTCGAGCGCATAATAATCCCCCGGCAGTTCTTGATATACCATCTCTGCCCCGTCACTGTCGTACTGGACGAACGTCACTGGTTCGGACGCAGTTCCCGCGCCCTTTGAGGCTTGGTGTCTCTTAGTGGCATGTCCGCTTGATGAAGCAGTCTTTTTTTTGCTGCCACTAATAACCAGGGCCTGTTCTTTATTCTTCGACGAAGTAGCAGCAACAGTAGCTGAGGAAGAAACAGCATTGTTGTTAGTCTTCTCGCGCTGATTTGGCTGCACGTACTTGCCTGAACCGGATGGTTGGCCAAGAGAGCCCAAGATAGCATTAGGATCCCCTAAAGCTTTGTTCAATACATCTCTTGCCTGATTCAGTTCTACTCTCTGCATAGCCACCTCGGTCGCTAGGTTGGCCCCATCCTTGCGAAGACCCGCCATATCCGACGCGGTCTTCTTGGTGTGGCCTGCTATAGCCTCCAAAATTGCCTTTTGCCTCTGATCCTGCTCGCTAGCGATACCTGCAGCGTGTGCCTTCACAACACTTTCTGATTGTGCGATCTGCTATCGGGTACTCTCTGTGTGTAGAGTCATACGCTGATCGAGTTCGCGGAGAAGCTTATCCGCCTTTGCTGTTTCCCTGGCAAAATCAGCGTCCATCTTCTTGCGACGGTTCTCGATATTCTCCATGATGATCGCGAACTTGACCTCAGAGGTCGCTCCTTCCGGAATAGGCTTCGGAACAAAAGCCTCTTCTCCTCCACTTTCCACTGCAGTGTTGACAGTGGCGGGGATAACAGGCTCGCTGGCCTGATTAACATTGACTCTCTGACCCTCAGTAGCGGTCGAGCGATTCTCATCTTGTCCAGTTGACATACCGAGTGATTGGGTTGATGAGAGAATCGCTGCGTCACTTGTTCTTCAGAAAGACCACGACAGTCCGCGCGAGAATGCGGCCTGTAACTGGAGGTCTTATGTTTTGGGCAGTTAGCGTAGCCTTTTTGATAAGGATTATCGCTAGATTTCCCAATGGTTGCGTTCGCAAAGAAACACTATGCGTCCCACTGGGCGTGCCAAAATGTTTGGCTCCAAAACCAGCTGGTGTGCAAACAGTCTCTTTTGAGCGTGTGTGGTTGCGCAGGCATGCCAGCACCGTGGGGTGCAGTCGTCGGGTAGTCCCTTGACCTGACTTCTTCTTCAAGCGCTGTGGAGAGGAAGCGCACAACCTCGTCATAGGGTTCTTCTCTTGCCTTTCGGGAACAGGACTTTGGATGTGATCTCTTCGCGTTCACCGTATCGATACTTAGTGTTGTAGACTAAGCAGAGCAATCACTGGGAAGTTGTGAGAAAGCACGGGTTTTGCTAAAGCTTGACTTTAGCTTCGCTGGGTGCGAGGGCGTTACCCTTGTTCACTGGGTTATCGGTGGGCAGTAGTACTGGCAGTCGGGCGAGAGGAGACTGGGACTGGAAGTACGGTCGCCGGGTTGTCTGCTCGGGATCCGACTGGCGTCACCGGATTTCAACGAGGTTGAAGGTTTGCTCCTGGAGGCTTATAATCACTGGGATTCTTTGTTTCGAGAGAGGCCTTTGATTTCGCTGCTTAACCCTGTACTTATACCCTAGGGTTTTTCGACTGCTCCTTGCCTTAGAAGGATTCTTAATTGAAGTTTCCTGTTTAATCTCTACTACTCGATCTCAATAAGATCTCGTCTCCTTATGAATCACGGCATGGGCGAAGCTATAAACCAAACCCTAGTGGTTTTATTTTTGGGCCGCAGGTATCGGCCCACTAGCTGGAACCCACTAAAGGATCTTACCAAAAATACTTTGGGCTCAAACAGTAGCAGTAGCGCACAAGGACTGGGACCAACAGTCCAACACTTTCATAGCTTGACGTAACTCCACACCATGGTGATGAGCTTGTTAGGCTTCTAGCTAGTAAATAATTATCAGGTACTCATGATTTTTTTATGAATATTTCTCAGCAATGTTGAGGAGGTTGGAGAACAGCTCCAGTGATCTAGAGAACATGACCATGTGATCGGAACCATTTATCACTTCACTTCATTTGTTGGGTTCTCCCTGATCACCACATTTGTATTTCCTC